>CM060098.1:1455016-1840016 GCA_030522485.1 Stenchaetothrips biformis
TGCTGGTCGCGCCCCTTTTCAAAAGTGGAGATGTGTTCGTATGTGACGGGTGTGATGCCAGAAAATTGCTGCAATCATCTGTTGTTGGTTGGTCGATCGCTGCCTGGGGGCGCCGACTACCCGCAATCGGCCGGCTGCTGCGCCTTGCCAGGCCTTGCTACGCCGCGATAAGCTGCTTGGGCTGGCATACAAACACTACACTGCCGTCTCATTCCGATCGGATCGTTTCGTTCGCTCTGTCTCGTCTCGCACTCATGGGGCGTTCTATAGGGGGGTGAGAGAGCCGAAGCGACGAAACGATCCTTCGGAATCAGACGACTGGCTCACTGGCAACGCGCCCGTCTCAATCCCGAACTCCCACCCTTCATCGGCTCACGAGGGACAGGTGCGTGCGGCGTGGGTGGGGTGGGACTTCCCCAGGACCCCCTTCCCCCTTCCCTACCTCGTTCGCGCGTCAATAAGCGCATAAGTGGGCCGGTACGACCAGTGGGAGGGCAGTCAAAATCCCGGACCGGTTTCGAAGCTCCCTAGTCTTGCTACTTGGGGCTCGAACCGAACTTGTGACCCCAGCAATGGATTGCTCTCCGAACGAGGAATTTACTGGTGGGATCACAACACGTTCAGTTTGAGTCCCATTGAGCCGACCCTTAGGCTCAAAACGCGTGCGGGATTTTGACCGCCTCCACCGGTTTCTGGTCCACTGTGCTGGACTTCCCCAGAGTGCCTCCCCGTCCCCCTCCCATCGCCAGCGCGGTTGCGTGCGGTTGCCCTCTACAATGTGTAAAATGCAGACTTTGGGACGTTTCGGTTCGTACTCTTGTTCCAGGAGCATGTCGGCATCAGAGGCAGTGCCCAGGGAGGAGGGCTCCGTGGAGGAGTCCCTGGCGTGCTCCCCGGCCCCCGCGCGACCACACGCGCGGCCAGACCCTCACGGGGCTGACCCACGAGTGCGGCGTGTTCGGCTGCATCGCCACTGGGGTGTGGCCCACTCAGATCGGACGTCGCGCAGGTCATCTGCCTGGGGCTCGTGGCTCTGCAGCACAGGTAAGCCAAACGTCCCACAGTGGGCCAGAAGACCGGCGCAGGCGGCCAAAACGCTTAGACGTGATGTGAGCTCTTGAGTCGCTAAATGGGACTCGAATTCTCGAATTGGTGTGAACCCAGCTATGGGGTCCTCGTTCGGAGAGCAAAAGCATTGGTGGGGTCACACGCTCGGTTCGAGCCCCATTTAGCGACTCTGGAGCTCAAAACACCTTCACTGGTCGTCTGGCCTTAGTCTGGCCCACTGTGCGTTCCACCCCCCGGGCAGCGCCGCTGAGGTAGGCAACCCAATGCACACGTCATCTAATCCACATTTCAATTATGTGTGCACTCTAGAGGGCAGGAGAGTGCCGGCATCGTCACGAGTCAGGGGAACAGCACGAAGCACTTTAATGTCCACAAGGGTATGGGGATGATCTCGACCATTTTCAATGACGAACGCCATGAAGAAGTTAAAGGGTAAGCACATCTGTAACAGAGCCGCACGTCATTATTTCTTCGGGGGATTGTAGGCCTCTACATGTGCACTACGGCTAAACCGATTCTTTTACAATTTTTTTCTTTTTTTCAGGCAACCTTGGCATTGGTCACACCAGGTATTCGACCTCTGCAGCATCTGAGGAAGTCAATTGCCAGCCTTTTGTCGTCCACACAAACCACGGCGCTTTGGCTGTTGCTCATAATGGAGAGCTAGTTAATTGCGAAAAGTTACGGCGCAAGGTACTAAGGATTCTGTGGCCAGTGGGCCAGACGACCGGCGGAGGCGGCCAAAACTCTAGACGCGTCGTGAGCTCCAGAGTCGCTCAATGGGGCTCGAACCAAACGTGAGACGCCACCAATGGATTCCTCGTTCGGAGATGGGTCACACGTTCGGTGCGAGTCCCATTCAGCGACTCTGGAGTCAAAGCCCGTCCGGGTTTTGACCGCCTCCACCGGTTTTCTGGCCCACTGTGTGTGGCAGTGGTTCTTGCTACAGTTTGAAGTGCATACAATACATCATAGTAAATAATTAATTCTCTGCGTCCTTCCAGGTCCTGAGCCGAGGCGTCGGCCTTTCCACTCACTCGGACAGTGAGTTGATAACACAGGCGCTGTGCCTGAGTCCCCCGGAAGGGGAGGGCGACACCCCTGACTGGCCGGCGCGCATTAAGCACCTCATGGCACTCACGCCGCTTTCCTACTCCCTTGTCATTATGGAGAAAGATAGAATTTATGGTGTGCGTGATCCCTATGGCAATCGCCCATTATGTTTAGGAAAAATTGTCTCAATGGTTACGAGCAAAGATGGCAAGTAACCAGATTTAAATAAGTTTATTTTAATTTTGACTCAGTATTTATGGCATGATTTTGATTGAAATAACAACATTTGCATCTTTTGCAGATGACAGTGATCAAGAGCCTGAGGGTTGGGTTATATCATCAGAATCCTGTGGATTTTTATCAATTGGTGCACGTTATGTTCGAGAGGTTTTGCCTGGTGAAATTGTAGAATTGACACGCAAAGGAGTGAAGACCATTTCAATTGTAGACAGGCCAGACAACAAACCTCAATCCTTCTGCATATTTGAATATGTCTACTTTGCTCGATCTGACAGCATTTTTGAAGGTGAGCAATAATGCTCAAAAGAAGGAATATTTCTTTTGTTTTTCAATGATGGTGGCCTTATTAGTTTTTGTTGTCAACAGGACAAATGGTGTACTCAGTGCGGATGCAATGTGGGAGGATGCTAGCGAAAGAATCAATGATTGATGCAGACATTGTCAGCTCGGTGCCAGAATCTGGAACAGCTGCAGCCCATGGATTTGCCCGAGAAGTGAGTGATGAGATCATAAATTGACACATTCTTTTTTCATATTCCGCAAAATTTTGAAATGTCCGAACTTTTTTTTGTCAACAGTCTGGGATACAGTTTTGCTGAAGTGCTCTGCAAAAATCGTTATGTTGGTCGCACCTTCATTCAGCCAAACACCAGACTGCGCCAGCTCGGTGTGGCTAAGAAGTTTGGTGCCATTTCAGAGAATGTCATGGGCAAGAAAATCATATTGATTGATGATTCAATTGTCAGAGGAAACACAATTGGCCCCATCATCAAATTACTTAGAGATGCTGGAGCTAAAGAGGTTCACATCAGAGTTGCATCCCCTCCACTTAAATATCCATGTTACATGGGAATCAACATTCCAACTAGGGAAGAACTCATAGCTAATAAACTTGATCCTAAACAGTTGGCCAAATATGTTGGTAAGTGTTGGTTTTACATGAAATATGTAGGCTTCATCTTTGTTATCCATTAATTTTGCTGATTTTTCTTTGTCTGCAGGTGCAAATAGTTTGGCTTACTTGTCTGTTGATGGACTTGTAACGGCTGTTCGACATGGAATAAAAATTAAGGATGAGAGTAAAATAGGCCACTGCACAGCTTGCCTTACTGGGGAATATCCAGAAAGCATCGACTGGTAGTCTATCATTGTATTTACGTCTGTAAATATGTAAAATATGTGTGCCTTACTATAGTTAATCTCACTCTACAATCATTCCAAGTATTTTAAATAGCGTGTGACTAATACAGATCAACTTTAGTACAAACTTACACTTCTATGTAATGCCAAACTGATTATTTATAAGTTCTCCATATAATTTCAAGATGAAATTTAGTGGAATAAATAATTTAAGGAAAGAAACAAGACAGTTGTTATGTAATCAAACCTAAAACAGAGAAACTAAATTTTTAATACCATGGAATGGCATCCTCTTAAGCCGTACTGGGGCAAAGCTTACATTATTGAACATAAAAATTTTATGAAGGAGTCTATTGATAAATAAGACTAAAATTAGTAGGAAGTTAAGAAGTATTTTATCACAGGATAAATGCAGGCTTAGTTACAGCTGCTACATGGGCAAGGCAATCAGAGTAATGTGCACAGTCAAAAGTTTTGCACAGCAAAATGATACAAGGGGTAAACACTTCCCATGACAGCACCTACAAATCCAAACACAATCAGTTTTCTTTGGGTCATTGTGCCATGATGTTACAAAAACTTTATGATGATGTGAAAATTTCTAACTATTCATTTACAAGCTTCTAGATAAAAGTTTTGTAAAATAGATAATTTTTTATTAGGATAGGTTTACTTTGAAAAACATGTGTACTTACATCTACATAAAAATGTACTTTCAGGATCACGAAATAAAATAAGTATAAGAATATTACTCTGTGCTACCTGGGGCAACTTCAACAATCGCCATAGGAACCATCGCATTATTCTGAAAAATAAAGAAGAAAAATATTGACATGAGAAATGTTTTTGTTGATCTCTCATTAAAAGCGGTACAAACCACAAGCAACCCCACACCCAAGGAAAAAGACAAATTTCAATATTATTGGTATGAGTGCTTACTTCTTCATCATTGTCCTCCTTTGGCTTCACAAAAATACGGGACATGACAAGTGCTTTCTGGGTTTTACTATGATAGTTTAATGTTATAGGTGGGTTTTTCATAAACACTGGATCACCTGGAGATGCACTAGGATTCTCTTCAAAAAATACTGCGGTCCCCACAGTGTCAGTCCAATTTCCCTCAAAAACCTGAAAAAGAGGTGGGGATAAAATAAGGTGGGTTTTCAACGACGAAAAAATAGTAGTGAATCGTGTAAACGTACCTGGTTTCCAAGTTGGAGAAATGGCTTCTCTGAGTCAACACCAATTATTTTAAATGGTGTATGAGGCTGCAGAAGGTCACTGTCAAGCTTTGAATCAAATTGCATGTATACTAGTATTTCTTCTTCTTCAACATCCTCACTGTCTTCATCCTCATCGTCATCCTCTTCATCAGATTGAACTGCATCATTTGGATTGGAGTCAGATTGAGGATTAAAGTTGAAAAAGGATCTAAGTGCTGCGTTAAGAGCTGGGGTCGGTAGTGATGTCTGGGTCATGGGTTGCTTAGATCCTCCACAAGTGTTCTGAGCTGTGATGTGAGCAGTCATTGAGGATCCTGTGCCATCAAGAGATTTGTTCAAAATTGCGGAATCTACATTTCCATGGGATGGCGCAAGTCTATCAACAGGAGACGCTTTGGCAAATGAGGCTATTTTGACAGCAGGCTTTTTCTTCTGAGATGAATTAACGATTGGACCCTCGGAGGATGGTTCCACCTTCCATGACTGAGACCTAGATGATGGAGAGGTTGACACATGTTTGCTAAAGTTTGAGCTTCGACTAGGTTTGCAAACTGGGGAGGGTGTTTTAAATTGAAAATCGGCACCAAATGGGAGGTTTAACATGGCACCGGAAGTTGGAACAGCATGTGTTTTAGATGCAGAGCTTCCATCTGAACAGTTTTCCATTTTCACTTGCACTCTGTCAGAACTCATGCCACCTTCACTGTGGTCCGAGTCACTGTTTTCCATGGTAGAAAAGGAATTCTAAAAAGAGGGATAACAATGTGAAAACAGATCAAATTTATAATTGATAAAAGCAGTTCATACAATAATTGACCATGCAATAGGCAACTTACTTTGAAGTTTTTGTTATTGAAATCGTGAAAACTGTAGTTTCCTGACTAAAATATAAAAACAAAAACCAGAAGCAGCGGAAGAAGTCACAGCAGATGACAGACCAAGCTAGCCGGCATCAGCACGTAACCTAAAGGGCAAAATATTTGAATTGACAATGTTTGAATTCGTCACGAGTTGCAAGAGGCGATTCGCATCCAATCTCAATTTCTTGCCTTTCCTTCAATTTCTATCGTGGTTTTGCTCTAATCGGTAGAACAGGTACGAGAAACAACATTTCAGCCCCTCAAAACATTCCTCTCCGCCTGCTTTGAGTTTGAGTTCGAACTTCGTCCTCGAGCCTTTTCCCTTTCCTTTTGTTCCTTTTCCCTTTTTGATCCTTTTGGGTCGTGAAGATCAGGTTAGGGGGTTCGGTGGATGGAAGCACATATTTGTTTGTATCGATAAAATCAGGTTTCATTCAAAATTTTTAGTTTCATAGAATGCTTAATTTAATCTGATGACCGCATTTTAAGCACATCATGGGAACTGTCCAAGCCAAGGTAATATTAGGAGACACATTTTCAGTTTAAGATTTGTCCTTTAGGTTGATTATTTCTGCTTTTTCGTTTCCCCTCACACTGTCACTTTATTTTCATTGCATTGCCTCAGTGTTGGGAATTAATTATTAATTTAGGTACTGTTTAGCTTTTGCTATTTCAATATTTTCTAAAGTTACACCAGTTTCATGTCAATCAGCAATAATTTTATTTCTAGAAGCATTCATTTTTCGTATCTTCTTCTTGAAAGAAGGTGGTTTTGATAAGTAGAAGTCCTCTCTACTTCTCACGACCGGTTGATGAACTGTCGATTCCGTCATATGACTACTGGGCTGACAAAGTGTGTCCAGTGTGTAGACGTCGTGCACAGTTTGATAACCAACATGTCATCAATTGCAGGAAGCACAAAAAAGGCCCGTGGATGTGGGAGGATTCAGTAACAAGGAACATGAAAATGGTCCTAAGGATGAGAGCAGAAAAAATCAGAAGTCAAAGGTAAACATTATTTAACATGATAACTTTGTGTTCTTTATGTCTACAAAAAATAACATATTTTCCCTTTCAGGCTAATATTGCTAATCCAGGTTTAAAATTGAAATCTGTAAAGGTAATAAAGTGAAACTTAATTCTTGCAACCACCATTCATTGTCAATGTTTCCACCCTTTGATCAAATCTGATCAATATTCACGTTTTCAGGCTAGAGTCGACAAGGTCAACATTGAGGGACTTGGCCGCACGAAAGATGACATCATCATCAGCAGTATTCAACCTCTTTTTAACGCTGGGGATTTTTTGGAGGTATATTATCCTCCTTTTTTGTAATAAAGCTGTTCTTTTTTTTTATATAAAAAAAAGTTTGCAATTGTTGCAATTTTTTACTTGTTGCTGGGTTTTTATTTTAAACAGGTCCTTAAGCAAGCTCATGAAATTCGAGAAAGATTGGTGAGTCTTGGATGTTTCAAAAATGTTAAGATCTTCATTGACACCAGTTCAGGCAAGGCAGCTACTCCTGATGGGCTTGAGGTATGATTGCTTTGCACCATTTCATACATATGATGTTTTGTACCAAAGCAGTTTAGAAAAATTCTTAACTTCTTTTGTCTTGTACTATTATTCCAACAGGTTACATTTCATGTTGATGAAATGACAAGGCTCACAGGTGCTGTGAACACACTATTTGGTAGCAATAATGAGGGATCTGTTGCATTAAGTTTGCGGCTTCCTAACTTAATGGGACGGGGAGAGCGCATTCAAGCAGAATGTAGCTACGGCAATCGCCGCACATCTAATTATAATTTTGGATTTGTGAAACCCTTGAGAGGCCGATCCAATGCTTTGTAAGTTTTGGAAGCCTCCTATACCAATTTATGAACTTAGTTTTTTATTCCTATGGTTCTATCTATTTTCGTTTTGATAATTACAGCTTTACCACGTCATTATTTCAACAATTTACTGAACAGCCTGCATCTGGTTACAAGCAGGTTGATCGAGGACTTCTCCTTGATCTTGCCTTCACCTCAGCTCCATTGGTAATGCTTAATTTCCGAACCTGTTTTAGGTGCCCTGAAAATTGCCTGTTTGTTTTATACAACAATTATTATTTTAGGTCCGTCAAAATTTGCAATGGGAAACAGCATGGAGGGACTTGTCTGTTCTGAACCGAACAACTGCATTTGAGATCCGAGAAATGTCTGGTCCAAGTTTGAAAGGGTCCTTGCGTCATATTTTGTCAGTTGATCGCAGGGATCAACCGATCTTTCCAAAATCTGGGACCCTGTTACGTTTAACCACAGAATACGCTGGCATTGGAGGAAATGTCAACTTTTTAAAGAATGAAGCACAGTTTCAGGCAAACATTCCATTGTCAGCAGATGTGGTAAGTCAAGACAGTCCTGTTCCAATTTTGCTTGAGAAAACTTACATTACAGTCTTAAGGTAAATAAATGGGCTATGACTTGCTTTTCAGGTCTTTCAAGCAACTCTTCATAGTGGCTTGCTGAAGCCTATTGGTAACAGTAAGCCACCAAGTCTGTGTGATCATTTCTTTTTGGGTGGTCCAATTTCACTCCGAGGGTTTGAATCAAGGGGAGTAGGCCCACAAGCTGGTCGCAATGCAATTGGAGCATCTGTGAGTATCTGATTTATTGGGATATTGATTTACAGTTTTCTAAAGCATGAGTTATTAAAAACTTTCATTGTGATTTAGACCTACTGGGCTGGAGCCCTTCACTTGTATTCCCCTCTGCCTTTTATAAGGCCTGGGGGTTTTGGAGATTTGTTCCGTGCCCATCTTTTCCTCAATGCTGGCAATCTTGGAAACTTTGAATTCAGTGAGTGTTTGGTAGCTTTGGATTTTGTACTCTCTGAAAATATGTGTGGTTCTTGAAATTACAGAGTTCATTTTATTCTTTGCAGCTGACGACTATAATCACAATTTGGAGGTGCTTGGACAAAACATGCGTATTGCATATGGTCTAGGCATTGCAATGAAGTTAGGTGAAATTGCAAGGATAGAATTGAATTACTGCATACCACACTCTTATCAAAGAACAGATTTCATTAACAAAGGACTTCAGTTTGGCATTGGATTTGATTTCCTCTAATTCAACTATTCAATTTCAACTGCTGCTAGTCACCAATTTGGCAATCATAGAAATCGCAATCAATTCACTGCTATGACATAAGCGTCTTAATATGTGAAATTCATTCTGAAAGAATTTACCAAGTTTGGTGCCATACCTTGTTACTTCATTCTTATGTAGCTCAAGTGTCAGACATTGAGATGGTATTGTTAGAAATAAATTGTGAATTACTGTTAAGTTTTAAGCTTATTATTTTGGGGAAAGACATTCCACATTGTTCCACTTACTTAAGACTTTATTCACAACTAATAAAATGAAATGGGTAGCTTGAACACTTAAGCATGAGTCAAAATAATTTGAAAATAATGAAGAAATTATTTTGCCTATGGCTAATCATGCCTAACAGAATTTTTTTTTTTATGCACAACTTACACAAATATTACCACTAGTTGAAATGTGAAGTTTAGTGTCTATACGTATATGACAGGATAAGGAGTAACAAAATTGACAGAAGACTAGTAATTTCCATAGAAAAAAGAAAAAAAAAGAAACATTAGCTGCTATCAACTTTCCAATTTATGTCCAGAAAATTAAGTCAAGTAAAAGCCCATTTGAAAAAAGAGAAATCTTCAGAAAAGGCAAAGAAAGACTGATCACTATACACTTACATAATTACAAAATCTTCATTACATATTACTATGTACAAGAGAGGACTGGCATTAACATGATTACTTATAAACAAGAGGAACAAGAAGAAGTCCACACAACCTCATGATGCCTCATATTCAAACTGATGGTTTGAGAAGAGATGAGACTGCTACTAAGCATGATTACCAACAAGCATTTCATAGAAACCATGCGGGGTAAAAATGTAGAATGCTATGCATTCTGTAGAAAAAGTTGGCAACAAACACATAGTAACATTTAAGAGAATTAAGAAGGAAAAATTAAAGGTCAAATCAAATTGTCTAGGAGAGAACAATGTTGAACGAGAACTATTTGAATTCTAATCCAAACAAATCAACACATGCTTTTAGATTAAGGAGTACAGTGTTTTGATGTTTCAGTCTCAAAATTGGCTCAGGGTAGGAAGATGAGGAAAGCACAGAAAAACTCATAAATTAAGGAGAAGAAAATTACAAAAAAAAAATAACAATTTAGTTTGGCAGTGGAAGTTTAGGTATCACTTTTCCATAACTTAATGGTTTTGTCACTTTCCAAAGCTGCTGATGCAATTATGTTCTCTGTTGGATGGCAGGTAGTGCATAAGACTGTATCTACAATTCAAAGAGGGGGGAAAATTGATATCAATACAATATTTTCTTTTGAATGAATTACCAACAGTATTGTGAAATACTTGCCTGTGTGGCCTTGCAACTTCTGAACAACTTCTTTAGTCTGAAGGTTCCAAATATACACCATGTTATCTTCTGATCCAGATACAATCCACTGCAAAATAAATGTTAACATGTGAGACATTTTTTTTTCAACATAAATAGGAAAACAAAAACAGACTCACTTGAATTGTCACATACCTTTCCTCCAGTAACAGAGAAGTTAGCAAATATGCAATATTTCTCATTTCGATGACCAGTGTATGTTTTCAAGCATTTTCCTTTTGAATAATCCCATAGTTTTAAAGTATTGTCAAGAGTAGCAGCCAAAATGTACTTTCCATTCGGGGAAAATTTTACAAATGAGACAGGTGGATTATCATCATCTATCAGTGTTTTAAGACACTGGCCCGAGGCAGTATCCCATATCCGGCTAAAAAAAGAGGAGAAAACCAATGTCAACCGCCAACATAAATTGAACAGAAACAGAACAAACAATTTGATACATACCAAAGTCCATCATAACTGCTAGAGACAATTAGGGAACCATCCCTATTGAAATGTACAGCACTCACGGGGTCAGAGTGTGCTGGGAGGGTCTTCAGGCACTTGCCTGTTCTAACATCCCATATCCGAACACTTTCGTCAAACTACAATTATAATGAAAGAAATGAAAAACAGATGAGTAAGTCTTTTCTGGAAGCAAGGGAAACAACAAAAATAACAACTAGAAATTGCTTACAGATCCAGATACTATGAGGTTAGATTGGGGATTAAAGTTGCAGCAGAAAACATAGTTGCTGTGTCCCTTCAGTGTTTTAAGACATTTCCCCTGAAAATGAAAATCATAACATAAATCATTTATCTGAAATCCTTCAAATAACCACCAATCAAGTTTTAAACGGGCATACTCACCGAACTAAGCTCCCAAATTTTTAAAGTTTTATCATCTGAGGCACTGACAAGTAATCTGCTATCGCTAGACCAGGCAACGTCTGAAATACCAAGCTTGTGCCCAGATATTGATTTTTCAAATTTCCCATCATATGCACCCCAAATCTTTACCAATTTATCAGCAGCTAAAATAAATGAACAAGAGTAAAGAAAACTATTAACTGACAGATTGTAACAATCAGGAAAGCAGAAATCTTAACAACACTTACAAGAGCTTGCCAGCCATTCACCATTTGGACTGAATTTGACTGAGGAAACCGCTTTTGTATGCCCAGCAAGGGTGAACTTCAAACTGTAGTTGGGTTTCTAAACGAGGAAAATTGCACTATTTAATAGGAATAATACAACCTTGAAATAGAGGATTATTGAAGATGAATTGATTCCTTACAAGACTAGCACTCGATGATTTAGCAGAGCCTGCAGCTGCTGAAGGTGTCGGCTGTTGAGGTGGGTGGTTAGTAGCTGGCCCCAACGGAACCATTTTGGAAAAGTTTCCTGCAATTCACACAATTTACAATCAGCATCGAGGAAACATGACACATGAGGAAAAGCGAATTTGAAGATACTGTGATAATACTCAAAATTTAATCAACAACAAAGTGTGGAGAGCCAAGAAAATTACAATCAGAGAACAAAATTAACTGTAACCAATGCCAGTTTACAAAACTCTTAACAAAACAAACTTGCTATAGGTAAACCTAATATGGCGTACAAGAAAAACAAGACAAAAACAAATAAACAGAAACACAAGATAAACAGAATCAAAATACACACAAACAGAGCGTGTTGAATGCCGGTTAGGTTAGTGCTGTGGGCAAAACCGCTTATATAGTGAAATGAACGAAGTAACCGGTTTGGAAGGTTGACAGTTGCTTTGAAAAAAATATCAGACCTTTATTTTTGAAATTAGTTCCCCGCAAAACCGGAGCGCGTCGATAAAAATGAACAAGAAGCGAAAGAAACTTGCAGGCGTGAGAAGCAACAACACCGGCCTTCATTTCGACACAACAGTCAACTTCAAGCGAAGAATTTGGTTCTGACAAAGGACTCACTTACAGAAAGCTTCCCAAAACGTTGTACTTGGAAGAATTTGTCAATATATTGGTGGAATGCCGAATCAATCACTACAAAAGTGACAAAGTTGTGTTGATTTTTGTGTTGACGGTGCTCATGGCCTTGTTGTGAGCTTGGGCGTCTTTGGAACCAACAGCGCGGTGAGAGCAGCGCGAGCGCGCTCTAGTGGCAGCGCAACGAGACGTGCCGTGGCTCAGGCAAATTGCACAATGTAGCGCAAATTTAAGTTTCTGAAAGCTGCTTTATGCCATTACAACGAAAGTTTTCTCGAAAGAAAAATGTTGTGTTTCTAATTTGCCTTAAATGTCGTTGAAAGCAGTCTCCCCGCTCAAAGTTACCCATCATGCACCTGGCGTCATGCCTCAGGTGACTCACGCAGCTTGGCGGCTGACGCTAGTAGACGCCGTGTTTAGAATCCTCTACAATGAACGTTCCTCGCGTCTTAGTCCTCTCAACTAGATTTTTATAGATGCAGATTTTTTCCCGGAACCATTTTGTTACACATTGGTGCAGAAATGGACTGAAACATCTTCAGAATTGCGCAAAACAATATTTGGGTGGTGTCACGTGACCGGCCTCGACCAATCAGAGGCCGAGAAATTTCAAAGGATTTTTCGCTTCCACCTCAAACAGGCCGTTGGAGTAGCTGCGTAGCCATTGCTTATTGTGCGAGAGAAAGATCGTTGTTTTTTTAAAATCCGAAATCATCATGTGTAAATATGACCATCCGTCATTTCGGAGACATTAGCCGTATGCAGCACACTTCAGATCAGGGTACTGAAATACTATTTTCCCTGAATATAAAGGATATATGACGTTCTGTGGATTTTTCCCCCCGAGGACGACTCCCTAGACCCCGAAGACGGCGACCGAAGCAAGGGAAAGCTTTACTGAGTGAAATACGGCCCTTGTGCTTTGAAATAACGCCCACGAACAATCTTTTACGTGGCGTGTGAGACGTAGTGTTATTTGGTGATAAAATTTTGGTTGAGGCGTTCAATAACAACGAACACACGAAGTGTGAAGTTTCGGAGTCCAAGTTTCGAGGCTCTGTTCCTAAGCCTGCCCGCCATGTTGAAGACCGTAGAAGTTGGGTGCTGAAAAACAATCTTTATCTGTGGTGTTTTAATTCAGATCGGGAATTTTCGTGTGTTTTTCGTGAGAAGTCCGTATGTTAACCAGCTGGAAGTGTTAGTAGAGGTTTATATTGATCCTAGCCTGAGATTTGCATCATTTGCCGCTGCCTACGGGCCGAGGGCCTGACTTGCTGGCTGGCTGGCTTTCTACTGGACGGGGCTCATTTTGGCGTCTGGTGATGGAAGGACTCGTTTGATGGTTCCTGGTTAATTTCGTGAGTATAAAGTGCTCAAATTTAACGTCGGTTTCGCGTCGTGGCTTTCAAATGCCAAGTCTAGTGTTATGTACTGCGTTACTTCAAGGCCTATTTCACTCAAACCGAAGCTTTCTCCTTGTTCAATTCCCAGTTTATTATCCATTTCCACCGTCGTACCGCCTGTTCCCGAAATTTCGTCAAATTTTGACACTTTTAACGCCCGGTTACTTTTCGCGGGCAAATAAACGGTTCTGATGCTCGACCGCTATGATGTATCTGTGGTGCAATAGTTGAATTATTTCATCATTTTATTCGAGCTGGTGTTGCTGTGGACGGATTCTGTCGTTCTAATTGTTAGTGCATCGGTTATTACTTTCTTGCTAGAGGGCCCATCTCTGAGGGAAACGAATGTATTTGTCTAAGTTAAGGTTAGGGCTCCTATCCGCGTCATGCTGTTCTTCGTATCTGTAGCGGCCATTTGTAAAAACCCAATTTATGCTGTTTTTTTTTTTTGCTTTTATAATTTTTAAGTGAAAATAATGTAAGGGTCTGCTTATTTACTCTTTGTTTCTCATTAGTTCAAAATTAGACATCTGGCTTATTGTTCATTTTGAGTTTATTTTCACCGTAGCAATCAGAGTTGGTTTCTTTTTTTTTTTTGGTTTTCTTAAGTATATAATTTTTATCATTGATTTTTCAAATTATCATTGCTAATAAAATTACTCCTGTATTGTTAGTTTGCTTATCAGAATTCTTTTATTTTGTTGTAAGGTTCCATCACCCATATCCCAAGGTTTAACAGGATTCCTATTTCTTTTCCAATGAGACTCCTTTTGTTTACAAACAAACAGGTCCAGATGCATCTGTCTGTCACTGTTGCCTAACCTCACTTGTGCATCACAAGGAGTGCACTTTTCAATCTGTATCTTCTTTATTTCAATAAAGTTCCATTGAATCTGCATCATGTAAATCATTTTCCCCACCCACTTTTAGATTCCTGTTCCCTTAAGAAATAACAAGTCAAGGCAGTTGTACTATCCTCTAGTTATAGACCCATTGCTGAGATAGGATTTTCTGCGAATACTAGTTATTGCAAGTGGCTGATTATTGGAATTCATTGGTAACATGAAATGTGACCTCAGAAATAAGTAGTTTTTATTCTTTTTGTTGTTTTTATTTTGGATCAATTTGGCTGTATATTTTAACACAGCTTGAATCTGTCCCCACTGTTACTGTATGTACAATGCTCTGAAAAGAATGTGTGATTCAACTATTGCCCACAGATTATTATACGTGATGCAACAACCATGATGAAGTTATTCTGTTCAAACATGTGAATCAACATGATACTATGGGTTTTATATGTTAAATTAATTTGTGTTTTGCAGTCTGAGACTCGTCACCACACATGATGAATGTCAGTGGTGTTGAGTTCATTTTGTGTGAACTGGAACCGTGAGGTCTTACTCTTCTAACCAACTTCCTATCAAGCAGTTCTTGAAGGTAACTGTCTCATTTTGTGTGTGTTGATTTTTAAATTTTTTTCTTATTGCCGTGATGGACATGTTTTTGGAATTTCTTTCATTGAATGTACTCAGCATCATGTTCTTGCAGGGCACCAAAATGGAGGTAGATGGCATACCACACAACAATTCTGTAAGTACACCAAATTTTATGGTTACGTTTGTCTGAAGCTTGAACCCGATTGTGTGGGTTTTCTTTGCATGTATTGCTCTCAGCCTGTGTACTGACTTCATGCAGTTGCGTATCATTTGCCATCTTAGTGAGGGGTAGGGCACTGAGTAGCCTGCTAACACCTACTTCATTTCTCACCCTCCTCACATGTGGAAGGTCATTGGTTATTTCTATTTTAGCTCCCATTTGGTTCAGCTTGGGCATTTTCTAGCAGTGTGATTGGCTGGCATTACTGCAGGAGGAGACCTGTTCCCCCTTATGTCATGGGATTTTGGTGTGCTTCACACAGTTAACTGGAAGTGGTTTGAAATGGATTTCTAAGATCTGACTTAATTATTAGGGTCATTTACTTACTTTAAATTCTATTGAGCTCTCTAATTTTGGCATTGGCATGCTGGTGTGGTCTCTGGGTTAATTACAGCTATTCTTTCTTTGCAGTCTGTCACTAAAGACAGGGAGATCAGAATCTGCACTATTGCTAAGGTAAGTGTCTCATGCATGGTCTGCGTGGGACTGCTTTTCTCTGACTTATTTCAGCATTGTGTCTGCTGTATGTACTATTGGCTGGACAATTACTATCCCCTTATTCCTTGTACTTCTCTGTATTTGTCATTCCATCCACTTTGGATCATTGGTTCATTTGCCTCATTCGTCTGCTTTTCTTTCACTAAACTGCAACGCTGAAATTGCTTGAACTTGCCTTTGCTCCTAGTGTGGTTGGACTCATTCCAATCGTAAGTGTTGCTTTAGTTTCATGTCTTCACATGCCGCTGTCAGCAGGTGCACTTGTTCCGCTGTAAAATGGTGGTTAACGTTCTAACTTGTAACGTTTATCTGTGGTTACCAGGAACCTGGTCCCAGGCCTGAAGTAAGGGAACCACCGCCAAGGGAAGAACCCGATGTGGAGCCCATCAATGGCGTGGTGCAGCCTCCAGTCATACCACCAGCTCATCGCCCTGGCCGAGTCACCAACCAGCTTCAATACCTTCACAAAGTTGTCCTCAAAGCCCTTCTTAAGCACCAATTTGCATGGCCTTTCCACCAACCAGTGGATGCCAAAAAATTAAATCTTCCAGTAAGTTTGGGACTACGACTTGGTATCTACAAGTACTTACGTTCTTGCATGCCTAATCCTATGTTTTCCTGTTCCAATTTCTTGTCACAATAGGATTATCACAAGATAATCAAGAGGCCCATGGATTTAGGCACTATTAAGAAGCGATTGGAGAACAACTATTACTGGAGAGGGAAGGAAGCCATTGATGACTTCACAACATTGTTTTCCAACTGCTACATTTACAATAAGCCGGGAGAGGATGTTGTGGTCATGGCACAGACTTTAGAGAAGATATTCCTCACTAAAGTGTCGGCCATGCCCCGGGACGAGGTGGAGCTCGACGCCCCTGCTCCCAAGAATGCCAGGGGGAAGAAGACTTCGGCGCCCCGCCCTCCCGGCTCCTGCCTGCCCACCACCCCCGGCGCCGCGCCGTCTGCCGTCCCTCCCGCGCTCCCCGGCGTCCTCCCCGCCGCCGCTCCCCCGAACATGGCTCCCAAGAAACCCTTACCGGCTCCCGTTACCAGTTCAGTACCTGCCGCTCCGGCCGTGGCCAACGCGATGCACAAGAGCGTCCCCGTGGCCGCGCCGCCGGTCACCAGCACCGCCCCTCCCCGACTACCTCTCGGCACCGGCGCGCCGGCCAGCATCCCGGGCAGCACCGCCACCACCACCGTGCCCACGGCCCTGCCCCCCGGCACGCACAACTCGCTGCCCAAGCAGGTCGCCCCGCCGCCGACGTACCACGGCCAGCCGCCCGTCGGCAACCCGGCCATGGCCGTTGGCAGTCCGCAAGTCTTACCCGGCAAGGGTGTCGCAGCGCCTCAAGTCATACCCCCTGCGCAGCCTGCCAAAGTGAAAAAAGGAGTGAAGAGAAAGGCGGATACAACTACTCCCACCACCACTGCGCTGGATCCTATGTTCTCACCTATTGACGCTAAAACTGCGAAGATCAATTCAAGAAGAGAGTCGGGTCGACAAATTAAAAAGGTTAGTGTCAGCTTTGGTCATTTGGTGCTGGTTATCGTTGCATCCTCCATATAGGCTAATTGTGTTGTTTTTGCTTGTGCTACCCAGCCTCAAAGAACGTCAGAAGATGGTCTGCCTTTCTCTCCTGCTTTGACACCCATGCCTCATGTGCCGGGCCAGGTATGATGGCTGTGTTTGCTGGCTTTTCATGGATGTGCAAAATCAGATACATGTGAAAGGTACTTTCATTTTTCCCTCTGTAATTCCAGGTTCCTATGGGAAATAAATTAAAAGAAAAAATGTCAGAAGGACTGAAAATGTGCAATGAAATTCTTAAGGAACTATTTGCCAAAAAGCATTCTGTAAGTGTTTTTTTAATTATTATTGTTATTTTAGTATTTTTATTAAATACTCAGCTATCTTTTCTCTTTTCTTACACCATGGGTTATTGTTTTCCTTTAATATGTTTCATTCTATTACAGAGTTATGCATGGCCATTTTATCAACCTGTCAATGCTGAGCTGCTTGGACTGCATGATTACCATGAAATCATTAAAAAGCCCATGGATCTTGGCACAGTGAAGGTAATTATCTTGACTAGAATATGATTGTTAAGTTAAATTTCTGTACTAAGATCTATCTTCTAATAACTGGAAACTTTCAGAAAAAAATGGACAGTAGGGAGTACCGAACACCAACTGAATTTGCCACTGACGTGAGATTAATCTTCAATAATTGTTATAAGTACAATCCTCCTGATCATGATGTTGTTGCCATGGCTAAGAAGCTTCAAGATGTTTTTGAGTCAAGGTACTTAAAGTGTAAGGTTTTAGCCCACAATGAAGGCCTTTCTTCATCATTGGTTTCATTTTCCTATAAATTTCATTACAGATATTCTAGAATACCTGCGGAAGCCCGTGGTGCTATTAATCCCTCAATGGAAAAGTCTTCATCTAGTGAATCTGAAAGTGGGTCTGAGACTGAATCGTCAAGTGATGAAGACTCAGATTCTGAACGTAAAAGGAAAGTGCTGTTGCTTCAAGAGCAGGTAATGCATCTCTTTTTAACTCCACATTTAAATCTTTTGTTGTAGAATTCCACAACATATCTGGGTTAGATCAGGGACGTTTAGGTCCTACTGCAATCTTTTTACTGTAAATTTGACTGAATTTTGCAACATGTCAATATTGGGTTATGGATGACCTATGATGGTGACTGCAGTTAGCTGATCCTGTTCATTTTTGTTTTTAGCTTCTGGCAATGCAGGAACAAATGAGAAAGCTTGTTGAAGAAACGGTCCCCAAAAAACCCAAGAAGAAAATAAAGGAGAGGAAACCTAATAAGAAGGACAAAAAAATGCATGTGATAGGTGATGTTAAAGGAATGGCAATGGGTGCCTATCCCAATGACACCATGACTGCCAGCATTGCCAATGTAGCAATGGGTGGTGGAGATGTAAAGCCTCCAATGGATATGAAGCCAGTTGTGAATAGACTGCAAGGAGCTCCTTCTGTTGTCCCACCTCCCAAAGCTCCTAAAGTGAAAGGTGCTCGTGGGACTCCAAAAGTTCCTGGAGCAAATGCTCAAGCTGCAAAGCGACCTAAAGGAAATGCCCGCGCCAACAACTCAAAGAAGAAAGGAAATGCCCTTGCTGCTGCTGCCTTTGATTCTGAAGATGAAGACAATGCCAAACCAATGTCTTACGATGAGAAACGGCAGCTTAGTCTTGATATCAATAAGCTTCCAGGTGAGCTATCGTTACAGCACATGTGCTCCAATCTGCTTTTAAGGAAGGCTTGAATGTTTTGATTCTTTGTTTCAGGTGATAAGCTCGGACGAGTTGTTCACATAATCCAATCTCGGGAACCTTCATTGCGTGATTCCAACCCTGATGAAATAGAAATTGACTTCGAAACCCTGAAGCCTTCAACTCTTCGGGAATTAGAAGCCTACGTCGCTTCATGCCTCAGGAAAAAGCCACGTAAGGCACTCAGTAAGTTTCCTTTCTAACACCAACTGTGCCCCACCAGTCTGAAAATGTCTCTGAAATTTTTAACATCTAAAGTTGAAATCTCAGTATCTGCCTGTGAAAACTGATTCAAATTTCTTTACCTTTTATTGAAATCTAATCAGTATCTGCCTGTGAAAACTTTTTCACATTTCTTTACCTTTTATTGTGTAGTGTGAATCTTAGTCAATATTGTCAGGACTATTTACAGTTTGCATATTGGTCAGATACATACTTGTTGAACGGGAACTTGATTTTACTGTTAAACAGACTGGCGGCTGGTTGGTGGGTTGTCTGGGCTGATTGCATGAAAGATCTCGAGTGCATTGTGTTTGTGGATAGTCAGCAGCCAAATTTCATTTCTTAGTTCATTCTGATTGAGTTGCAGTTTTATAACTTTGAGCAGTTTCATTCTATAAAAATGTCCTCTTTGGTCTAATCTGATGGCTCCTCACACTATGATTATTTAGAGTCCTTCAACTAATCCAACTGCAAGTACTTGTCTTGATTGTGTATTTGTGTCATTTGTGTGTCTTGTTTAGGCTGTAAACAGTTTTTACTTCTAAGTAATAGTTGGGAATCTATAGGAGAATGAGTGTTTAAGCTCTACATTGAACTGACAAGGATCTGATCCCATTCCAACTGCAATTCCTAAGAAGCATTGTTTGGCGGCTATTGACTAACATGCATGCCTTTTTGCCTCGAGAATCACATGGTGAAGCACTCCATTAAGTTTCCCAAACATATTAAAGAAAACAAGAGAAATATCTTAAATGTTTTGAGGGCTATCCGCGAAATTAGTCATGCGTTTTTTTCTGTAGGGGGAGGGGGTAGGTGTTTCAGGTCTTGTGACTTATTTTCTGAAATACAGGCCCTGAAACTACTTTTGGGGTAGGTAAACATTAGTTGACTAATTACTTGTGAAATTTATCATTTAAATATAGTAAGATCCTACAATAAGTTTTTAAAAGCAACATTTGGAACATCCAGTGTTGCATTTTTGCACAAGAGGATGGTGGGGTGGGGGTTCATCTGGGTATGTCAATGTGGGAAGTAAGTAGAGGATGGGTTCAAAAATGCCCTCAAAACGCGTGATGTATTTTGTGCACGGCCCCTTCTGTGATTGGTTGAGTCGTCCCTACGCTATTGTCTCGACCAAGTGCCTCACCATGCGGCCCAGACTCTTTTGGTGAAGGATTTCAGTTGGCCTCTTCACTCACTATTCTGCATGACTATATATGTGGGAGAGGTTTCCAAAAAATACCTTCTGGTTGTTAGCAGAACTACTTTCTTTTATGTTGCAGATAAAAAAGTGTCGGGGAAATCGAAAGATGAGCAGATGGCAGAGAAGAAACAAGAGCTAGAAAAACGCCTTCAAGATGTCACTGGACAACTAGGGCATCAAAAGAAGGCCATGAAAAAAGGTGCGTATATCAGAAACTGCTTGACATACCTATTTCATTACATATGTGTGTACATATTATTTCTAACTCATTTTGTTATTATTTGTGTTACATTTCCTACAGAAGACAGTAAATCGGGAGACGTAGCTGGTCCATCTCGTCTGTCAGCCTCCAGTTCGAGCAGTTCAGACTCCGATAGTTCAAGCTCCAGCGTCTCGAGCAGTTCATCTGATTCGAGCGACTCGGAAGCAGGTTAGCTTAGATTCAGTATTACAATTCTCTCATCACCCAACAACCGTTCCCAGAACCCAGAGAATTCCCGACAGGCGTTTTGTTCTAGTTAAGGATGGTGTGGGTCATTTCCGCTCCTACTCTCCCATCCTTGTTTTTTTTTTGGGTTGTTTTGGGGGGGTCTTATTTCAGTTATCTCCATTTTGTCTTTTATGAAAGAGAAATTTATTCTTTTAGTTCATTTTTAAACATTTTTTTTCCTCTTATTGTTTTGTGTGATTGGTAGTTTGTGTAAATGTGTGGGATCAGTGTGCAATGTTTGTCTTTGACAAATATAGGGGGATTCTGAGGATTCTGTACCATCAATTAGGATTGGGAGGGTTAAGTTTAATGAACTCAAGTGTAGTTCCCGACTGCTATTCGTAACCACAAGCAATACCATAAGAGCTAGATTGACCATGTTGGTTTGATTCAGAATATCTTTGTGACTAAGCCAAAAATACTGCTGAATTTTCCTTCCTTCTTTTTCCCTCCTATAATTTTCCTTTGCGGTTGTGAAAGATGCTTTCAAGTGTAAGTGGTAATTTGGCTTAATAAGTCTCTGTTATTATCGGCCAAGAGTGCAGAATGTGTGATTTGGGGTCAGCCAGTCATGTCATTTCTTCCTGTCCATGGAACTGTGATGCAACACATTTTTCTTACCCACAACTTTTTAATTTATTTTTTTATGTTGTGTGTCCTGTTATGACAATCGTAGAGGAACATAAGAGTTGCAGTCAAACTGTTATTTGAGGTGATTGGATAACGCTGGTCAGTCAGGTGAGGAGGGAACTTCAATCCAAATCAATTGAATATTTAAGATAAACAGACAAGTGAGCGAGTTAGATCAATACCTTGCAAATTAGCGCTGCACACACATCAATGCTGCAGACAATGTGAATGGTGGCTGGATTGTATGGGTGTTTGGCAAGCCAATGAGAAATGACAAGCCATTTCATAGGTTCCTTTTTTCTAAAACATGTTCTTCTGTTTGCTTACATCTTCCTGATTGGCATGCATTTCAGTAGATATTTTTAATAGCTATGGTATTAGTATCCAAAATCAGTTTTTGGTTTTGCTAAACACCCTTCATGCTGCAATTATCAGGCTGTCAAAACAACGAAGCAGGGGTGATTGTGTGTGAAAGTAAAAGAATGCTGATAGACTTGCTGGCCTCCAAGCACATTGTTTGCACTCCCTGGCGTGGCGATGCCATGTTAGTTTATATGTGTACATATTTTAAAGATGGACATAATATCTTTTATTGAAGATTACTTTTACTATGATTTGTTGCAAGTTTTCTATGTTTATATAATTGGTCTCTCTCCATCATTGAAGGAGCTAGTAACCTCCCTTATCATTTACCTTGTCAAACTTATTGTATACTTTAATGTAGAGACTTGATCTCTTTGGGATAATAGTTTGTTGTTTTTCTTGTTTGTTTTTGTTTTTTTTTTTGTTTTTTGATTTCCCAGGAGTCTAATTTTGTTGGTTTGTGCTCCATATACATTTGTTTGTAACAATTTGGCTACTCTAGATGAATTACTTATTTCACACAGTCTTTTATGTTTGTGAAATATGTTAACATGTTAATCCAACAAAGAAGTTACTAAATGTAAATATTTCTTTCATTCTCAAAGTTTACTCGAAGCACTTAATTGCAATTTTTCAAAAAGAGGAAGAAAAGTAGCCCACCAAAACCTTATCATTTTGTCTTACCTAACGGTTAGAAAACAAGAGACTTTTCTCTTTTCTGTAAATATTGCAGATACAGGAACTATTCCATTCATGATATAAACAAATCTCTTGGACTCAATCAATTGCCTTAAGTGGACCAAACTGGCTGACTCAGTGGGTGTGGATTTCTTGATGTCAAGCCTCCCTTGTTTTGACCACTAAGACTTATTTTGGCCAACGGACTAGTCTAAACCTAGAGGTTTGAGGGGTAATTTGTTTGTCATTCTAATGACAATATCAGTATAATAGGATATATTTTAAGTCCATTGCTCGCTCACTTGTATGAATATGAAAAGATTGTGTGCAAAAAGTTGACTAGCACAAATTGACTGGAAATCTCTGACTTGTTGTGATAAACATTATAACACTGCCGATTGGCATGTTGTTCTGCTGCATCTGCTTCCATGGGGTCATTGGATCTCTCAGATTTTCTCTGTGTGCATTATAGAGAAATATTCCTGATGCAAAATGATTTCCTTTCATGATAAGGCACCCCAGCATTTTTCAACATGCCTCTTTGTACATAAAAGTTATTTTATAGTTGAATGTATGTGAAACTTTATACAGAAAGCATTAAGAACCTCAAAAACTTTATGCTAGTGTACATCCTTTTAACTGACTGTAGATGTAGGTTTCATTCTTTACCTGTGTACATTTTTTTATTTAAAGAAAAGTTCAAACTATGACAGAAATGAAACTTGTTGTATACAGTGATAATGATAAATTTAAACGAAATAAAAAAAATATAGAACGATTGTACTGTACATGTTTTCATTGAGTATGCTGGCTCCTGACTGACCAAATCACCAAATTCTGCACTTTAGGATGTGTGTGTGTGTGTTTTGTGTGTGTGTGTGATTGCCTTAGCCATTATGAAGGTTTCTTGAATTGTAAACCAGTCTGATGTGTACTTTTTTTTCCTATTTCCTCTCGCTCTCAAATGAGTTCCTTGTGGAATTTTCTTCGTGACTTTGATTTGTCTGCTTTGTGTTGAGACCAGGTCATCAAAAGTAGCTAAATCATTTCTTTTTGTTTGAGATTCTTCACCCCGCGTGTGAAGACCTTTTTTTTCTCCTCCTTGACTGTCAAGTATACCTCTTTGTCTGTTCATCTCCATGATTAAAATTTAGTTAGGACTTGGTGGATTAAGTTTTTTTTTTTTTTTTCGTTTTTTACTTAAAAGTAGATATGTAAGGTGGAGGGTTGAATGTCTGAACGAGATATCACTTTCCTTTTATTTCTTTACCTTTTCTTCCTATCTGTGCCCTTTATTTTTGATAAATATTTGATAACAGGGGATTTATTACAAATCAAATGTTGTAAAATAAATGTCTTTTTTTTGTTTTGTTTTTCCCGTAAAGTTCGTTTGCAAACTTTTTGATAATTATTGAAAACATTCTCTTTTTGCATCAGTTTCAAAACTAGTTAATTATCTGCAAAGTTCATTTGAGGTGCAGGGCTCTTGTACAGTATTTGTTTTGTAACCAGGGGGTGTAGAACACCAATGCTGGCTCATATAGTGATCTTCATAACCTATCGCATTTGCAGTATCAAAGCTCAAGGCTAGTTGTAAGGTGCAACCTTTGTACATTTGCAAGTCCTGAGTAGACTTGTCAGTGAATTAAAACACCTCAACTACCACATTTTTTAAACCACGCAAACATACCATACACACATAAAACTTTTCAAGAGCCCCATCTTTTTTTTTTTTTTTTTAAATAGAATTTATGATTGTAACAGATGTGTTTCTTGAATGAGGATTTAGGTGATAAGTTTTCTGATTTAGCTATATCACATCTGAACACATCTGTTCCACTTTCAAACATCTTGTGACCCAAATTACATCGTTAGTTTTTTGGTTGTTGGGTGGTTACACACAAACTGAGGCTCTATATATTCAGAAGCCAAGGAAGAATCAGTGTACAGATAGAGATTTATTGATGTTGCAGGAGACTCAAAAAAACGGAAGAAGAAGAAAAGCAGCTCCGGAGGGAATGAAGAGGTGTGTCTTTGGTTTTCTCAAAGTGAAGTACGTTTTACCAATGTCCTAGTTGAGGATAACCACAATCTATTCTGCTAAATTTCAGCAGCAGGCACCACCAACATCAGGTCCTGTCCCCACCCTAACAATGACAACTTCTGGAACTATTGTCAACAAACCTCAGCCTCCTGTCTCAACTGCGGCAGGTGAGACAAGTGCCAATTTTTGATCATAGTATATTGGTTTAGAAGTTGTCTGGAAAATAAAAGTGAAATTTTGCTTAACAGCAGCACCAGCTACTCCGGTAACTCAAAACAATATAACCCCTGCGGCCTCTCCCATGATACCATCTCAAGCGCAACCTCAGCAAATGATTCCAAACCAAACCCAGCTTGCAACTCAACAGCAACTATCAACGTCTGGAACTCCTCAGCACCAATATAACCTGCTCAACTCATCACAGGGGCCTCAACAACCCCATCCAATGAATAAAGGTAAGGTTTCATCAAATGTTTGTGGCCTGGACTTGGCACTTCCTGACAAAGAGAATGGTATGGCACGTTGTCCATACTTTTGAAATTTTACTGCATACAAGACTGTCTGTTCATTGAGGTTTGTGTTGTTGGTTGTGTTTGGGGCCCTTTTTGTGGGTGAATGGTTAATACTTGGCATTAATTTTGGGTGTGTCTCCAATTTCTAATTAGTGTTCACGTGTTGTTAATTTATTTTGTCCTTGTGGAAGCTTTCATTTAATATCTATTAGATTTGGGTTTAAGGTTTGAGTGTGTGGGCACTAGATTCTGGGCAGGGCATCATTGTTTGGTTTCAAGATCGTAATTAAGAGCATGATCACCTTTCATTGGTGTCTCTTGCATTCAGCATCAAACTTTTACCAAAACCATGCTATTGTCATTCACAAACTGCTCGATTTCTCATTTCCATAACCTCATTCTCAATATTGATCCTATATCTTGCATAGTTGCATAGTGCTTTCCTCCGTTGGTATAAACCGGGTGCAGGAGAAGAATTCCTGAAAGGAGTAACGCGGGGAAATCATGAAGCTGGATAGGTGTCTGAATCCCGAAGGGAGCGTTGGGGCTTAGTAGGATCTATCCATTGACATGGGCCTGTGCCCTGTCCTGGTTGGCCAGGCCTTGTCAGGCAGAACTCTGATGTGTGAGGTTGTCTGACACAGGCCTGCCGCCAGCAACCCACCCGCTGCCGCCTCAACCCGCTCGGCCCTCCGCTTCGGCGCTGCCCTCCAGGCGCGCATCCCAGCGCGGGCAGGGCCAGGCCGGGCAGGGCCAGGCGGCTGGCGGACCACCTGCCCACCCTGCCCACCCTGCCCCAGCCCCCCAGGGGGCCCCAGCTCAGCCCCAAGGCGTGCTAGGGCAAACGCCCGGGCAAGCGCCGGGGGCTGGTGCGGGCCTCCCCGGCCCTCAAGGCCCCACACCTCCACAGCCTCAGGCGCCTCAGCAGCCACAGCACCAGCAGGCCCAGACTCAGCCTGGCAGCATCTTCCAACCCGCCATAGATGCTGGTATGTGGCGCTCGTGGGCCGCCGCCGTCCAGTAGCTTCTCTTCTCTTCCTTTTTTTTTCCGAGGGTGGGGCTGCTCTGTGGAGCTCAGGGTGTGGAGCTGCAGGAATGAGGTGGAAGAGAGTGGTGGTGGCCTGCCGGTCTCATGGCGAATTGCCATTTTTGTCAGCAAGTTACCTTTCTTTGAGTGGCTCCCTTGACATAAAGCGTTGCTTTGTTACTCGATTAAGGTTTTAAAGTTCATAGAGCTGGTGAAAATTATGTTTTTAAATGAATCCCTCTCATTCCAATTTTTTGATCTGGCAGTTTTCTCGAACATTGGAAGGCCTACCTTAACTTCCTCTAACTTGCTGCTACCTTCTATCATAAGGAAAAGTTGATGCACTCATTTGTCTTCACTTGGTGAACCACTTTCAGTTTCATCCAAAAATTGCATTCATCATTTTCACATTGACATTGTTGTGCATTTGATTTACATGCATGCAACCTCTCAGGATGGGATGCTTTCTCACATAAATCTATGGTCTACATCTGTGTGGAAAGGGACTGTAGTGTTGGTCTCTCTGACTCTGTCTCAACTCTCTTTGAGTATGCTATTTAGCAACCATGTTTGAAAAGGGTCAAGTGGTGTGAATGTGGTGGTATGGTTTCTCTGCTCAGTTTGTCTCATCAGGTTCTGGTTTTGCTCCTTTATTTTTACTCGTATGTATATAGTGCATACTCAGATAATTACCTTTTACCTTCGTTATCCATTACATTTGTTGTTTTTCTCATTTTCACTCAGTCTCACTTGGTCTAACTCAAACTTTGTAAGGGGACAAAAGTCTTTAAATTCATTATTCAATTGAAAGAAAACACTTGAGAATCATTGCTTCCTTTGGTTTATTTTATTTACTTGAAACGTGTAGTGAGAGCTCATGTTGTGTAATGCTCTGCATGACACATAGGGTACCTAATACCCTTTAAAGTATGTGCATCATTGACCTTTTTATCTCTTGCTTTTCTTTGTTCCCAACATTTCTATTGGGAGCTCAAAACATCAACGGGAATTCTTAGATGTTATGGGAGCCTAGATATTTTGTTTATCTTATTTTTTGTTGGGAACTACATCTTTCTACTTTCTGAATATTTTAAGGAAAAATATAGTCTTTATCTATTTAACTTATTTAAATTAGTTGACATCAGTTACGTATTGCAGGAAAGTTTTAATGCATATGCAGTTTTGTATCCTAATCATCATTTTTTCAGTTAAGGATCTGAGGACACTATGACTTATGGATCTCAGAAATAAACTTACTAAGGTTCCAGGAAATGATTTTCACTTTAGAAATGTTAAAACATGTTGGATATTGTTTTCTTTTGTTTTCCGTACTGGACTCAAAAGATAGGTATGTATTCTTTAACACTTCTGTGTGATAATGGCTCCCTTGTTTAGCTTGATACAAGGAGCCTTATGTCGCGATTTTTCACAACAAGAGTAGTTACATGTTCATACATCAGTTGTAAGCACTTTTTCTTTGTGGATTCTTGTTGCAAGGATTCCCTGTTACGTTTCACTTGCTCACTGCTCCATTGGTACTGAGAATTATTTTCCAATGACATAGGTATCAATAGTGTCCTTAGTCACCATTGCTCTAGATATTCTGCATTCATTGGATTTGCAGTGAATTAGTTGTTTATGTTCCATTTCGTTTTTTCTGCCAACCCATTGTTCCTAATAGCATAGGGTGCAGTCAACTAACTGGCTGTGATCAATGTTAGGGGTGTTCTGCAGTGATGAGTTAAATTGGGAAGAAGTCTCCTGGGAGCTAGTGAACCGTAGCAATCCCAGCTTCAAAATGTCCACTATCTTTCTCATTCTTTGTGGCTCTCCAGTCATGAAAGCAATTGAAGATAAAACTTACTTAATGAGATGCTCCAATCGTGCTTTAAGCTGAATAATGCATTTCCTTTCAAATCATTATTTTCTGTTAATTTGTGTTGTAAGGTGTTTTGCACTATTTCAAGCATAATGAAGCTAATTGTACCTTAGCACAAAACTGTATTCACTTCTAAAGCTTGTTGAAGCATGGCAAATACCCATTAATGCCTGAAAACATCTGATTACCACCACAAAAATTGTAGCATGAAAATAGCAATGTAACAATAACTCCACTATTCAATTAAGCCAGTCAAATTTATTATGTATTCAGTTTTTCAACAGAAATATGAAGAAACTTCTGTACAAACCGCTATCCTTAATGTCTTGTCATTCAGATGTCAGTCTTCATCGTAGCCAGTGTTTTTAAAATGTTGAGTTCCATTCTAACCTTCCACTCTGAAGTCGAGTAAATGTTTCTCTTTTGTGGGACAATCTGATGGACTATGGCAAGCTTTGTTGTATCTGAATGCTGTGCTTTCTGGGATTGAGTTTCTTGTAAAGTCATTCTTTCACTTTAACTACATAATGAGAAGAGGAGTAACATTGTGTCTCTTAGTTCAAAGTTCAATGCCATGGGGAATCACTTTTTAAAAAAAAAAAAACCTTCATTATGGGACAACACTACCAATAAAGCTAATTAAGATTGTGGTGGCAGAAAATCTTGATAAGACACTGCCTTTCATTCTTTTCATATTTGAAAGTTAGACAGTTGCTTTGGGGTAATGTATGATAAACACCATGAGCCAAGCAGAACAATTTTTCCTTTTTTAATTGAAATTCATTTTGCATTAGTAGTATTGATGAAGAAGTCTGCTCTGCAATTAGTCAATGGGTTCCATTTAAACCAAAGGAATGTTCAGTGTCTCTTGTTTTGCTTATTAGCTGTTCATTGAGTTTTTATCAAATGCCAATTTTTTTGAGTTATTTCATTTATTTTGTTGGGATAGTTCGAATTAAAATAGAAGTGTGTTTGTCAGATAATAATTTTTTTAATGCATGCCTTAATGCAGTACTTTCCATGCAGAGCAATTCATACTGGGCAATAAGTGGCAAGCTGCAATTCTGTTCAATATGAGCGAGAAGTTGATACTATTGTCCTTTGAAAGCAGGTCTTATTCCCTGCTGAGACCAAATCTCAAGAAGTCAGTGTTATTGGAAGTTTATGACACAAAAGTTTGATTCTAATGGAATTAACTCTCCTCTCAAACCTTATGACTGGAGAGCTGCTTAATTCTTATTGAGTCTCACTTAATATGCAGTTGATTCTTCCTCAGACACTGAAATTGATGAGTATGTTTGCCTGTTCAGGTTGTTATACTGACATTTTGGTAATATCACATTCTTGTGAACTGTTTCGAGTGTGCTCTTGGGAGTGACTGGAAAGAGAATTTGTTGCCCGTTGCTTCTTTACCCTTTCAGACATGGTGTGCTGTAGCATGACTAAACCAATGCTTTCTCTATCTTTCCTCTCTTCTTATTCATCTGTCTATTCTTTTGGGTGATGGTGTGAAGTCCTGTACAAATTGTGATGTTGAAACTTAGTTTGCTTGTGCTAGTCTATGTTTTAGGATGTAGTTCAGAGAGGGCAGATTCTAAAGACTTATTTTTAAAGCATTTCCTTTGAGCATTTTTTATTAAATCGTGTGGTTCAACCCACCATTCTTTTCTTAAGTGCCTGGTAACTGTAAAGATAAAGACATCCATATTACTTTATTATAAATGCTCCTTGAACTGGCATTCCCACACCAGCCCTCCAAGGTCGTGTGTCGGTTCTTGGAAGTTGACTGTCTGACGTCGTTGGACACTTTTTTGTTGGGATGTGTCTCAGTTGTGTAATTAATTGTAGTGGGCTATCAATAACTTTAAGTTGGTGTTGAAGCTTGTGGAGGTTCATGTTTGGGTTTGTGTTGGCACAGGAGCGTTGCTGGGATTGAACAACGACCTTCCATCCACAAAGAGCGATCCTGAGGGGCCGCTCGCGGCAGCGTTGGCGCTGTCGCACCAGTTCCAAGCCTCAGCCCCAGCCACCCCGTCGAGCCTCCCCCTCCCCCTCCCTCTCCCCCACCCACACTCGCAGCAGCAGCAGCACCAGCAGCAGCCGCCCCACCCTCTGTTACCTCTCGCCATGGGCCCCATGGCGAACGCGACGCCCCAGCCGCCCTCCTCCATGATGGGGCCCACCATGGCGACCAGCTTAGCCAACAACCAGGCGACGAGCCTGCCGTCAAGCATGGCGTCGAGTATGGGCTCGAGCATGGCGTCAAGCATGGCGTCCAGCATGGCGCCCAGCATGACGTCCAGCATGACGTCAAGCATGACGTCCGGCATGGGCCCCATGGTCTCTCAGCCAGGACCCACCCCCACGTCCAGCGGGCACGCGGCCCACCACACGGGCCACAGCCACTCGGGCCCCTCCCACACGGGCCCCTCGGGGGCGCTGCACCAAGCTGGCCTGCAGCCGCCGCCGTCGATGGGCCCTGGTATGGGTCCTGGTCCCGCGGTGTCTCACCACCCGCACCCTTCGCATATGTCCATGAGCCAGGGCGGGCCGGGCGGGCCGGGCGCGCAGCCCCACAGCCACAGCAATGGGTACTCCCCCATGGCCATGACCTCGGCGCAGGGGCCCGGGGCAGGGGCAGGGGCCGGCGCCAAGGCGGAGCCGGCCTCTCCCTTGACGAGCAACGGCAACAGCAGTACTGGCGCCCATATGGGTTCTCATGGGGGGCACCACATGCAGCCTTCGGTCTTCGACCCACCCAGCCCGGACATCAAGCGAGAGGACATGCACCATGGGGTGCCGCCTACCATGAAGAATTCTAATGACAGTAAGCATCGTGCCCCTGCATTGGCGTGATGAGTGTTTGTTGCCCTAACTCCCCTACATGTTTCTTCTAATGGAATGACCGTTATGTGTGGGGTAGCTTAGTCATTTGTAATACCAGGTGTGATAAATGCAGAACTATGTGTTGGATTTACCGAATGGCACAGGCATTGATTTTTGTCCATCTAGTGCTGGTTCGCAACCTGCCACTCTGTTCTGTGTTTGAACAGCCACCTGGTATTAGTAGTGGTGCATGTTGTAGATGGTGTCTTTGGGTATCCTTCATGTGGTGATTTTTCATGTATGTTTGTAATTGGTTCCAGAAATAATTTAGTTTGTGTTTTCTTTTTCAGATTCCATGAATCACAACACACTGCCATACATATGGAAAGAACCACCACACCACCTGACCAAAAGCCCCCAACTGCTAACTTTGCCTCAGCATTTAAAGCGAAGGATATTAAGAATGCCAGCTCTTGGTCTTCCTTAGCCCAATCATCATCACCTCAATCTTTTCAAAATTCAAATCGGTCAGCAGTTGATAGTTTCCAGGCCTTCAAAAAACAAGCCAAGAAACAGGCAGATATGGTACGTAATCCTGCTCTGTAGTTTTCTGCAAACTCCTCTGTTATGGACACAACTTACCTATTGCATTCTTTGCATTATAGCAACGCCATATATTGGAGCAACAAGAAATGCGAAGACAGCAAAAGGAGCTAGCTGATAAGGAGCGCATCCGCCAGGAAAATGAACGGAGACGAGGGAAAGAAGAAGAAGAAGCTCTTGAAAAGGCTCGGAAAGGTGCTGCTGAGCATATGCTCAGCCAAACACCACTTGCTAGCAATGTGCCCCCTCTGGGACTTCCAATGCCCTCCCATACTCCTCCAACACGTGTGGAGGAAGTGAAAATGAGTAATGATTCAATGAGTCTTTCCCCTGGACCCCCTTCATTCCCTGATAATGCTGCAGCAGAAAGAGAGAGGCAGCGCAAGAGGGAACAGGAAAGGAGAAGGAGAGAAGCGGTATGTCTGCCAATCATTATGGTGTATCTTGACATCGGGTTTACATGGTCTGTTTCCTCATTTTACTTAATTATAATTTTCAGATGGCGGGGCAGATAGATATGAACAAGCAAAGTGAATTGATGGCCGCATTTGAAGAATCCCTTTAGAAAAGACTGTTAGTAGGAAAGTGTGAAGGATGAAATGAGAAGAAACTGTTGGCTTGTTAAGTGATGTGATTTCATGAATGTGATGTGATGTTGTGATGATTTGTAACTCTTGATCACAAACACAGTTGTTATCTACTGTTTAGGAATAATCAACTATTCCACCCATAGATATGCCACATATCTATGCATCTGTGAGGAAGTGTTGTTTACAGTGGTATCAAGAGTTTTCTTCTAGATATTAGACTGTGTGCACTAGTACAATGAAAATTTTGTTATTATAAGATTTATTCGCAAAAGTAAACTCAATGCAAAAGTTTATACGAACTGACATGACTAAGTTTTCCTCTAGGGAATTGTTTGTATCATTGTGTTCTATATTTTGTAAATAGTCATCATTTGATTTATAAGTTGTAGTTGTTAATCAATCCTTCCTGTCACTCTCCATCAATTTGTGTATACAGCCTAATCCTCATTGTTAATAAAACACGGTAATAAAACTTTTTTTTTGTTTTTGTTGTCTAAGGCTCTAAATTGAGGTTCATCCCCTTTTATATAATAAAATATGAAAATGTTTTAAAAATATTTTTTATCGATTGTGTTAGGATATAATACATAGTTCACACTTCATTGGTTAAGCAATATTTGATAGCATGTGACATGAAATATTAGCGCAGACAGATCCGTGTTGTGCTAATTAGATACTTGTTAGCTAGAACAGAATGGTTTCCTGTTTGTGTTAATGTGCTAATTAGCTGAATTGTGGATCTCTGCCACCATACTGCAGCCTTGTTCTCTCTGACGCACGGAAATTGTTCGAAAGTGTCTAGAAAGAAAGTATGTTCACATTTATGTTTAACATTTTTTAATTTCCATCTCTAGTTACATTCATTTGCATATACTTGTATACTCATGTTTTAACTAGATATGTTCTGTATGTTAGGGAATGTGTCGGAAACATGTTTTCTGGTGAGGATCTTGTTGTTGCATTACTTCAGAGTTTGAAGACATTAGATTAAACATATTCCATTGAAAAAAAATTAATAATACATCTTTTCTTAAAAAAAATAAATAAACAATGAAAAATGTTAAAAACTATTATTATAGTGAAATATTTGTTACTTGGTATCTTTCTACCTGAGCTTGCTCCAGGACGTGTAAGCCATGTGTATTACTAAATTTACTTGCACATTTTCACTTTTGACAGTAAATTGAGTAATTTGTGCAATCTTCTTGTAATGTTTGTCACTTTTGTGGTTACATAATCCATTCTGACGAGGCTCTGCTAATTTTTATGTATTAACATTGCATTGCCCTTTCCTCTCATGCTTCGGCACAGAACTGATATTTTGTAACGAGACGAGAGAGCTTCCTTGCTGCTTTAGAGATGACAGGCTCGCCCCATGGTGTACCTATGGTTTTGAGTGACATGCTTTAGTATTGGTACCCACATGTATGATGTGTTTCTTGAGTCATTTGTGTTAGGAAAGCTTTGATTTCTGCTTAATGTCCTGTAAATTATGTCAAATTAAGTACAAGCTAGATGTGCTGGATATTGAAGTTGAATCTTAGTGTTTATACTGAGTTGACTCAAAGATTGCACACTTTTATGTTCTCAATCAAAATTAATTAAGTAGGTAGATGAGATATGTAGGCTGCCTCAAATTGAGATATCAACCAATTATGATGCAAGGCAGGTCTAGGATCTCTTTATTAATATTTGGAACCGCATTGCTATTTACTTGGTTGATTCCTTGTCGGTTGATAGGAATTTGTGGCTCTGAGTAAAATTGTTACTTTCCTGGTCACAACTACTGTGTAATTCTTGTTTTATTGTTCTGTAAAAAAAAAAAAACACATTGTACAATTTTTCTTTGTTTTATAGAAAGAGAATGTAAATCTAGTTTTGTATTGTAATTGTTTTTTTTGTATGAACATTTTATGTTGGCGCATCATGTGCTTATTTGGCAAGCTTTTGGCGTGCCAGAGTAAAAATCACTTTAAAAAATTATGTGCTGCTTTTTTTTCCTTTTTATTTCAGTTGGATGTAGTTTTTTTTACGAGAAAAAGAAATTGCTCTTTCTGAGAATTCCCCAATACAATCCTCTCAAAACAGTTATTAAACAATTTACTTGATAAAAAGAAAATCATGACTATTACTTCATTCGTCCCTCTGATTCACACTAAATTTCTCATACTATCTGGCTAGATTTCTTATCCTTCCTTCTATTTGCTTTGTGAGCAGTTTAAAAATAACGTCAACAAAGCAACAAGTGGAAACAAAGCCGAGTACAGAACAGGATCAAATCTTTCTTGATCTTTACATGGTTCCCTTACTTTAAGTGTTATTACTCAAGCTTTGTGTGATTGATTAAGCACCTTTTTTTGCTTTGGTTCGGAATAACTTGTTTTCTTAACCTGCAAATGTAATAAAGTGACTGATGGTGTGACGACAATCAATAGTTCTGAAATCGACCAAGAATCAACGTTCACAAAAATATGACTGAGGCAAGCAGCATACGCTGGGCATTCAACACCAAAGAGTGGGATCCATCTGTTCAAGAATGGTTAATCGCTACAAGCAGCATACCATTAGAGGAAAAAAAGCGGATACAGAAGTTCGTTTTCAAGGCAGATGCCAAAGCCAGTATTGTGGGTTGTCTCATGAGTAGAAAGTTTGCCCACTTGGCAACAGGTGAACCATATGATAAAATCTCCATAGTGCGGGATGAAGCTGGTCGCCCCTATTTAAAAAATGCCAAGCACCATATAGATTTTAATGTATCTCACCAGGGGAATTTTACAGTTCTTGCTGGTGAAAAGGGGAATAATGTAAATGTAGGCGTAGATATTGTGAAATTTGAGTACAAGACAGGATATGAACTTGCTGATCTTTTCCGTCTTACGAAAAACTCATTCACAAGTGATGAATGGAACACCATTTTAAGCTCTGATTCAGAAGAAAGAAAATCTGCCATGTTTTTCAGACACTGGTGTCTGAAAGAAAGTTATGTTAAGGCAATTGGTGTTGGGATTTGCATGGACTTACAGAAAATATCCTTGAAAGTTAAGACAGAAACTCTGAGTTCAGAGAAGCCTTGTACTGACACTGTGGTTGAAATCAATAAGGTAGATAATACTACTTGGAAGTTTCATGAGTGGCTATTGGATCCAGAACATTGTGTGGCGGTGGCCTTCTCTCATGATGAGCCTCTCACAACTCCACCAGTACCATTCACAGTGCTTACTTGGACTGATCTAGTTAGAGAAGCAAAACCTTTGCTGCCACCAGATATGATTTACTGTGACTTATTCATGAGAAAAAAAGAAAATGTAAGATCCTTGGATGCTTAGGCGTACTAGCAAAATGATAACACACTTTGTAATGTACAACCATCTTATAATTACATACACTGCATAGAACTTTGTTACAATTATCTTGTGTAAAAACCAATGTTGAAAATATAATAATATATTTTGATGATGGCTTATTTTTTCACATTTAAACCTACAAAGCAGCCATTTCCAAAGCTGCTTTGAGAGAAATAGGTTGCCACACTCCACCAGGTCCACTCACAAAGATGACACTTCTATCAATATAAATTTGCTGAGTCCCCATTTTATAAATTTGCTTTCCTTCTCTCCATCGATTAACTAAAGGAACGAACATTATTCCTCTTTCCTCACACCGTTTCTGAAGCAAGTCCTTGAAGCCTTGAGGAATTTGAGCAGCCGTCTTCACTGCTTCAGCCATTGCCTGTAAAAAAAACAAAAAAAACATGATTGTTCAGGACAGACAATTAACAAAAAATATAGAGTTGTTTTTGTGTTCGGTTAGTACGATTAAGTGATGTAAAGATGCAGGAAAACAAGTACACACCTCGTATCTTTGCTGGTGTTGCGCGGAAGCGGGTTCTTGGTAGGCAGGTTCCGGAGCAGGTGGATTTACAGACTGGCCAGGGTTTGAAACTGCTCTGTTCATGAGGTCCAGAGCCTTGCGGAAATGTTCTGCAAAAAAGGAAGATAAGAAAGGCAACATTTTAGTGTGGCAGCCACATAACAGAGGTTTTATGTTCCATTGTGGCAAAAGCAGGGGACAACACAATAGAATTACCTTTAATGACAGGTTGCTGTAATAAAACTTCTGAAAACATGGACTTCCACCCTGAATACCATTTGGAGACTTGCTCATAATCAGGGGAATGGTTTAGCCATACAGTGAGGACCTGCAGCCACTTTGGGAAGAAAATTTTATCAAGAAGAGATGCTAACGACAGCACTGGCATCATGTCTTCCCAAACCATAACACACTTCCAATTGTCTGGAAAATAAAAATAAAATGCATTAATTGGTAAGAAACATTCAGGTTTTTGTTGTAGTAATTTTTTTAGTATTAACCAGAATTACCTAAATGTTGCTGGTGGGGATTTATGACAAGCTCAGACATTGCTAGTTGCAACTTGGGTAAAATATTCTTTATGAGGAAAGCATCCATGTCTCCCTTGTCAAAAGCTTTACTCCATGGTTGTAACATGAGGTGTGCTGAACGGTCCGATGGATGCCAGCTCATTAGGGCTGCACTTAATTTATGCCTTATTATTGGAAAAATAGTAACATGTAATCGCCGACCTATAAAAACAAAAATTAAACAACAATTTTTAAAATTATAAAAACATTAAAAATACAACTCCACTCTTGTGAAGCATTGTCTTTGGTGTTCATAATGTCCACCACCTACCAAGTAATGGGAGCCAAGGATGAGTCCAGGTATGGATAGGTACTGTGTCGGTGAGAGGGTTCCATTCTTCAACAGCAAGTGTCAGACGAGGCAAAACTTGCTGGTCTAGTATATTTTCTAATATCCACTCTGGTAGTAATGGCATCCATTCCTCCAACAATGATATAAGTGGTATACAGTCTCGGCAGTTCCATGAACTGTAAACACAAGACACAAGACTAAGAATCCTCAAATTTAGAGAAACGGAAGACAGAACAGGGGCATGTATCGTACTTACCTAATAAAGCCACGGACAATGGGCATCCACATTTCCCATACAAGACGATGATATGGGTCCCTAATGGCAATTGAAGCACTGTAGGGAGCTGGACTGTCTCCTTCTAATATGCGTTTCCACCTTCCAAACAATGACAAAAAACTAGTAGGCTGTGAGAAAGGATTCCAATCTTTCATTTCTTCTTGGAATAATGGTTTAAGGATATCTGGAGCCAGGTCTCCAATATCATACATTCTATAAGCCTCATAATGATGGTCCTAAAAATAAAAATACGTTAAAATCTTTGAAGTTATTTCAGAGTGAAGCACCCAACTTCATAACTTAAAGCAAAACTTGAGACACATTAATCACCTGAAGCTGTTTGAAGGCTTTGGAACACTGTTCAAGGTCAAGGACTTTGTTTTCAAGCTGATCAACAATACTTGATAGGGTTTCCAAAGCTTCTATTTGTTTCGACTCCTGATCCATTTTCTGGGTAAGAACTTGCTCTTCCTGTTCAAGGGAAATAGTCCTATCTCTTGCAATACGCAGTTTGCGATCATTTGCAATTATGTCCTTGAAAATAAAACATCATAAATCAGACATTGAACTATTTTTAGCCCACCTACCAAAAATAAGTTAAAGTGATTTGAGCCGTGTATTTTTTAAAACATTACCTGTTCGCACATGTCTACAAGAAGATTAAGATTGTGCTGTAGTTCTGGAAGTGCAAAATTGGTAAACTTCTTCTCTTTGCGGGTTTCCCATTCGTCTGCAGGTCTTTGAGGACCTGATATTGCATGATAACCTGACAAGACACGTTGCTGAGGACCCGTCATATCAATTACTTTAACTTTTGAGAGTTGGCTGTAAACAGAATCAAACAATTAAAATTGTAGGCAGTTAAAAAAAAAAATTACTGAGTTCACACTTGCAGTCATGCGTTTTCCCAAGTCTACAGTTACATCCAGTGTATGCATGGCAACAATTTTAAAGGCTTACTTGAATTCTCTTTTGTAAACTTTTCCTCTGTCCTGATCCTCTAGGACATCATCTATACTCTTGTAAACGTATTTGACCTTGGCACTTTTACTCCCTTCCTTTCTCCATTGAGTTAGTTTTCTCTCCACTTTGTCTGTGTCATCCTCATCCTTTTCTGTTTCCTTTCTCAGTTCTGGGCGAAGATCTACCATCTTTGTAACTTTCTCTGGCCCATATGCACCTAAAGAGAGATAAATGCATACATTATAGCTTCGGTTAAACAGATCAACAATGTAACAAACAAAATTAGATTCTTACCTATAGCACCTCGGCCTTTGCGCAAGTGTGCTTCCACAGGTGCTGAAATTCCTTGCAAAGCTTTGCCCAAACCTCTACCAGGTTGATAACCCATCTGTAAAAAAAAATAATTGCGGATTGTGAAGATACCAAAAGTATGGAAGGGCGCACATGTTTATAGACACTTAAACACAGGTTGTTTTTCATGAATAGTAATGGATTGTGTTTTAGCTCTTTGAAAGGCAATAGTTTATTTAAGACATACCTGTAATAAGAGTTTTGCACCAATACCTTTGGTATGCTTTTCCCAATTTCCAACTCCTTTCGTCATTAAAGTAGTGCTTTTTTCATATTTCTTTCTTCTTAATCCAGCAATGTCACCATCAATTTCTGTAGTACTAGACTTTGAACCAAATCCTTGTCGACCTCCATCATCACTGTCACTGTAAAAGAAAACAAACACAAATTTTAAAAGTTACCAGGAAATTATACATGAATATATAAATAATAAGCAATTAAACCAACCTTGAACTGCTGCCAAACCTTCTCCTCGGTTGGTCTTCCTCCTCATCCTCATCCATCTTCTCATCATCACTCTTATTTTTTTCTTCATCTTTTTTCCCTTTTTTTCCAGCTTGTTGAACCCCGCCAGCAATGAAGCTTATTGGTGCACTTGTATCAAATTTCTTGCGACCTCTCGCTTTATTCCCAAATCCTCTGTGACCGCTCGACTCCCCTTCATCACCGCTGTCATCAGCCCAAATACCTGAAAATTAAACAGAAAGTTACATTGTCAAATTTGTTAACACAAAGGCCATAAAATTATTAGAAAGTTATTCATTTATTCATTCATTTGTCCGCACTCACCATAGATTTGTTGGTTTTTAGACTGTTTTCTCCGGGGTCTATGGATATTAAACTCATTTTCAAGATCGTAATCTGTAACCTCAAATTTTTCCACTTCTTCGTCAGACATTTTAAAACTCTGGGAAAATAGGAGAAAAGAATGATATTAAAAGAACTGTCACAACGAGCTTGTTGAGGTTAGAACTTCACCATGCGATTCAACAGTCCATACAAATCACCACGAAGGGTTAACAATCTTGTAAAGGGTTTTATTTTTGGAAAAAGAAAAACAAATCATCAGGTAAAACGGCGAACGCAACATTTATTAATTGGCAAACGTCGAGCAACGTTTAGCCAAAAACTAGCACTGTGCTTACATGACACGGCTAATTCTGCTGTCAATGAGTTGTAGACTTCTAAGATATCTGATACTAAAATTCTAGGACACAATATAATAAAAACACACAACCAGAACAACAGAAACCCGGCGAAATAACACTAGAAAACTCTCGACAGACGGCATAAACAAACCATGTCGGCCGCCATCTTTTTAGGTTCAACAACAATTATAGTACCAACCTTCAACTTGAGAGAGATTTTCGCTGCCAACCTAAAAATTAATACATATTGTCTAAATAAAGTGAAAATTTGCCACACATGAAACGAGACACGCCCTGGCACACCCCAGCATTGCGGAGAGGCAGCAACCCTGGGCCCTCATCTGACTACGAGTCGCCCGGCGTGGGGCGTGTCCGGTCTGGGTCCCGTGTCCTCGGTCCGGTGTTCCGGGGCTTCCAGGGAAGCCAAGGGAAGGGCCAGCCGCATCTTTTGCCTCGCTCAAAGTTACTTTGGGAGCGCCTTGAGGGGGGTGTATCCGGGCGCCAATTCCCCTTCACCACTCCTATGAATGCACTACCCCAAACAAACAATACCCCGCATATTAAATACGTCCTGTAAAGAAGTGAATCGCGGGTCCTGAATGGACCGACAGGAGACAGTGAAGCTAGAAGAGGAAAAATAAGACTGCCTGTGCGCTGCAGTTCTGAGGCGTGACTCTCGTCGCCCTCCTTCTCTCCTGCTAGCTGCCTCCTACGGTGCCCGGTGTACACACCGGGGAAGTCCCTTAGCTTCCACGCGGCCTCTACCCCGCTCCTGGTCCTGAATGGATACTCTATTTTGAGGCCACGGAAAATGTCACTTTGACCCATCATGACGTTTTGGTCCACCTTGGGCTTTGCGAGAAACGTGCCAAAAGACGTCACGCGGTTCCGGTGTAAGCACTTCAGCGACCGCCCCGGCGGCGGAGGCGGTTCACAAGGCTGTGGAAATAGCGCTGCCGAGCGGCAGTGACTCGTGGAAGGGGCGATCCTTTTCACTGCCCAGTTCCGATTCGTGGCATTTAAGACCCTGCCCTTTTTTTTTTCTCAAATCGCCGCGGCCGCCCGGCAACGAAGGTCCTGCCTGGAGTGAGGGGCCCCCGAGGACCTGCAGGTCCCGCCGGTCCCGTGGGGTAGCAACCTGGTAGCAACGTCCCAACGTCCTTGGAGCCGAGCAGCAGCTTCCGCAACGACCGCAGCAAACTGCTCCCCCCCCCCTCCCCCTTCTCCCTCTCTCTGTCGCTCCCACGCCCCGCACCATGCGTGCGACGGACAGCCGACTGATTCCGCGCGAGAGTCGTTATTTCGACGCGCTCTCGCACTGGCGTCCCGTATAGGTGCGAGAGAGAGAGACAGAGCGACGAAAACGACGATTCTCTGAATTAGTCTAGACCGCCTGAGCCTCATCGGCGGCGGCGGCGCCTCGAGATAAAGAGGAAAACTCGCGGCCGTTTCTGACGCGGTGTATAGTTCCCCCCATCCATCCATCCGTCCGTCCGTCGGGGAGCCGCGAGCGGCCGTGAGTCGGTCTCAGCGAGCAGACCGCGTGAGCGCGTGCCGCACCGCCGCTCTGTCGGCCGTCCCGCCATCCGCTAGTCCTCGCCGAGCGTTGCCGGGCCACGCCGGTGCAAGCAAGACCACGCGGACCTCACGGCGGCAGTGCCGAAGCGGAGCCAGCGGAGCCAGCGGAGCCTAGCCACCTGTCTGCGCCTGTCTCGTTTGTCGGTCTACTCAGCGGCACGTCAACTTGCTCGGGTAGGGAAGGAAGGATTGCGGTGCGAACGCGTCCCGGGCCGCACAGTGGGCCAGAAGACCGGTCGAGGCGGTCAAAGCGCTTAACGCGTTTTGAGCTTCTTCAGAGCCGCTACATGGGACTCGAACCGAACGTGTGACCCCACCAATGGATTGCTCTCCGAACGAGGACTCCATTGGTGGGGGTCACACGTTCGGTTCGAGTCCCATTTAGCGACTCTATGGAGCGAAAAGCCCGTCCGGGATTTTGACCGCCTGGCTGGTCCACTGTAGGGAACGTCGTCGTCTCATCGCGAGGCGCCGCGCCGGGACGTCGTGTGTGTAAACACACTGCAGCTAGTCATAGCATTGTCGCAAGGACGCGCGATAGTGACGACAGGTACAGTGACGGTGCTGTTCTTGAGGAGGTCCTTGGCTTAGTTGCAGCTTGAGCGGTGACGGCCGCTGCCGTGACATTACAATACTTTCCCTTGTGATCCTTCCTTGCCACGCCGTGCCGGTGCCCGCACCTTGCAGGAACTCCCCAAGACGTTCCTCCGCTGCACAGTAGTGAGAGTCGCTAAATGGGTATCGAATGGAACGTGTGACCCCACCAATGGATTCCTCGTTTCGAGAGCAATCCATTGGTGGGGGTCACCCGTTCGATTCGAGTCCTGATTAGCGTTTCCGGAGTTCAAACCCTTCAAACCGCATCTAGAGTTTCGGCCGCCTGCGCCGGTCTTCTGGCTCACTGTGCGCTGCACCCGCAGTATTTGCACCCGCGGGAGGAGCGCGTCGGCATGAGTCATTTCCAGTCCATTCCGGCGGCCCCGCGTGGCCGTGCAGGAGGTCCTCAACACTCTGGTCTCGACTCGACCCGCCAGTGCCTGTCGAACACGTCAAGTCGATCGCCTTGGCGGCTCGCCGCGAGCCAATTCGCCAAAGCGCCAACGCGCCAACGCGCCAAAGCGCCAACGCACCAAAGCGCCAAAGCGCCAAAGCGCCAACGCGCCAAAGCGCCACTGTGTGACGCGGGGCCGCGGCGCGCGTTCAATGTGAGCCAAGAGTCTTAGTGGAGAAGGGGGCGGGGCGGATAGGGGAAGGAGGCCGTAGCTCTGGAGCGGCCGTCAGCCGTGAGGTCGAGGTCGACGAGAACGGCGTCAAAGTGAGGCGGCGTGCGGTAGGTCGGGCCGAGCACTACTACTGTACGTGCAGTCGGTACGAAGTGCGTCTAGTGTAGCAATTCTACACGCGCGTTTTGAACCAGCAGTGCGCGCAGTCATGTCAGTGTCAGTGGTGCAGTGCAGCGAAACGGAAGCAATGGAGCAGTGGTCGAACGTCTACGAGGAGGAAGCACGCTTGAGTTTTCAGCGTTAACGTCAGATTGCCCATGTTGCAGCAGCGAGCCCGGCCCACTGTGCTCCTGACTAGCGGCGACCCTTATCGTCATGAGCACCAAGGTACGTACGTAAGGGAAAGCACAAGTGGAGCTGATTATCATCGGCGGCTACACTTCGAGGAAGAGGCTTTCGGAACAGCGGAACCAGGGGCGTGCTCAGAGATTTTGGAAAAGGAGGGGGGGGGAATCGTCACCGTCAAGCCATGCTTTTTACCTACCTAGGGCCAAATGTTTAAGTGTACTTGCCACCTACTTACCTGCATATCGTTTCCGCAGCGCAACAAGCTGCTGCTGGGCCTGGGGGCGGCGGTCGTGGCGGTGGGGGCGGTGCGGTGGATGGCCGGCGGCCCCAAGAACTGCCCCAAGACGCAGAAGCAGCAGCAGCAGCAGCTGGGCCAGCTCGGCCGGCCGGCCGGCGCGGCCACCGGCCCCATCACGCTGGAGGACCGCAAGGTGGCCGTGCCGCTGCAGCTCAAGGAGAGGCGCTCCCTGACGCACGACACGGACCGATTCCGCTTCGCCCTGCCCTCGCCGGACCACATCCTGGGTGAGGACATAGGGCAACCCCGAAGTGATGTCATCGTCGCACAGTGGGCCAGAGGACCGGCGCAGGCGGCGGAAACTCCAGACGCGTTTTGAGCTCGGGAGTCGCTGAACAGGAGAGTCGCTGAACAGGACTTGAACCGCGAACGTGTGACCCCACCAATAGATTGCTCGTTTGGAGTGCAATCCATTCGTGGGGTCACGCGTTCGATTCCACTCCCATTTAGCGACTCTAGAGCTCAAACGCGTCTAGAGTTTTGGCCGCCCGCGCTGGTCTTCCGGTTCTCTCTCTCTCTCTCTCTCTCTCTCTCTCTCTCTCTCTCTCTCTCTCTCTCTCTCTCTCTCTCTCTCTCTCTCTCTCTCTCTCTCTCTCTCTCTCTCTCTCTCTCTCTCTCTCGGGGGTGCGAGAGGGCCAGAGCGACGACGGAAACGGTCCGCCGTTCTAATGTTCGTCATTTTGGCAGGACTGCCGACTGGCCAGCACGTGCACCTGCAGACAGTGCTGGACGGCAAAAAGCTGGTGAGGGTGTACACGCCCGTGTCGTCCGATGCAGACAAGGGCATCATGGACGTCGTGATCAAGGTGAGAGTCTATTCCCACGGGAGCGAACCCAAGCGCGGATTCAGGGGGAAAGGGGGGGGGGGGAGCACAATTGACGGATCCAGGAGGAAAAGGGGGGTGGGCGCAATTGACTCCTGCCCGATGGCAGAAAGGTAGAAAAATAAAGCACCGCGTTGCCTCTGTAAGTGGGCAAAAAGTGATACTGTGTGCCCCTCTGCGAGCCGGCTGTGAATCCGCCACCGAACGTGTGACCCCACAAATGGATTCCTCGTTCGGAGAGCAATTCATTGGCGGGGTCACACGTTCGGTGTGACTCCCATTTAGCAACTCTGGAGCTCAAAACCCGTCCGGAATTTTGACCGCCTCGAGCGGTCTTCTGGCCCACTGTGCGCCCCTCCCGTATGACGATGACCCTACCCGACCTTACCTCTGGTGACCATGCGACCATAATCGCCCCTCCATGTTCCCAGCTGTACCGGCCGAATGAGGCCTTCCCCGACGGCGGTAAGATGAGCAAGGTGCTAGACGCCCTCAAGCCCGGCGACACCATCGACGCCCGCGGGCCGACGGGCCGCTTCTTCTACCAGGGCAACGGCAGGCTGGGCTTCAAGACGGAGAAGTGGATGAGCGCGCCGGACAAGTTCCACGACGTCAAGAAGATCGTCATGATCGCAGGTAGGCCGCTGCTTGCTACCCGCGGCGCGCCCTAGCGGTGCACAGTGGGCCAGCAGACCGGCGCAGGCGGCCTAAACTCTAAACGTGTTTTGGGCTCCAGGGTCGCTAAACAGGACTCGAACCGAACGTGTGACCACCGATGGATTCCTCGTTCGGAGAGCAAGCCATTGCTGGGGTCACACTTTCGGTTCGGGTCCCATGTAGCGACTTTGTCTGGAGCTCAAAGCGCGTCTCCAGAGTTTTGGCCGCCTGCGTCGGTCCTCTGGCCCACTGTGCGGTGCACGGCCCCCGCCTAACTAAAAGGGACCGTTTCCCAGGTGGGTCCGGCGTGACGCCGATGCTGCAGCTCATCAAGCACGTCCTGGCCGACCCCGCGGACGGCACGCAGCTGGAGCTGCTGTTCGCCAACAAGTCGGAGGAGGACATCATGCTGCGGGACCAGCTGGAGGAGCTCGCCGCCAAGCACCCCGAGCAGCTCAAGCTGTGGTACACCGTCGACAAGGCACCCGCGGGTAAGCATGGCGGAGCACGGTGGGGCGACTTTGGCGCCAGGCAAGGCACAGTGGGCCAAAAGATCAGTGGAGGCGGTCAAAATCCCTGACGCGTTTTGAGCTCCAGAGTCGCTTAATGGGGCTCGAACCGAACGTGTGATCTCACCTCGTTCGGAGAGCAATCCATTGGTGGGGTCACACGTTCGGTTCGAGTCCCAGCTACTCTGGAGCTCAAAACGCGTCCGGGATTTTGACCGGCCTTTTGGCCCACTGTGCCTTTGCATGTTCGAGTCCTGTTTTGCGACTCTGCAGACTCCCCAACGCGTCTAGAGTTTTGGCCGCCCGCGCCGGTCTTCTTGCCCTCTGTGGGGAAGGACAAAAGACATGGCGGCCCCCATTCCTGAAGACTTAGATCTAGGACTCTACCCTCTCCCTTGAGTTAACCTCGGCAAGTCGTATGTTGCCTCACACCTTCTTCTTTTTTTCAGGCTGGAAGTACAGCGAAGGGTTCATCAGCGCCAACATGATCAAGGAGCACCTGTCGCCACCAGCCGAGGACACCTTCGTGTTCATCTGCGGTCCGAAGCCCATGATCAAGCGCGCGTGCATGCCCTCCCTCGACGGCCTGGGCTACCCGAAGGAGCGCATCCACGTCTTCTGAAGACTCTTTCATTCAGTGCCGTGCGGACTAGTGTTGTGATGCAGGGCAGACAACACTGCTCGCACGGGCCCGAAAAGCAGAGGATCATTTGTGACCCAAGCTTTTTCAAGTCAAGTCTTGTGCTCGTCATCCGCCTCATGCATATTATTATCGCCCGCGTCTGTGATACTTTTTTGATTCATCGCCTAGCTTTGACTCCTGAGCGCAGTCAAAAGCAGCAGCGAGTTGCGAAAGTTGCACGTTGCAGTGGCAAAGTGTCTTGGCAATGACAGTTGTAAGCGAGAAGTCCGCTGTAGCGAAAAGTAGCAGTTGAGGCAGTCGCTGCGACATCGCGTACGCGACCGGGCAGCGATAAAAGCAGTGAGCCACACCTCGGTGAACCCAATTAAAGGTTAAGCCATGAATGTTCAACTGCCCATTTCGACGGATGCCCCCCCAAAGTGATGGTGGAGGACCCTGAGGGGTGGGGGGATGGATAGGTCTCGACGGGGGCTTCATGTGGAAAATTTTTTTTTGGGGCCCCCATGCCCCGGTGCCCCCTGTGGGGCCCCGAATGTAGTAAAAACCGTTGTTTGGGGTGGTAAAATGATGTGGGAGGGTCCTGTGGCCCATACCAATCGAAAGGGCACCCCCTAAAACATAGGGGGGGGGTCAGGTGAAAATGGGGCCCCAGCATGATCCATGCCCCAAAGGGGGCCCACAGCGGTAAAATATGAGCAGAAGCCTTGTTTACGATGCGGCGAGCGTGCGGACTTGCCGCGATGACCCCTAAAGACCTAGCAATGCCAAAAAAGTGGGCTCAGGTGGAAATGAAAAAAGGGGGCCCCAAATGGGGTCCTTATATAAAATTGGTCCAAATGGACTGAAATTTAAAACGGTCGGGGTATTTTTGACGTAGAACCCAATGGCATACTCTGTTGTGTGGTCGGAGGCGTCCCTGGTCCCTTATGGGGTCACGTGGGCCCCAAATGGGGTCATTTAATGAAATTGGTCCAAAAGGACTGATATTCAAAACGGTCGAGTTATTTTGTATGCAGAAACGAATGGCATGCTCTCTTTTATCGCCAAAGGCGTCCCTGTGCCCTCACGGGGGTAGGTGGGCCCCAAATGGGGTCATATAATGAAAATAGTCCGAATTTAATGATATTCAAAACGGTCGGGTTCTTTCGTACGCAGAACCGAATGGCATGCCCTCTAGAGTCGTTCGAGGCGTCCCGGGGCCCCTTGTGGTGGTACGTGTGCCCCAAATGGGGTCCTTTCATGACATTGGTCCAAATGGACTGATATTCAAAACAGACGGGTCATTTTGGATGAAGAACAAAATGGCTGGCACTCTTGCTTCGCCGGAGGCGTCTCTGGGCTCTCACGGGGGTACGAGGGCCCCAAATGGGGTCCTTTCATGAAAATCGTCCAAATGGAGTGAAATTGAAAACGGTCGGGTCATTTTTGACGTAGAACCCAATGGCATGCTCTGTTGTGCGGTCGGAGGCGTCCCTGGTCCCCTATGGGGTCACGTGGGCCCCAAATGGGGTCATTTCATGAAAATAGTCCAAATGTAATGATATTCAAAACGGTCGGGTTCCTTCGTACGCAGAACCGAATGGCATGCCCTATAGAGTCGTTCGAGGCGTCCCGGGGCCCCTTGTGGTGGTACGTGTGCCCCAAATGGGGTCCTTTCATGACAATGGTCCAAATGTAATGATATTCAAAACGGTCGAGTCATTTTGGATGAAGAACAGAATGGCAGGCCCTCTTGTTTCGCCGGAGGCGTCCCTGGGCTCTCACGGGGGTACGAGGGCCCCAAATGGGGTCCTTTCATGAAAATCGTCCAAATGGACTGATATTAAAAACGGTAGGGTCATTTTGGATGAAGAACCGAATGGCAGGCCCTCTTGTTTCGCCGAAGGCGTCCCTGTGCTCTCACGGGGGTACGAGGGCCCCAAATGGGGCCCTTTCATGACAATGGTCCAAATGTAATGATATTCAAAACGGTCCGGTCATTTTGGATGAAGAACCGAATGGCATGCCCTCCTGTGTCGTCGGAGGCGTCACGTGGCCCTTGCGGTAGTACATGGTCCGCCCCCTGAGGGCGCTAGGAAACCAATCGTCTTTGCTCGGTCGACCTCGGTCCAGCCTTTTAGGTGATACGGGCGACGCACCCCCGCAGGTCCCATTAGGCCTCTCCTACCCTATGAGTCCTGCAGCCACCCACGACACGTTCCTCCTCCTGTTTCGATTTCCGCACACCCCCTCTGTCGTATCTCTAATTTTTTTTTTTTTTTGAATAAAGAAAAACACTCTATTCATTTGCTTATGAACTCTTATATGCGACAAGATAACCTGATGTACTTTTCCCTTCATGAAAGAAACTTGTTTCAATCCATGTTGTTAGCGTCATGTCACTTTATGGTTCGATCGTTACAGCGGTCCTCAGTCATTCTCTCCCGTCTGTATGTTTTTACGGCTTTTATGAGTGCCACTTGTTCGTACCAGCATCGAACCTTCTGTGCTAGGCTCCAGAGACAATCGTTTTAATTTGACTTCCCTGTCCCTACTAGAACATACACAAGTTCCTTCCTGTGGCGGCTGTGCAGGTTCAAACTTGTTTCCCTTCTTTGCTAGGCACCACAGACTCCCACTGACAATCGCCACCGTCCGCTTTAATTTCGACTACCCTCTCCCTACAAGAACGTACACAAGTTCTGACCTGTTGCGCCAGTGCAGGTCCAAACTTGTTCTTCGCAGCATCAGCATCGCCATTTTTGTCCGTGTTGTGCACCTCATAAAAAACCGCCGGCATCGTCCGTCTTAGTGTCCAGTGCCCTAGTACCTGTCTACACACGAGCACAGACAGACAGGTTACGACCTGCACCAGTGACTCTCGTAAACTCAACGACTAGTTTGACAGGTCCTCCTCTCTCGTGCAGTCCCCCTCTGTTCGCCCAGTCCCGAATCGCCATCTGAACGACCATACTTGTCACTCCTGTCACTCGCCCGTGACAGGCTTCAAGCTCCTCTCTCACATTCGCGTCTGCCAATATTCAGACTGCAGGTGCAGCTCTTATATTAGGCGACATTAACTGTCCACAATGCCTTTCTACAGAGGTTACGGCACGTGTAGCAAGTGTCTGAAAGAGGGAGCCGTTGTCGTTTGTGACGGCGGTTTCATTCAATTCGGTTTCTGTTTGGGAAACGAGACATGCGAGAAGGTCGTCACTTACATGATGATCAATTGTCAGAAGATGGTGACCGGCAAGGGGTAACCAACTCGAGATTTTCGTGTACACTGATTACTAGATTACTCATATTATAGAGAATATATTGATTATGTGTGATTACTCCTGATTATATTGATTATCATTGATTATAAGTAATTATAAATGATTATAATCAACATATGTTAATTATAGGTGATTATGATGATTATTGGTGATTATGATGATTATGATGATTATTGGTGAATATTGGAGCCAAGTGATGTCATGTCTTTTGAGCCGCACTCGGAGTGCGGTAGTGCGGACCGCACTCCAAGTGCGGTTCAAAGGCGTTGACATTACCCGTCCCCAATCATGAGTCGTGGTGGTCGAGGTGGTATAGGCGTCGGTTCCCGGTACCGGGGTAGACGGATCGAGTCCCACTTTTTCTCAACATTTTTCGAATGACCCGCTCACTGCGGCTCCATCCCTGCCGCGTCTAGAGCCCGGCTGACGCCGCATCTACCATGAGCCGTGGTGGCTGAGATCGCTAAGGCGTCGGACTTGAACAGTAAGGTCCGGGGATCGAATCCCAACATTTCAATACATTTTACGACTGCCTCCCTCATCCCAATACGACTCAAACCCGTCGTCCGACACTCGGCAGACGTGCAGTCGTGATAGCGTAGTGGTCTGGATCATTTGTCGTCCACTATGCTTGGGTGTCTAAAAAGCAGTCCGCTTCGGCGGATTGGCCTCGGCACTGGTTCGATCCCCGGTCGTTCCAGCCACTCGCAATTGGTCGCGAGTGGGTCCATTCTGATTCGTCGGTTTGGAGTTGATAAGTCCTTTGAAGCTGGCCCTTCACACTGCATGTTCGGTAGAGAGCGCCGGACAGCGGGGGTACCACTGTGGGTACCACTGACCACCCCGCGAAAACCAAAGGCTCTCAACCCCCGCCCTTCACCCGGCCCACATCAGATGAGAACCCCTGGGGTCGCCGCCTGGAATGCACCGGTTCCCCCGATCCACCGAAGTTGCAGGCGGTCCTCCCTACTGTGTGGGGAGGTGGGAGAAGGGCCCCCATTTTTTCTTCTTTTTTTTTCCTCCAAGTTCTTTTGTTGGATGCGCCGCTGTACAGCGGTTTGCAGCGCATGGAGTCCGTGGTACCCGACGGGGCATGCACTTGCGTAATATAGTCGTGTCGCTCAATCCGTAATAGTGCGCGGCCGCGCGCCCGCTGACAGGACCGACGGTACTTTTCGTTACTTTACTCGCAAATCGGTACCGCGGTACTTTACCGGTCCCTTTCGCGTCATCAGCACTGCGGTGCCGGTACTTTACCCAAAAAAGTACCGCGGTGCTGGTACCGCGGTACTTTACTTTACTTTCCTGCCCATGCCTGATTATAACGATTATTTTTGAATATTTCGATTATCTAGGATTATTGCGATTATGAGATATTATGTTGAATATTGTGATTATGGTGATTATTTCAGTGATTACCAACAGGACGTACACTGATTATTTCGAGTTGGTTACCCCTTGGTGACCGGTGACGGAAGTGACCTTCTTCCTTACTCACCCGAGCAAGTGGCACGGCGCAGGAGGGCCACCCGCGGCAAACACACGCCGCTCTTGAAGCGTCTGCTTCTCAAAAACACCTTCCATCCTTCTCAGTAGTCAGGAAAAAGACGATGGAAGCAGATAGTATTGTAATAAACCAGGAATAAAAGACCTAAAAACATGAAAAGCCAAAAAAAAATAATTAAAAATAACAAAAACGATAAAAAAAAAATTGGATTAAAACAGGAATAAAAGATCTAAAAACATAAAAAGCCCAAAAAAAAATATTAAAAATAACAAAAACGAGAAAAAAAAAGATTAGATTAAAACAGGAATAAAATACCTAAAAACATTAAAAACCAAAAAAAATATTAAAAATAACAAAAACGAAAAAAAATAAAGAAATGGTCCGCAAGTTCTTTGCCTCCTCGTGGCTCGGACCGGAAACGGTTAAAAAAAAAAGATAATTGCATAACCGGCCAAAAAGAACCTGGGCGATACCCTCCATGTCGCATTCCAAGATGCGCCACGTCTTCCTTGATGGATGAAGACGCTCATCGACGAATGACAGGGTCTGGGACAGCACCAACCAAAAGGATACTGAGGTTCATATGGACTCAAGTACCACAGACGGTTAGACTACCCCTTCCGCTTGCCGAGAAAGCTGTTCAATCTCCTTACCTATATTACACTTTCCGTCTCTGACCACTGACATATAAAACCCTTTTTTCTCATTTTTTTCTTGCCGTACGCCGCCACGCTACAATGTGCCGCGTGCCGAGAGGTAGTCAATCATCTCAACTCCACCATAATGATAAATAAAATAAAAGAAACAGACAGTTGAACCCGGGACCTCCCACTCCGCCACGCCGCCTCACTGGAAGATGATGGGCAGCACGCCGTTCTACACCCGCAATCATAACGGGAGAGTTTGATGTCGTCTTCCCGAAGTCGTCACCCCTAACAGCATTTAAATCCAACGCAAATAAATAAAAAACGCCACTGCCGGGATTCGAACTTCACACCTCTCATTCCGCCAGCTAGCCCTAAGCCCCCCAGTCGTTCCGTCCTGGACGGGCACGCCCCTGAAGTCCTCGGTAACGGGCGCCACTCCGCCCCACAGGCAGCCTGCGCGCGTCTGCAAAAACGGCAGGCCACGACAGCCGTGTGGGCAGGCAACCCAACCTGCTTCGAGGAAGGCGCGGAGTCCTGTCGCTCGGCGCTCAAACCCTTTCCAGAGCGACCCCGATCAATGACCACGACAGCCGGGTGGGCAGGCAACCCAACCGGCACATGAGAAGGCGCGGAGGCTTGTCGCTCGGCGCTCTATCCCTTTCCAGGAAGACCCCGATCAATGACCACGGCATGCCCTTAGTAAGATCAGAGCACACCCAAAAAAAAAAAAAAAAAAAAAAAGGTCGCTGCGACCGGGATTTGAACCCGCTGCCAGCCGCTCCGCACCCTGGCACTATGCCAACTACTCCACGCTGCCTTCCTTGCGGGAGATGGGAAGACCGGGCGTCTGTTTCCCCATGCAGTCGTAGATCTTCTTGTACCTGTTGATCACTCTCTCTCTCCCTCTATTCCACCTAAGTACATCATTCCCTCTTTTATCGGGTTGCCTTGAGTAGGATCAAAGCATAAAACAGAAAAAAAAATCATTCGCTGCCACCGTGATTCGAACCATAGACCTGGCTCTCCGCACCCGTGCACGCTGCACACCACTCCAAGCCGCCATGCCTGTGGGTGTGTGTGGGTACGCCCAGCCCTTCCCCCAGCCGTTGTCTGCCTTCCATTACCAATCTCTCTGCCCCTGTCCCTCTATTCCAGCCGACTGCATCACTCCGTCTCTCACTGTTTTCCATGCCGAAGATCAAAGCATAAAACCGAAAAAAAAAACATTCGCTGACACCGTGATTCGATCCAACCACCTGGCTCTCCGCACCCTTGCACGATGCCAAATCTGCCACGATGCCTGCCATGCGGAAGACGGGTGGACTGGCCTTCCCTTTTCCCCAGCCGGCGTTTTACAGCCATTACCAATATCTCTGTCTCCCCATTTCTTTTTTACTCGTTCTTTACACTGCACACCAATAAACAAAAAGCTATGTGAAGAGAACGAGTATTGTGTTCAAAAATGTGTTTTGGGGGGACATTCATCATCTCAGAACTTACAGCATGTGGGAAAATAACAGTGGTATCATTTGAAAGATGGCGTGTCAGTCGCTTGATCGTAAATGAAGTTTTTTTTGACTTGCAATGAGAAATATTGAGAAAATGAACATGAAAGAGAGACGTTTTTAATGCATGTTGTGAAACTAACCTCTTTTCAAGTGTTTCTATCTTTTGATGTACAACACCACTGGAATGCAAAATACAACAACAACGACAAGACATACCTGGTCAACAAAAAAGTAAGACGGTTTTTTCCTGCTGACAATGGATAATTTTGAGAAATCTGGTTTTAACGAAACATTGTTTGACTGTAATCATGATACATGTCTCAGAACTGCAAGCTGTGTCATCGTAATGAAATCTTATTTGGAGGTGTCGCATGTCTTATGTTCGAGATGAGTGATGAAATAATAACTTTCATTTGACTGTTTTCTAAAATTAATGTGTGTTTGTGAGGGTTATTGTGATGGAAAAGGCAGGTTTTTCGCTCGGACATGGCTTGGACACAAGTGGAAATTCGATTATGCTCGACAAACGATGTCTCGAGATGTCTCGAGTAATCGCGATGTGACGATATTTCTTGCCTGAGCGGGGAACCAACCGGAAGCGTTGTCCTCGCGACACCTACTACCCACTAGAAGGCACTTCCAAAAATACCCACATCTCCACTCCCTCACCTTGCATAAATAAACCACATTCACAAAATTATTTCAAATCCTTTCCACAATCCCAATGCCACTCACAGATCCAACAAACAACCAGCCCACTTCTACTTTTAAATTAACTTTTTCCAACAGGAAATATCCTTCTATTGATGTTCATTTTCTCATAGCTTTAGTTATCACTTTAAGGATAACATGTTACCTTTCAAAACGATCAGCGACTGACACCTCACGCTACCTTTGTAAAGAACGAGTCCCTCCTGTGCGATATCAATTTATTGATGTCTTTCCTTCTTGTTTTTTCTACGTTATATTTCCCCAGCCCTGAAGTCAAATCAGACAACTATAAGTGAAATGCAATCCAATGACACCAAATTGAGCACTGCCGTATAATATTCATGCCCTTCCCAGGTCATTTCAAATCTGCAACCTGTGTCAAGACATCTGTCAATCACAGTTTTGTCATGTATCATCGGACCTCCTGACTTAACCATTTGTCTGATCGACCTGGGGTTTGCACCATCGTCTTCAGCATTTCAATGCGGTTCTTTAGAGCTATAGATCATTTTTTTTTGACCAGTAGAAACGATTTTGGGTCCCTGATTATGGTGAGAAAGATAAATTTTTTCCCCCCAACCTGACTTTTGACATGTAATATCGGACATTCTGATGGAACCATTTGTCTGATCGACCTGGGGTTTGCACCATCGTGTTCAGCATTTCAATGCGGTTCTTTTGACGTATAGATCTTTTTTTTTGACCAGTAGAAACGATTTTGGCTCCCCGATTATCATGAGAAAGATATAAAATTGTCTTTGCACCAATGGATTGACATGTATTATTTGACCGGCTGACTGAACCATTTGTCTGATCGACCTGGGGTTTTTCCCAAAATGACCGCCGTTAAAAGGCGGTTCTTTTGAGATATAGATCATCCAAAACGGCCCAGAGGAAAGATTTCTGGGTCACTGGTTATGGTGAGAAAGATTAAATTTTTCCACCCAACCTGACTTTTGACATGTAATGTGGAACTTCCAGAGTGAACCACAAGTCCGATCAAGATGCGGGTTTCACTAAAATGATCAGCATTCAAAGGAGATTCTATTTAGATATAAATTTAACCCAAGATTGTTAACCCTCATAAGTGATGTAATAGAATAAGGTTCAACATGGATGAGAGAAAACTGTCTTTATTACAAATCATATCTGTTTCATATACATCCTTAATAAACTAATCACACCTTTTCTTCGACACATTAAAGGGTCTACTTATAATTAAACAAGCTGCTAATAACAAAATTCCTATACAAAATAAATACAGCATAGAACATCTGCACAAAATTGAAACCTGTATATTTATAATAAATTCAATTCAGTCTTCATGTCTCCTCAGTTTCATGCCTCGCTAATGGTTTATTAATTAAGCTACAACATACCATAAACTAAAAATAATACATTGACAATTGAAATACAATTACAGGTCATAAATTACTTATTTTTACTAGTGGTGGCCTTGCTGCCTTTAGACTCTCTGTGTTCCTTTATGCATTCTTCTATATCTTTTAATGCTTCTTCTTTACTCAATTTTTTTAGCTCTTCTGTACAGCCTGTTCTATTATGATCATCTAATTTACACTGTGGAACGCCTTTCATGTTCCTTGATCTCTTAACCCTAAAATCGCATGCACAGCACTTCCATCTATGAATCATTTTTTTTTCTATTTGTTCAAAACCTACTGACGGGTCATTTGATACCGTCACATTCCTATTAAAAGTCTTGTTTATCCTTTCCATTTCTTTCAGAAACTGCGGTCCGTGTGGACCTTTATCATCGGGGTGAATGTGTAAAATCAAAGCGTGAATCATTTCACGTAAAAGAACGTCAATGATCACATCACGGTCATTATGATATTTTAGGGCGGTCTTATTTAAACGGATGTGACCTTTTGCCGTACCATTTTTTTCAATTTCGGAGCAGAGTCCTAGATTGTGAGTCATCTGCTTATTCCATGTAACCAATGTTCTCTTCGGCAATCGGTCATTAAAACACTCCTTATTCAGAAAAACGAATAAAGACCTTAGCCTTAATTGTCCTTCTTTTGGCACTGCGTCAAGGCTTCTCAAAGCAAGCTCCGACATTGCTGACTCGGCCATTATACGATACTGTAATGAAAACGCATACACAATGTAACATAACCTAACTGGCGAGTCTTCTCACAGTATGTCATTTCCGTAAAATGATTTTCAGTACTTACAATGTCACCAGATTTGATGGATGTCCTTCGGAACGACTGAAATCACACAGAAAAAAACGAAAATATAACTAAAGAGTATAGAGTACTCTGTTTTCGCTTCGAACTCTATTCATTTTTCAATTTGTACCGGCTCCCTGTACCCTAGTCTAGTCACGCAAATGCACTGCATTTTGTCGATGTTATTTGTATTTTCGTTTTTTAGTCAAACAGGTAGCATTAAAATGATCGGCACACATCCGCTAATAAGTGGCTTTGGTACAAAGGCACCGTTCGCAACAGTAAAGAAACAAATACGAAAACGAAACACGTTGTGTCACATAACCAAACAACGAAGTCGCCTTACCGGCATCACTAATATATGCACGTTTGCAAATGCATAAGGTGTACAATAATACTTACCAAGTCGGCGTTATTCTCCTTGTACGTAATCAAATGTTCAGACACAACCGACACAACTGACAATGCGTATCTCTTCAGAACTGCGTCTCAGTAAAGATGCGTACAAGTACAATGCACCGAATAGTCTGAGAATAATATGGCAGCAGGCCCCGCCAGATCGAAGGTGACTCACGTTGCCGCGAGAGCGCGCCTCGGTCGCCAAAAGTCGACAAGTCGATAGGTCGATACGAGCCCATGTTGACAGAAATCGCCACCGCTGCGCTAGTGTCGCCACATCAAAAAATGAGCGGGACTTACAATTCTTTTATTACCGTGTTCAACGTCCATAACTTGGGAATGGAGGGTCGCACGTGGGTCAGCGGGGTGTCAAAAATCGTCGGGTGACGTCCTCCGTACGAGTGCAATGCTGTTTCAGTCAATCTGTCACAGCTTCATCTACTTCAGGGGCCTAACTCAGTAAGAACCAAACGAGGCTAGAGAATTGAACGCAGGGGTGACAAAAAAAACACCCGCTGCGACCCGGATTAGAACCTCCATCGTGCTGTTCCGCACCCGGCCAGGTTGACCACTGCTCTACGGTGCCAGTCTTGTGGATCTTGGGTGGAAGGGCCTTCCCTTTCCCCCTGCCGTCGTCTGTCATCCTTTACTCATCTCTCACTCTTTCACCCCCTTCCTCCACCTCCCAGGCAGCTCCATCACTCCCTCTTTTAGCGGGTTGATTTAAATAAAATAATATCATAATACGAAAAAAAACAAAAAAAACACACATGCTGCTACCTGGATTCGATCCCGCTGCCTGCCGCACCGCATCCGGGCACGCTGTCCACTGCTCCACGCCGCCTGGGATGCCGGGAGATTCATAATTTAAGACGAAGTACAGCAAAAATGCCATAGGAGCCGATACCCCTGCCTGGATTCGAACCCGCTGCACGCGCGGGAGACTTTCCCCGTGCACCGCACGGTGCCGGGTAGGACGGCAACGTGGCAGAACGAGCTGAGCGTGTGATGTCAAGTCTCGGTTCGGGGTTGTCTGTGGTTCAACCCCGGGCGTACCCCGGTATGGCCTCTGAAACTGGTCACACCGGGCGGAGAGACGCAAAAAAGGAGATCGTCACACTTTTTAAATCAGCAAGAGCAGACCTAAAACACATACATTTTATTTACAATGCAGCTTCAGGTAGGTTCACTGCAAGGTACTGTCCAAAGTTTGGGTGAGACGCTACTCGTCGGAGGCAGAGGCGGCGACACAGAAGGGGACACCGCCTGCAACTCGCGGCCGCTGGCAACGAACGCACTACCGTGTCCCAGGGCCGAATTTCGATCGATGAAATCTATTTTCGCCCGTATCTCCCAAACGGTGAGAGATAGGGCCTTAACGAAGCGTTTTCCTAGTCTCCTGAGACGTAGGAGTTTTGCTTTCCGGGCCATTTTACGTCGGATGGCGAAAAAAAAAGAAATTTGAAAAAAAATTTGTCCACCTGCTAGGTAGGCAAACACGTACAACATTTTTTATTTCATGAACCAAGGCCGTTAGAAAAATGCGGTTTTCGGCGTTCGACAGTTTAAGCCCTACGCTGTGCATGTGCCCACCTCACATTCATCCATCCCGTGTCCCAGGCCCAAATTTCGATCGATGAAATCTATTTTCGCACTTGTATCAGTCTCTCTCCCTCTCTCTCTCTCTCTCTCTCTCTCTCTCTCTCTCTCTCTCTCTCTCTCTCTCTCTCTCTCTCTCTCTCTCTCTCTCTCTGTCGCCTTTTATCCTAACCACTCAATTACATCTTTCCCTCTCTTTTCAGTATTCCTTCAGCAAGATCAACCAATAAAATGAAAGTCCCCTTCAACGGGAATCGAACCGGGCAGGTCCAAGTTTATCTCCCTAGGAAAAACACTTGCTCCGTCCGGGATTCGAAATGTGGCAAAACCTTACAACTCTTTACTCGTGTCTTGTGAGTTCCCCGACCCCGCAGAACTTCTTACGGAGCGTACTTCATTACAATTTATTTATTTTCTTAATTACCTGCGTGTAGGCTGCCGCTCCTAAGCCTGGTGAAGCTGACGACAGCCGTGTGGGCAGGCAACCCAACCTGCTCCGAGGAAGGCGCGGAGGCCTGTCGCTCGGCGCTCAAACCCTTTCCTGAGCGACTCCGATCAATGACCACGACGGCCGGGTGGGCAGGCAACCCAACCGGCACCTGAGAAGTCGCGGAGGCCTGTGGCTCGGCGCTCCAACCCTTTCCAGGACAACTCCGATCAATGACCACGGCATCCCCTTAGTAAGATCAGAGCACACACAAAAAAACAAAAAAGTAGCTGTGACCGGGATTCGAACCCGCTGCCAGCCGTTCCGCATCCTTGCACGATGCCAAATCTGCCACGGTGCCTGCCATGCGGAAGACGGGTGTACTGGCCTTCCCTTTTCCCCAGCCGGCGTCTTACAGCCATTACCTATATCTCTGTCTCTCTCTCTTTTTTTTTTCTACGTTATATTTCCCCAGCCCTGAAGTCAAATCAGACAACTATAAGTGAAATGCAATCCAATGACACCAAATTGAGCACTGCCGTATAATATTCATGCCCTTCCCAGGTCATTTCAAATCTGCAACCCCAAAAGAAAACATCAGTTAAATGAATAGTCATTTCGAGTGAAGTACTGCAGTACCCATGGGTCTGCCACTACACTGTAAAAATTTGTTGTCACTTTATGACAAAAGCGTGGATGATCTTTTCATCACCTTCAAATGACGACAATTTCTTCGCAAATTGATGACATTTTCATCAAAGCTCCTATACCTTTTGCTTGGGCGTAACAAAAATGTCATCAATCGTTTTGATGACATCCTTAAAGGGAAAATTAGTCTTGGTATTGTCATCAAGAGACAACTAAAATTTTTACAGTGTAAGCAAAATTGGTGTGAGTGTAGTGAGTTTGCCAATTGAACTCAGCCATGCTATTTGCCTACTTACAGGCGTATGTCTCACAAATGGCCTACCTACAGGCGTTTTTAGATAAAATGTGATAGTGAGTGAGTGTAGACTGGACTCGTACAATGAGTGCAAGAAGTGGCAGATCTATTGATCACATGCGTACTGGGCAATTTAGTGTTCCAACAAAGAAAATGATACCAAACGCAAGTATGCCTGTACATAATTTTCGCGATACTAATTACATTAAAATTTCAATCATCGTCTACTTCTACGTTATCATTAACGTTTTTTAATGGGGGCAGGCCTCCTACTCTGTTAAAATAAATTTTTTCAAAAAATCCTCACCTGTCTTAGTCTACTTATTTCAAACCATCCAACGTTCTAACGAAGCAGAAATGTCTCAGACGATATCAAATGGGAAACGGGTCCTTGTAAAACAGGATTAGCGATATTCAGTACAGTACTTCTTGACTGTTCCTTTCACTTTACCGCTTAAATTAAATCAGGCGTAAGTTAAGGACTCTCACTTCCGTTTCCACAGAACCTTCAGTTGTCTCGCACGTTGAGATAGTGTAACCTGGCCGTAGTTTGGAGGCGTTCGCGTCTGCTGCGGCGGCCGCGTGCAAAGGTTTAATTCTTAATTGCCTTGAAATAAAGAACCCTCGAAACCATTCCGGGGCAAGCAAAAAGGCTGAGCGCAGTGCCTTGCATTCAACCCGCGGCGAGGCAACGAGTGCGAAGCGCGATATGGCGCAATAGAGGCAGTGAGTAGCAGACGATGCGCCATTGTAAACAAAAACAGTAATGTTGCTCAGCCTCAGTTGAGTCGGGTCGGGCGTCGTTGGGTACGCGTTGTCCGCTGCTCGCACCGGTCGTGATTTCGCAGCTAGGGTCGCACTGCTGGGCCCGGGATCGTTCATATCGGAGTCGCATGACAGTATTTTTTTGCGTCTGATGATAGTTCGGGCTGAGCACCTCGTTGTCGGAGTAGTAGGAACGGATTTTCGCAAGTACCACGCTCGCAGTATAGGTTAGGATGACTTTATCAATTTAGAAACGGGTTAAAAAGTCGTGAAACGGCCACTGTTATTGTTCGAATCGTGTTGTCTTGTGTTCAGGGAGTGGAACCATCCGAATTTTGTGATGATACGAAAGAGATCTTCATTGCATCATTCGTAGCCCTCTGCACAGTTTGGGCCTATATTGCCTCTCGGGTTTCTTTGTTGTCCTCGTCCGTTTGGGTTCCAAGTGGCTTTCTTCTCGTTGATTTTATTTGTGTATTTTCAACCTCTAAGCATAATATCAGTTTTCATGCTTAGAAGTATCAGAGTATTTAAACTTCTGATGTCCTGCTCTGGCATCACAAGTTCTGCAATATGCTCGCATCCTTTTGTTCCAACTATCCCTTTTCATTCTTTGTGAGTATGTTATCAATGGCTTTTTGTTCTCTGTGCAGGTTAATATGGCAGAGGGTGACGATGACAAGGAAGCAGATGTCACGAAACATCTGAAAAGGCCTCCCGACTATGTACCACTCAAACTTATCATTAAGAGGAAACGGCCAGATGCTGAAACCCCCCCAAACCCAACTCCTGTTGCACCTAAAGTTAAAAAGCACAAGAGAAACAAAGTGCATAGGCATAAACACCTCAATAATGTTAAACTGCCGTCAAAATATGCCGGTCTCACAGAGTTAGCAAAAGCCTGTGAAAAAGAGCAGGTTTGTTACCATTGCCTTATGGTCTTTGTCAATTTTCTACTTCTTGGAGTATATCCCAAGCTCTTTTATATGTTTGGTTATTTCTTTCAGCCAAAATGTCTTCAAGAAGTGTGGCACAGTAGTTACCAAAGGTGGCTGGAAGAGGAGGAGGATGCGAGTAGGGAAGAGGCCGGAGGAGATGAGGAGGACATTGAAGCTGCCAAGAAGAGGTGTTATAACCGTTACATCACCTCTGGAATGTGTGACTTTGGTCCTGAATGTGAAATGCCATGGCTGCACCCAACGATAAATGTAATCTCTTCACAAACCTGTAAACAGAAGGTACATTTTTCTAAACAATATATTTTTTGGTTTGAGCTTGTCTTGTGTCCCTTCTCTCAATGTTTACCCTTTTGCATTCTAGGAAGTAGCTGTTGTCACGGATAATAGTCCAATTTCGGAAAGCAGCAATGATTGTGAAAGCAGAGAAAAAGATTTAGAAGTTGATGGTGTTCGTTTTGTTGACTGGCGTTATGGTGCAGCTAAATTTTGGTATGATACTTTTCCAGAAGGCTGTAAAAATTTTATGTGTGGATTCAAGTTACAGGAAGAGGTAATGAATTTGGTATGTTACCCTAAAAAAATGCTGTTTGTGTTTTTGTTTATCATTATTAATCTCAGATTTTGTCTTGATTATCAGGTAGCAGATTGTGGAAAAAAGGAAAATGTATTTGCTGATGATGCATACCTTATGGTGTCTCAACTACATTGGGAGGATGATGTAATTTGGAATGGGGCTGATGTTAAACCAGAGGTACTTAATGCCACCAACATACGAAATCTTTGCAGTTTCATTCAAGAAAAAATTCTCATTCCTGATATGAATAGATAATATATTATGTTATTCTTTCCATGCAGGTTGCAAAATCTATCAAATCTAAGTGGTTTTCTGTTGGAGGAAAGGAATCAGTGGGTAATTGTTATCTGGCAGAGAGAAATTTGGGTTTCCATCCCAGATTACCTCAGTATTTGCAAGCACGGGGTCGAAGTTTCTACACTCATCCAGTGTAAGCCAACTACACAATCTTTTTCATGATGATTATTCTTAGACATGTAAACTAATTTCAAAATGAGTGAACTCTTTGGTTGAGAAATTTAATGTTTGAAATTATGTTGCAGTATTTTCAAAACTCCTTATAGCATGCCAGTCCATACATTTAAGCAGAGAAGTGAAGAGGACTCATGCAAGCCAATCCTTCCATTTGAAAATGAAGATTTAATAGGTAGTTTGTGGGAAAAAGAGGTAAAAAAAAAAAAAAAAAAGTTATAATAATTTGAAGGAATAGCTTTTTGAAGTTTGCAGTTAACTGATATTTAAGACACAAATCCTTCTTGATGCTTCTAGGTTATATGGGATGCTGAAAATATGCCAGAAATTCCTAAACCTAAAATTACCACAATAGACCCTAGTGATGAGAATTTCATTTTAGGAATTCCTGAGGATGTCAGTCACCTTGACTCTGAGTGGTCTACTCCAGATTGTATTAAGCTTTCACATCCCTATGATAAATGTACAAAAATTGTTGTAGGGAAAACTGGCATTAGTAATATTTCAGATGAGGGACCACTAGAGCACTTTTCATTTGAGGATCCATTCAATGTATCAAATGACAGGTAACATTGAATAAGATTTCATTGAATGCATTTTCATAATTTAATGCAGCTTTGTTCATGATAAAAAATTTTATTTCTGTTTTGTTTCCTACAGCCATTATGCCTTGAAGTCATCTGAAACATCAATGAGGCTTAAACCAGTAGGAAAGATTATTCAGCATTCAATCCCTGTTTTGGATTTGCGGACTCCCTTTATACCCACTAATTTAGGTACTCTGCGACTTCAAAATTTCCATCGGCCTGGTTTAAAAAAGTATTCTCACGGTCTTCTTGCTCAGTCTGTCTATCATCCTGTGTACTCATTAACAAAGGAAATCTGTTTGAAAGCCAAGGTAAGGTTTCAGCAATTTAAGTACTTGCCTTTAAACTTGTTCTTATCTCTCTCATGATTTTAATTATAAAACTTTGTTTGGGACTACAGCAAAGAGAAGAAGAACGCCAGGCTTCAGGTGGAGGAGACTTTTATTTTATGCGAGAACCAGAAGACCTGTCTGGCAGAGATGGTGAGATTGTGCTTGTAGAATTTAGTGAAGAGAACCCACTGCTCATGAACGAAGTAAGCATGCTGTCCTAATAAGTATTCTGTATGTGGTTGTTCCTATCAGTTTCTCTCTACAGCGGTGTTTTATTTTTCTCTCAGGTTGGCATGTGCTCCAAAATTATCAACTACTACAAACGTAAAGCCAGCAAAGATCATGGACCACCTGAACTTAAATATGGGGAAGTTGTCTACCCACATACCTCTCCTTTTTTGGGCACACTTTCACAAGGACAATGTATTCAGGCTGTTGAGAATAATTTGTACAGGTGTCCTATTTTTGAACATAAAATTAAAGATACTGATTTCCTAGTCATAAGAAATAGGCACAGCTTGTCGATTCGTGAAATTGATGCTGTATTTGCTGCCGGCCAGCAGTGTCCTTTGTATGAAGTCCCTGCACCTCATTCCAGATGCTCTACTAACTTTACAAGGGACTTCCTTCAGGTATTTTTCCTGTCCTCTCCTCTCTCTATAACTTTTTGATTATTACACCTTCAGAAAACTTTAATTTTCATGTGCCTTTACTTGCAGGTTACTATATTTAGAATGTTTCAAAACTGCCCAGACCAACCTCCATGGGTGCGAATGGATGAAATTAAGAGAGCATTTCCCCTTATCAATGATTTGAATATAAGGAAATGCTTGAAACTCTGTTCTGAATTCAAGAGAGTGGATGGTAAGTTCTTATTGTCTTGAAATGTTATTTAAATGGTGAAAGTCATTAATTCTTGTCATGGCACGCCATTTGTTTAAAGCTTTGGACTCAAGCTGCTGGGTGTTGAGACCGGACTTTCGTCTTCCTACCGAGGAAGAAATGAGAAGTATGGTGACACCAGAGCAGTGTTGTGCTCAATTCAGTATGCTGGCTGCTGAACAACGACTCAAGGTATAGACTCTTATCCTTACCAAAAAGTAACTCATTCTTTAAGTGCCACAGGTTGTAATACAACAATGATGATTGGTTGTCTCATTTTAGGATGCTGGATATGGGGGAAATTTCCTTTTTGTTCCCCCGGATGAAGATGAAGATGACGACGATGAGGAGGGAATGAAGTTGAAAATAGATGATGAGGTCAAGTCTGCTCCATGGAATTTAACTCGTGGTTTTATTCAATCACTGAATGGCAAATGTTTGTTGGATTTGACTGGCCCTGCAGACCCAACTGGTTGTGGTGAGGGTTTTTCTTACCTAACTCGATCCATGAGACCTAGGGTGAGTATTCTCAAATGTGTCATGCTTTTGATTATTTCACTGTGGTAGCTTTATTTTTCTAAATTGACCGTTGCTTTGCATTGCAGAAGCAAATGGTCACTCAGGATACTGACCATCACATTGAGAAGCCTACTGTGGCGAGTGCAAAAGTCCTACTGAAGAGAATGGGTGTTCCAGAGAAAGAGGTGCGTCATTACTTTGCGCAAACTTACCATTAGAAGTTTAATTTTGTTTAATTTTTTTTGTTTTATGATATAATTTTCAACCTATATTGTTTTTGTTTTTTTAACATCATTCCATTTTCTCAATGTTAAGATTAACTAACTGTTTGTTTTCTTCGTGCTTTGGCGTGTCAGGTGAGAAGTTTGTCAAATTGGGAACTTCTTGAAATTGCACGCACAATTTCAAAGAAAAAAATGAAAGGCAAAGGCAAAATAAGGATCCCTAAACCTAAACCGATGACTACAGTTCAGCATGTAGCCAGGTAAGCCCAGCATTTATTGATCCCCTTTGGTGGGAGTTCCTGTAGCTCTATCTTACTGTATCATGTTTTATCGGACCACTTTTTATCTTTTCAGGTACAAAGAAGAGTGTCAAAGATTATTCGATCTTCAAAATCAGGTCCTCCAGTCTGTTGAGGAATTGTCCACGGATGAAGAGGAAGTGTCTGATGATGATGATGAAGAAGATGTAGAAGAAATGGGCAAGATCGTTGAAAAACTCATATCAAATGGGAGAAGTTATAATGAGGTCAGAAAGACAACAAGACAGGCATGTTATTGTGAATCAAAATTTGTGATGATTGTCAATGATTTTTTTTTTGCCTTGCAGGTTTGTACTGAACGAGAAGAAAGAGAAAGGGAAGAGCTTGTCAAAATGATGATGGAGGATAATGCTCAAAAGCAGAGCCAGCTGAAAGACAAACACAAAAAGCAGGATAAGAAACAAATTCACAATGGACCTCGGCCGGGTAAAGTTGACATCCTAAATTACCATCATGTGGACTTTTTGGGTGTTTACTCTGACTCCCAACAGTCATTATTATTTTTAATTTTTAACTGCTCCCTCCAGATCGAGTCCTTAAAATTAACAGGACATTCCGTGATTCAAATGGCAAAGAGTACACACGAGTGGAGTTTGTCCGCAAAAGCTCAGTGATTGACATTTACCTGAAGATTCGTGGTACCAAAGATCCGGCGTTTATCAGTCAATTTGCAGCTCTTGAAAGTGCTGAAAAGCAAAAGATACTGAAAGAAAAACGGGAAATTGAAAGACAGCTACTGCGTCTGAAACAGCAAGAAAGTAAACTGAGTACGTAATTAGCGATGCTTCTATGTTACAGTTTTAAGTTTCAGAGCATACAAACATTTAAAAAAAAATAATTAAGATGAATTATTAAGTGTGTTTTGTTGTTCTTCTTTTCCCAACTCAGGTGCCAAGCAAGATTCTACCTCTACCTCAGAGACCGTTTCTAACAATAGGCTCACAGAAGAACATGGCTCACATGATGATAGAAATAATTCACCTCCCGGCCGTTCAAAAGGTCTCATGGGCCCTCCGAGTAGGAGAGTTTTGAATTCCAAATTGGATGCCAAACGGAGATGTGGAGCTTGTGGTAATGTAAGTATCCATACTGTGTATGGTTGGTTTTGCTTTGAGCTAGTGACTGAATCTTAAAGTTTTTGTCTTTCATAGCCTGGGCATAAAAGAGGCAACAAAGTTTGCCCTCAATATTGTGGCCCTGTAAATGTGGCCATGACCGAAGAAGAGGAGGAGGAGTACCAACGGCAGATGAATGTTGACGATCAGAATCTTGTGAATGTGGACGGCACGAAACTGAAGCTTAGTGTAAAACTCATCAAGGTACCCAGACACCCTGAGTTATATTTTTTGAAGTAGGTTATTTTTCCTTGGCTTATTTCTCACATGCCAATTTTGTATTTTAGAGAGCTGAAGAAATGAAGAAAAAGACTCTTGTGTTGCGAGTACCCAAAGATATTGTGCGCAAACGTAAGCGGCCTGTGGCTGACACTCACTGTGACTATTTAGAAAATAAATTCCAGAGGACAACAAACAGGCGAAGAGTTGATCCATTAGTTGTCCTATCAAACGCTTTTGAACTTATTCTAAATGAGATAAGGGACTTGCCAGACAGTGATCCTTTCCACTTCCCTGTGAACACTAAGGTGAGATTTCAGAATTAAGGAAGTCCATAGATGTTTTTTTGAAGGATTTTCTTTATTGTCTTTTGACACTTGTCTTTTGTTTTATTGTAGACCTATCCTCACTATACAACATTTGTGTCCCGACCGATGGATTTGCAAACTATTAGAGGAAATCTTCGGAAAGGAAAATATCAGAGTAGAAAAGACTTTTTAGAAGATGTACATCAAATAGTTCAGAATTCATCTATTTTCAATGGTAAGCCCTTGCTGATACTTTGCCTCTGCTTTATAAGTTCTTGTAATTTATTTATTTCTATTCAATAAAATTGCAGGTGCGGAGAGCCCATTTACAATCAATGCAGGTAAAATGCTGGACTTGTGTGTGAAGAGGATGGGGGAGCAAGAGGAAGAGTTAATTCGCCTTGAAGAGACTATCAATCCATTGGATGATGAAAATTATCACAGGAGTACACCTCAAAGAACTGCAATGACTCCTGCAAGAGAGGCTATGGACTCGGAAACAATACCAAAATCTCTTCTGGATCTTTCTATCAGTGATACTGAAGATGAAGGAGAACCTGAGGCCAGCTATTTAGATGGTAGGGCATGTCCTGTAGTGCCATAGATGCTGTGATGCTTTTTTTTTTTTCCCCAATGTACTGAAAATATCTGTGATGATCTTGACTGTTGTTTTGTGTTGAATCTTGTACTGCTTTGGACAGTTTGTTCAAATCATAGTACGTACCACCTTCCAAAAGTGGAGCCAACTAGTTAACTTAAAGTATTGATCCAACTCGATGGAAGTTAGGATCCAAATAAGGATTTTTGGAGGGTAATTATCACTATGTGCATAGAAACCTTGTATAAATGATGTTTATTTTTTTCTCTGTTTGAATTTCACATTTTCAAATATTTTCTTCATGGTACCTTGATGGGTTCGTTTTTATTATTACTTATTAAATTCATGGAAAAGTCCCGTATGGAATATCAGCAATACTGGTATCTTTTATGAGAAATTTGGACCGTACATCAGACAGAACTGGTCTGTTCCTGCCTTGTAGTTATTATTTCTACACTTTTGAATAATTTCTAACATTTCATCAAAATCCCTTTTTCTTGATTCTCTTTCCTCTGTAGTTTTACGAGGCCTTTTTATTTTTGTATGTTACTATTTTTTAAAAAAATTGGCGATGGTTTGGATGCTTCATTTAAGAATCTAGATTTCTTAGCAAGCAGCATTCTGGCTTTTGTGATATCCCTTTTAAGTGATTTAAAAATCTGACTAAGCATATTTTTTATGTTGTTAGATCCTTGTGTGAATGTGGTGTGATGTGCATTATGTTTGTACTATGCACAACTTTGACTACCATTGGGAGAGTAGATAGTGCAGTATGATATTATGCCAGCCTCGGTTCGAGTTCCAATCAAGCCAATTCCCTTTCCAATTTTTCTTGTGAAACGTAACAAAGGTGGTGCAGATAGGATAAATTAAATTGTTCATATTATTTTCTCAAAAAGTATGTGAAACTTATTATACTGAGTCGAGCCTCATTATTAATAATTACCATTTATAGTATTTTTATTACTACTTGGTTTTGTAGACCTGGTTCCCAAGCAAATATTATCAGTAGATAGTTTTATCTTAATACACACTTGTTGTCATTTCATCCAAACAAAATTATTTTTTACAAAGAATTCCATCAATTTGCACCAGTGTCTGTCTTGTTTAATTGCAGTCATTATTCTGGCGGAAAATTTATTTTTCATACTTGTGAGCCTTGTTGTTCCTACAATTAAATACAGATAATAATAAAAACATCACCTCTTGATTCTCACATCTTTTTTGTCTCTTACTACATTGTTTGCATGTCCTGTCCTATCCTATTTGTGAAATAGTGAAATAAGGCAGAAGAACATACAAGTTGATGCCTTTTGTGATCCACCTTCATTTTCCAACCGAAGAGCGTCCTGTGTCCTGCACATCTCAGGCGGCCTTTATGAGGCAATCTATGTAAGTGTGGACACTTCTTCATTTCCTTTCTGACGCCTCTGGAAGCAGGCAACCCACAGTGGCGGATCCAGAGCCGGCCTGAGGGAGGGTCAAAGTATCACTTTTAGTCTACTTACAAGGGCAAAGGGTGGTTTTCGACAACCTTTCAGGCGACCAATTTTTCTTTCCCTCGAGAGTGTGGTACCAAAGCTGGGGCGGTTCAGTCTTTACTCAGCCAGTTGCCATCCGGGCACCCGGGTGTCGTCCAGCAGTGCCCGCGTATCTCATGGTTGGTCTTCTTAACCGCCCCCCCCCCCCCCCCCCCCCGGGGGAGATGGCAAATAAATAAAAAGGGAGTCGGGCAAGGTGGGAAGGGGGGAAAAGCCAGTGCCGGCTAGAGGAGGGAGGTCAGGTGAGCGGCACCGCGATGGGGGGGGGGGGGGGGGGGGGGTTACCACCTCGCGGCCCGCGCGGCGCAGCGCGGCATGGTCGGCGGCGGGGGTTTCAGTTGCTCGCAGACTGCCGGCAGATGTCGTTCGCTGACCCGGCGGCCTCCGGTCTGGTGGGGCTCGACTGAAGTCCCGGCCCCGCGGCCCTCCTCGGCAGCACCTGCGTGGTCTTCCCCGTCACGCACTGCCACATCCAGCGTCTGGCGCGCCGCGACGGGCACCGTCGTCCGAGCGGGTCGGCGGCTCTGAGGGCTCAGCATCTGGAGCCAAAACAGAAACAACGGCATCGGACGCGATTCGAAACAAATTACAAGTGTGTGTGTGTGTGTGTGTGTGTGTGTGTGGACATAACTGCCGCGAAATAATTGATACCGTCGACCGAAGTTCAATCGATATATCGGCGCGCAACGGTGCAGTGCAGTGCAACAGTGGATTGTGGACCTGTGCCCCTGCATCCATATCAAGACAGCGAGCGTGGCGGCGCGTGGCGAGGCGTGACGGGGCGTGACGAAGGAGCGTGACACGGCGTGACATCGCATCAATGGCAAGGTATGTGACGTGTCACGTGTGACGGCGTCACGAGGTGCCGTCGGTGCGTGCAGGCTTCAGGCCCTTCAGCGGGTCCAGTGCCGTCATTGGCGGTTCTCCAATCGCACGCATAGTGGGCCAGTAGACCGGTACTCTGGACGTGTAACGTGTGACCCGAGGTGTGACTCCACAAATGGGTTGCTCTCCGAAGGAGGAATCCAATCCATTGGTGGGATCACACTTTCGGTGCAAGTTCAACTATACCTTAAAACGCGTCTGGAGTTTTCGCGGCCTGCGCCGGTCCTCTGGCCCGCTGTGCGGCGCTTTTCCCTTAGAATCACGTCGGTTTGAAACTGAACCGAGAGTGGTGTTATGCGGCCTGGGAAGCGTGTCTTTTTAATGTGTGCGAACCGTTGAAGTCAGAGGGCGTGCCTTGCAAATCGCGCCGGCCACAACCCAAGTGCTGGGCGCGTGCCATATCGTAGTCCAAGGCTCATGATGCCCAAACGCATTCGTGAGAAGCCGCTGAAAACAAAAAAAAAATAAGGACAGTCAAAGCCAAACGACGTTATTGCGCGTTATTGTCGATTACCCACGGTTCGTGAAGAGTTTGTGGAAGGCCGGGAGGGGAGGGTTCGGTAACCAGGGCAACCTGTACGCCGGCAGGGCTAGCAGGGCTAGCAGGACTAGCGGCCATTACACGACAGGTGGGCTGTGCGGCAGTGCGGCCCACTGTGCGGCCCGCGTTGGTGCGCTGCTTAGTGTGTGTGACGGAAAGAACACACCGAAAAAAAAAAGACAAAGGCAACTCGAAGCGCGCCGCTTGTGCGACGCACCCTTTCAAATCAAACGTGCGGCCTTTTTATGCCGCAGCCGAGATGGTCCCTCTAGACTGATTCCGCACAGTGCGACCCGTCGCTCTGTCTCTCTCGCACCTGTGCGGAGCGGTGCGGAGCGGTGCGGAGCGCCCCATGAGTGCGAGCGAGAGGGAGACCTGTCACCGAGGGGTCCACCACTGTGTACACTTCGTCCAGTAATCATTGGTAATCACACGCCAAAACTGACTACTTTCGCTGTTTTTATCAGATTTTGGGGGGTTTTCCTATGAAAATAGGCCAAAAATGCTCTTAGCTTCCCAAATTGTAGACTTTTTTGAGTATTTTTGTAGGTAATCACTGGTAATGAGTAATCCTGTGTACACTCCTGAGCTGAGTGGGGGACCCCTCGCCTGCCACTCGCGGAGTCTACTGGTCCACGCAGAACGCCATCGCCCCCAACGCGCATTCGCCTGGTGCCCGTTTAGAGGCCCGTTTATTTCGGCGCGAGCGAAAAACGAAACAAAAACTAGTGACGCGGCCCGTGGCGCATCGCCTTCAAATTATTAATGAAGCGACTCGACTCCGCGGCACCATGGCGGCACGCCTTTCAGGCACTGCGGTGCACAGTGGGCCAGAAGACCAGCCACTAGACGCGTTTTGAGCTTCAGAGTCGCTACATGGGGCTCGAACCGAACGTGTTACCCCGTCAATGGATTCCTCGTTTGGAGAGCAATTGGTGGGTCACACGTTCGGGTCGAGTGTTTAGTGACGTAGGGGCTCAGAACGCGTCTGGACTCTTGTCCGCCTGCGCCGGTCTTCTGGCCCACTGTGCAGTGTAGACACGGGGATGGGAAGGGGGAAGGCGGCGTAATGGCTGCCTGGCACCGGCTTCCGGGCTGCCCTGCGAAGTCTGGCGTTTCGACTACCTTTTAGGCGTTTTCAAGGGGCCATGGAAAGTGCCCTCTCCCTTCCGTTATCCCCGATCCGCGCCTGGTCCCTGGTCCACGACAGGGGGCGTGCCAGTTCAGGGCACAGGGTCCGGGCTAGTCCCAGTCCAGCCACTGCTTTCGTCGCTGTCTCTCTCGCACTCATGTAGCGTCTCGTAAAGGTGCGAGAGAGACAGAGCGGCGAGAGCGGTGCTCGGAATCAGTCTCTTCTACGGGCCAGCCATGCGTGCAGTCCAGGCGGCACTGGGCGGCACGGCCAGCCGGCCGGTCAGCTGATCGCACAGCCAGCACAGCCAGCACAGCCCAGCCCGAACCGGGACCGGGAGGAACACGCATGTGTGGGTGAAAGATGCGTCCGTCGTCACGTAGCGTGGCCGCGGCAACCACACCGTGGCGGCCGCGGCCCGCCCTGCGCCGCCGCACTGCAATCTGCAATCACACATTCCAGCAGTGGGGACCGTGGCCATTCCGTGCCTCCCTGCGCTCATCGCGCTCCCATGGAGTACCGCGGCGAAACGCGGCACAGTGGGCCAGAAGACCGGCGGAGGTGGCCGAAACTCTAGAGGCGTGACCCCCACCAATGGATTCCGCGTTCGCAGAGCAATCCATTGATGGGGTCACACGTTCAGTTCGAGTCTTCCGGCCCACTGTGCGGTGGACTTGCCTGGGCCCACGAGGCCTGCAGCGCTGCGGGCGTTCCGTTAGGCCAGGAGGATCCGGAGGACCAGGAGGGCCGTGAGGCCATACGCAGCGGAACAGGAATTACCAATCAAGTTTCTATCCCACTGTGCGCGAGGCGAGGTGCAGGCGGCATGCGGCAAAGGCGGCGGCATCGCGGCGTCCTGGGCGAAAAGGCGAACGGCGCTGCCGAACCCAACCACAACAATCCCAGCATCACGGCGACAGCGAAGCGCCCCAGGCCTGCCCGACCACGCCGCAAAGGGCTCGCCGCGGTCCTTTTGGGACGACGACGACGGCGCACAGTGGGCCATAAGACCGGCGCAGGCGGTCACAAAACTCCGGGCGCGTTTCAAGCTCCGAGTCGCTAAATGGGACTTGACCCGAACGTGTGACCCCACCAATGGATTCCTCGTTCGGAGAGCAATCCATTGGTGGGGGTCATACGTTCGGTTCGGGTCCCATTTAGCGACTCTGGAGCTGAAAACGCGCCCGTGATTTTGACCGCCTCCACCGCGGTCGTCTGGCCCACTGTGCAACGACGGAGACAAGGTGGGGGGGGGGGGCTGCCTGCGCCTGAGGGCGGAAAGGGGGTGGGTGTGTCGTCAAGGGAGGCAGGGTTTGTTGCTCTGATCGTGGGAACGGTGCGGCACGGCGCGGCACGGCAAGGCGCGGCACGGCAAGGCGCGGCACGGCGCCATCGGCCGGCCGCGGTGCGAGGCGCTGTGCGTTCCGATTCGCCGCGGTGCGCGGCTCGGTGCACGGACTCGCGCAGTGCCCGCACTGGCAGGCACCTTGAGGTACTCCTTGAGGCACTCCCTGGTGCTGGCAGAATACCGCTGCTCGCGGGTCACGATCTCGCCGGCAAATTAGGTTGCAGGTTGGCCGCGGGGCTCGGCGGGCCGGGCCGGGCCGGGCCTGGGTCTAGGCCTCGATGGCGCACAGTGGGCCACAAGACCGGCGCAGGGCGCAGGCGGCCAAGAATCTACACGCGGTTTGAACTCCAGAGTCGCGAACACCGCTATTTAACGAATGCCACGTCATATTCGTTCAAATGTGAATTTTGTCACGTTCGTGAATATGACGTCACATTCGTTCGAATGTTGACCCACGTTCAAACGGATGTGACACCCTAACTTAACGGCCGCGAACGTCCGTGTCACGTTCAAACGAATGTGACATCGCATTCAAACGAACGTGAAAAAATTCACATTTGAACGAATATGACGTCACACTCGTTGAATAACAGTGAAATGGGACTCGAACCGAACGCGTGACCCAAACCAATGGATTGCTCTACACGTTCGGTTCGAGTCCCATTTAGCGACCCCGGAGCTCAAAACGCGTCTAGAGTTTTAACCGCCTGCCCCGGTCTGCTGGCCCACTGTGCCTCGGCGGCGCCGGGCCGGACTGGCCGTTTTCGATTCTGCCCGGCCGCGGCGTGCGTCGCGAGGCGAGCCGAACAAGCACATTGGTTGCGAGGCGAGCCGAACCGCGCACCGCGCACCGACCGCGCGCCGCGGCCCTCGCAGCTTTCAGCAGTGCAGCGCGGCCGCCGGACCGCAAAGATTGGTCACGACGTCCTACAAAGTGTCCATTCATTAGAGTCTGAATCAGGTCCTAAAGGGCGGCGTGGCGGGGCGGCGTGGCGGGGCGGCCCCGACGGCGCTGCCTCGGGCCGGCTCTTTATGGCCAGCTTGATCTCGTCCCCGTCGTCGGCAAGGTGCGAGCGGCGAGGCCGCCATTATCCCCGTTAAACGCCAGAACGCCCATACGCCCCGCCTCGCAAACGGCACCACAGTTTAGCCCCAGCGCACAGTGGGCCAGAAGACCGGCGCAGGTGGCCAAAGCTCTACTCGCGTTTTGAGCTCCAGAGTCGCTAAATGGGACGTGAATTGAACGTGTGACCCCGTCCGATGGATTCCTTGTTCGGGGAGCAATCCATTGGTGGAGGTCACACGTTCGGTTCGAATACCCATTCAGCGACTCTGGGGCCCATAACCCGAGTCCCGGATTTTGAGCCCCTCCACCGGTCTTCTACGGCCCACTGTGCAGCGAGTGGCAAGAGCAGGGACACGGAAAACAGACTCGGTGCCAACCGTCTGGAACGCTCGCCGAGCGATGGACTCCTAAAATCGCCGTCATTTCGCTGCCTTGCCGGAGCCTGCCTGGACCAGGCCGGGCTGCTGCCTGCACCTGCGCGCCGCACGGCCCCGAATGCCGAATGCGTCCCGAATCGCGAAGCGCCATTCGTCGGCCTGGTTTAGGCGCCTCACAGTGGGCCAGAAGACCGCTGGAGGCGGTCAAAATCCCGGACGTGTTTTGAGCTCCAGGGTCGCTAAATGGGACTCGAACCGAACGTGCGACCCCACCAATAATAGATTGCTCTCCGAACGAGGAATCCATCGGTGTTTCTGCCTACCTCTCAGGCTTCAGGACAGGGCCGGGCGGGGCGGCCTTTGCTGTACGTACCACCTACCCACCTCTCGGGCGGCGCGCGCTCTGGGTCGTCGAGCACGTCGAGCACGGTGTACTTGTGAATAATGGGAGTGCCGATTTCGAGACGTGAGCCAGCGCCGTGCGCGCCTTCTAGGCCGCTGCTGCCGCTGCTGCAACGGCGGCGGCGGCGAAGAGAAAAAATGAAAACAAACACAAACTACGTCGATAGTTTAGGAGCGCGGCGTCTGGAGGGACGTTGCGCTCACCTGTTGTCCGTGACAGCGCTGGCCGGCCGTCCTGCCGCCCCGAACGAGTGCTAGCGGCGTCCTGGGCCAGGTGCGCGACGGAGGGTGCGCGGTGCGCGCGCCGCGCCGGCCACGCCCAGGACGGCCAGGCGGCCGGGACCACGGAGTGCAGCCGGATGTACCTTCCTCCGCCCCTTTCTCGCCGCGCGTCGCTCTGTCTCTCTCGCACGGATACGGGACGCCCCATGAGTGCGAGAGAGACAGAGCGCGACGGAGGGACGGCTCGGAGTCGGCCGGCTGCACTGCAGGCACTGCCGGCACTGCAGGCGCTATGGCTGCAGAATGCCAAACGGCTGCCTTGAAAGCGGGCGCAGGTGGACGCGCGAGAGGAGAGGGGTGGATCCTCATGGACACACCGTGGAGTGCGACAGAGATGGACAAGGGTTTTGAGCTCCAGAGTCGCGCTGAACAGGACTCGACCCGAGCGTGTGACCCCACCATTGGATTCCTCGTCCGGAAAGCAATCCATAGGGATGCTAAATTACTGGTAAAATTCAACGTTACGTAAAAAACGGTAATTTACCGTAATTTACCGTAAAATTGGTAATTTTCGGTAAAATTCGAGTTTTGGCTGATTTATCAAATATTCATGTCTTCCAATGTATTTAAAGTGTAAAAAGGGGTTATTATTTTTAAGGTTAGCAAGTGATGAAAATGTTTCGTATTTTTAAATTTATTCCAATGCACAATGCACACACATTATTAAACAGAATGATCGTGACTAAAAATTAGGGTGAGGAATTCTTCATCTCCCAAATTTGGGTGAGGAAGGTTTCCTCGCCCAAATTTGGGTGAGGAAGGTTTCGTCACCCAAATTCGGGTGATAAAGTGTTCCTCACCCAAAAATGCGTATTGATCAAGACACTTTCATTCTCAGTAATCCTTCTTGCTAGCTAGCCAAAACTCCTATGTGGACTGTTTCACAAGGTTGTGAGGGGCGGTCAATTTGAATCCGTTACACTGGTAAAATTAATGCGTAGCATTACCCTCTGTTTTCAAGCGTAATCAGTTTACGCTTGAAATCAAGCGTAACAGGCTCATCCGCCAAGATTCCCCTATCTAAATGCATGGGGGGATTTCCAGAGTATGCTTCATTTCAAGCGTAACGTCTTCAAGTTAAACTTTATGCTTGATTCAAGCATAGAGTTACGCTTTAGTTTTACCAGTGTACGATGATAATCTGTTGCACTTTGCTTTTATTTGTGTCCCAAGTTTATTTACTTTTCGAAAACATGAACTATATGGCCAAAAATCGAATTTTACCGTTAATTACCGGATCTTCGACCTCACGGTAAATAACGGTAAATTACCGTTATTTACCGGTAATTACCGGTAATATTACCGGCCTCCGCATCCCTAGGGTCACACGTTCGGTTCGAGTTCCATTTACCCGCTCAGGAGGTTCAAACCCGTCCAGGGTTTTGTCCAGCCCGAACGGTCTTCTGGCCCACTGGGCGTCGGGTCCTATAATACAGGGCGGCAGGCAAGTCACGAAGCACGCGGTGGCGCTCGCTCCTGCTTTGCGGACGTTGCGACGCTCCCAGCAGACTTATGCCCAAGCAGGTGTGGCGGGGCGCGGCGCTGGTGTGGCGGGGCGCGGCGCTGGCGTGGCGGGGCGCGGCGCTGGCGGGGCGGGGCGCGGCGCTGGCGTGGCGGGGCGCGGCGCTGGCGGGGTGGGGCGCGGCGCTGGCGTGGCGGGGCGCGAGACGCATCCTCGCACGTTTATCGGCCATCCGAAACTTTGTGTGCTTCTTTTGGAACATTTCGACCCGCGCCCCAGCCAGCACCGTCACCGTCCCACCCGCTCCCCACGTCGGGGCACAGGCACACCTGCCGCGCGCTCGGACGTCACGTGGCTCCCAATCGGAGAGCGGCCTCTTCAGCACCCTCTCTCCTTCTCTCTCTCTCTCTCTCTCTCTCTCTCTCTCTCTCTCTCTCTCTCTCTCTCTCTCTCTCTCTCTCTCTCTCTCCCGCCCCGCGCGCGACGCATATCGAGCCCAAAGGCAAGAGCAAGGGCAGGAAAGCCGTCTGTGCGTCCTGTCCTCACGTTGAACACACACACACACACACACACACACACACACACACACACGGCGGCAAAAAAAGAAGAGGGAGGCTTCGTTTGCTTGCACACGCCCTGCTCCCTACTCGCTTCGCACTGGAGGTTGTGCATCTGTTGTCACACAAGCCTTCGCCGGCTGCAGGGCGATATGACGGAATCGACGCAATGGAGAAACCCAATCACATCCCCCCCCCTCCCTTTTCCCTGCCTTCCCCTTTTCCCCTAGGCCCCACAAAGGGATAGAAGACCGGTCGAGGCGGTCAAAATCCCGGACGGGTTTGAGCTCCAAAGTCGCTCTGGAGTTGACCGTGTGACCCCCACCAATGGATTCCTCGTTCGGAGAGCAATATCCATTGGTGGGATCACACGTTCGGTTCGAGTCCTTTAAAGCGACTCTGGAGCTCAAATCGCCTCTAGAGTTTCGGCCGCCTACGCTACCAATGCGCTACCTATACCAATCACATGAGGGAAATGTGGTCCAGCACAGCATGTTCCAGGACGACGCAGGGTCGGATCCTATTTTTTGGTTTAGATGCTGGCACCTCTGCTGTCGGTGCGCTGCGCAGACGGGCCAGACGGGCCACGCGCACCCATGAGAGATATCCCCCGTTGGTAGTAGGGGTGTCACCGCGATAAAGTACTCCCGTTCTTGGTTACCCTCCCGGAGTACACCACCCCTAGGGTAAATGTACTCCCCCTTGGGGTGGGGTACATTATCCCTAGGGCAGATGTACTCCCCCACCACCAGGGGGGGAGTACATCGACCCTAGCGATTTTGTACTCAAGGGGGAGTACATATACCCTAGGGGTAATGTACTCCCCCCTTAGGTGGAGTACATCTGCCCTAGGGTTTATGTACCCCACCTTGGGGGGGGGGGAGTACAAAATCTCTAGGGATAGTGTACTCCCCCCGGGGGAGTACAAAATCCCTAGGGAAAATGTACTCCCCCAAATGTGTAATTATTGCATTTGCAGTGTTCTCAATCAGTTTCTGCTTTAAAAACACCAATTTGTCACCAAATTTGGTAGGAAAATCCTGGATCCGCAACTGCGCTGAGCCGCACCTGCGTGCAGCGCGCAAGGGCACAGCGATAAAATCAAATAAGAATTATGCCTGCCGGAAAGCAGGCATGGGCACGGTACTCCACAATCGGTACCGCAGTACTTTACCGGTACTACCGAAAAATATGGTACCGCGGTACTTTACCGGTACTACCGAAAACTATGCTACCGCGGTACTTTACCGGTACTACCGAAAACTATGGTACCGCGGTACTTTACCGGTACTATCGAAATTTTCGGTGCCGCGGTACTTTACAGGTACCTTCGAAAGTACCGACGGTACTTGACGTACCCACGGGTACCACGGACTCCATGCGCTGCAAACCGCTCGCATCCAACAAAAGAACTTGGAGGGGAAAAAAGGAAGAAAAAATGGGGGCCCTTCTCCCACCTCCCCACACAGTAGGGAGGACCGCCTGCAACTTCGGTGGATCGGGGGAACCGGTGCATTCCAGGCGGCGACCCCAGGGGTTCTCATCTGATGTGGGCCGGGTGAAGGGCGGGGGTTGAGAGCCTTTGGTTTTCGCGGGGTGGTCAGTGGTACCCACAGTGGTACCCCGCTGTCCGGCGCTCTCTACCGAACATGCAGTGTGAAGGGCCAGCTTCAAAGGACTTATCAACTCCAAACCGACGAATCAGAATGGACCCACTCGCGACCAATTGCGAGTGGCTGGAACGACCGGGGATCGAACCAGTGCCGAGGCCAATCCGCCGAAGCGGACTGCTTTTTAGACACCCAAGCATAGTGGACGACAAATGATCCAGACCACTACGCTATCACGACTGCACGTCTGCCGAGTGTCGGAAGACGGGTTTGAGTCGCATTGGGATGAGGGAGGCAGTCGTAAAATGTATTGAAATGTTGGGATTCGATCCCCGGACCTTACTGTTCAAGTCCGACGCCTTAGCGATCTCAGCCACCACGGCTCATGGTAGATGCGGCGTCAGCCGGGCTCTAGACGCGGCAGGGATGGAGCCGCAGTGAGCGGGTCATTCGAAAAATGTTGAGAAAAAGTGGGACTCGATCCGTCGACCCCGGTACCGGGAACCGACGCCTATACCACCTCGACCACCACGGCGTATGGCCAAGTGTGATGTCAAGTCTTTTGAAGCCGCACTCGGAGTGCGGCAGTGCGGACCGCACTCCGAGTGCGGCTCAAAAGACATGACATCACCCATTGGCCTAATCATAGGCCGTGGTGGTCGAGGTGGTATAGGCGTCGGTTCCCGGTACCGGGGTCGACGGATCGAGTCCCACTTTTTCTCAACATTTTTCGAATGACCCGCTCACTGCGGCTCCATCCCTGCCGCGTCTAGAGCCCGGCTGACGCCGCATCTACCATGAGCCGTGGTGGCTGAGATCGCTAAGGCGTCGGACTTGAACAGTAAGGTCCGGGGATCGAATCCCAACATTTCAATACATTTTACGACTGCCTCCCTCATCCCAATGCGACTCAAACCCGTCGTCCGACACTCGGCAGACGTGCAGTCGTGATAGCGTAGTGGTCTGGATCATTTGTCGTCCACTATGCTTGGGTGTCTAAAAAGCAGTCCGCTTCGGCGGATTGGCCTCGGCACTGGTTCGATCCCCGGTCGTTCCAGCCACTCGCAATTGGTCGCGAGTGGGTCCATTCTGATTCGTCGGTTTGGAGTTGATAAGTCCTTTGAAGCTGGCCCTTCACACTGCATGTTCGGTAGAGAGCGCCGGACAGCGGGGGTACCACTGTGGGTACCACTGACCACCCCGCGAAAACCAAAGGCTCTCAACCCCCGCCCTTCACCCGGCCCACATCAGATGAGAACCCCTGGGGTCGCCGCCTGGAATGCACCGGTTCCCCCGATCCACCGAAGTTGCAGGCGGTCCTCCCTACTGTGTGGGGAGGTGGGAGAAGGGCCCCCATTTTTTCTTCTTTTTTTTTTCCCTCCAAGTTCTTTTGTTGGATGCGCTGCTGTACAGCGGTTTGCAGCGCATGGAGTCCGTGGTACCCGACGGGGCATGCACTTGCGTAATATAGTCGTGTCGCTCAATCCGTAATAGTGCGCGGCTGCGCGCCCGCTGACAGGACCGACGGTACTTTTCGTTACTTTACTCGCAAATCGGTACCGCGCTACTTTTCCGGTCCCTTTCGCGTCATCAGCACTGCGGTGCCGGTACTTTACCCAAAAAAGTACCGCGGTGCTGGTACCGCGGTACTTTACTTTACTTTCCTGCCCATGCCTGCCGGAAAGTCGTCAAAATGGAGGCTGGGGTTATAAATGTTTGTCTTGCACAGTGGGCCAGAAGACCGACGGAGGCGGTAAAAATCCCGGACGGGTTTTGAGCTGTACATTTGACTCGAACTGAACAGGACCCCACCAATAGATTCCTTGTTCGGAGGGCAATCCATTGGTGGGGTCACACGTTCGGTTCGAGTCCCATTTAGCGACTCTGGAGCTCAAAAAACCCATCCGGGATTTTGACCGCCTCCGCTGGTCTTCTGGCCCACTGTTCGGTGCTAGCAGAGGCGCTTGCCTTGTTTGGGGAACGCACTGGGCAACACCGACAATTTTTTTTCGAGGGGGCAACCACTAAAGAAATCATGTGTCCCCTTGAGCGCCAGAAATCTCTGGAAATCGGAAATCTTCCCCCAAAATAGGCAAATACCAAGCAAATTTTGGGCGTAAAATCGGTCGAAATCTTGCGAAATCCGACGAAATCTTATTCCACAAGAAATCTTGTGTCCTCAAACATACTTAGTGGTAGCCCCCTCGATTTTTTTTATTGTTTACCTACAATCAGTGATAAGATGTATATTTTTAGGTAGCAAACACAATTAAGCGCACCAAACTCTACTTCCTAGCACTGGGATAGGTTTTCACCTTAACCAAGCCGCATCCCTGACAGTAATCCAGAAATTGTAGAAGATGGGGCACTGCTAGGCTTCTGGGCAGCCAGGTAAAGCAGACGCGGCCCACAACTTCAATTTTCGTGCAAAATTTGGTTCCTTACAAACAAAAACTGATTGAGAACACTGCAAATGCCATAATTACACATTTGGGGGAGTACATTTTCCCTAGGGATTTTGTACTCCCCCGGGGGGAGTACACTATCCCTAGAGATTTTGTACTCCCCCCCTAAGGTGGGGTACAAAATTCCTAGGGATTATGTACTCCCTACCTCGAGGGGGGGGGGAGTACATTTTCTCTGGGGATTTTGTACTCCCTAGGGAGTACATTTTCCCTAGGGATTATGTACTCCCCCCCCCTAGAGGTGGGTGAGTACATTTTCCCTGGGGATTTTGTACTCCTAGGGGAGTACACTATCCCTAGAGAAAATGTACTCCCACCCCCTCGATGTGGGGGAGTACATAATCCCTAGTGATTTTGTACCCCACCTAAGGGGGGGAGTACATCTGCCCTAGGGATAGTGTACCCGGGGGTACCTCATCCCGGGAGTAAAATAACACGGTTACACCGGTACTCAGCCGAACTGCACTGTTCATCCGCCGCGGCCATCGAGACCTTTGACACTGTGCGACTAAAAATAGCGCCCGCTTGGGGGCCAGCCTGTGGGCCAGGTCGGGGTGGCGCTTGGTGCGGGGCGCGGTGGAGAGGGAGGCAGCCGCCTCGCCAGCCTCGCCTGAGCAAGCCGTCATGGAGGCGCGGCGCGCGGCGGCGGGGAATGCAAAAGGAAAGCAAACAGCGCCTTTCTCGTCTTCCTGGCGGAACTCCGGAAGAGGGTCAGTCCGGCCTGAGGCATGGCCTTCGCGCCGAGGCAGCCGAGCCGGCGCAGCCCTGGGAGCGCTTGCTTGTTGACTGGTTCGGAATGTCGCCAGGACACGCCCACCGGACGCGTGACGCGCCTGCGTGTCACGCTGCCGTGACGCACTGTGACGCGGCGTGGCGCGGAGGAAGGCGCGCAAAGGACGCGGCGAGAACGGAAAACACAGCGACCAATTTCAGGGCTTTTTTTTATTTTGCAATTTCTGTTCCAGCGGGGCTCGCCCCGTCAACGACGGTCTTGTCGAGCAGGTCGTGCCGGGCGATCGTCCCCGCCTGGACTGGCCGCGTCGTAAAACGTAAAGCGAGTCCAAGGTCACCAGGAGCCTGGTCGACCGGGCCGACCGCGTGCCAGGCAGCCACTGTCTCCCTGCGAACCGCGAGCGAGTTGTTGTTCTCTTACGACTGAAACTGGTTCGCAGTTCGCACAGCGCCTCTGGACGGTTGGCCGCGGAAAGCGCTTTCCTGGGGTGAGTGGGCAGAGCGGGGTGGGGGCAGACGGTCTGCCGCAGACCCAAGGCCGCCGCCGACGGTGGCCGTGCGGTGCCGGCCTGCCGAGGACGGAGCACGCCGATGGTGTGTCCCTCCGACGCGCCGCACCCCGCGGTGGGTCCAGCCGGCGGCCACGGAGACCTAAATGCACGGCGGGTGACGCGGCTCCGAGCAAGACGAGCACGCGGCGGAGTGGCAGTCGACTCGCGCGGCCGGCCCTGCCGCACCCAAGGCTCGCACAACGGCCTCCTCCTACTGCTGCTGCGCGAAGCGCGAACAAAGAGACGGGGTGCTGTCTCCCTCGTGCAGGCGGTGCAGTGCAGCCCCTGCCTGGCCGGCTTGCCGCGGCGCCGCGGCGCTCCACTCCGCGACCTTGGCCCCGTTGGCGCGGCGCACCATGGCGTACGCTGCAGCGGCCAGCCCGCCAGCCAGCCCGCCAGCCAGCCAGCCAACCAGCCCGCCAGCCAGCCCGCCAGCCAGCCAGCCAGCCAGCCAGCCAGTCCTCAGCCCCTGCCGTGAGGGGCAGTGAACGCGCCGCGCCGCGCCGCATGGCGCGTCTCCCGCCTCAGAGCAATAGCTCATCAAGTTGGTCCAATTATTTCCGGAATATATTCCAACTAAATCCAGCCAACGTTTACATTATTTTACAGCTAGGCCTCAATAATTTTCTTAAATCGACGAACAACCCAAATACATCAACTTTTTGAAATGCTGTACTGAGAGGGCAGTGGGAGATGCACCGGGACGCAGCACTCCACCGCGCGGACGCGACACTGAACCGGTGGCCGGTCGGCCGCGGCAGCCCCACGTGCGTCACCGCGGCGTACTTGATGGCGGCACAGAGTGCAAGCCGAGCGCGGGCCGCCCCGGGGCAGGCGGCGAGCCGGAGGTAGACGAGTATCGACGAGCATCCGGTGTGCGATACGACGGCGACCCGCGCCACCTTTACTTTCTTGCGTTCTACCCGCCCCGCCCCGCCCCGCCCCACCGCCGCCCTGCCCTGCCTCTACTCCGCGGCGGTATTTGGGACGAGGTCGAGTCGAACTAAAGTACTCGGGTAGGTACTCGGTCTGTTCGCGAAGTACGTTGCGGTGTGTGTACGTGTATGAGCGCGGAATAGGCGAGAGTGTGTTTGTGGCGTGTGTGTGTGTGTGAGAGTGAAATAGTTCGAGTGTGAGTATATGTGTGTGGCCGAGTGGGGGGGGGGGCGTCACGTATCTAAAACCCAACATGCAATTCACCTGCCTGGAATATATCAACTGATGTGAATGACAAAGGCTTTGATCGGCTGGTCCCCCTCCCCTCCCCCTTGCAACGACACACGGTCCACTTTATTATTCAAAGAAAGAGTGGTTAGTAATTGGTCGCTGCGCGTTGCTGCGCTGCGCGGCGACCTTTCACTCGGTGGCTGTGGGCCCCACCACCGCCTCGGACCGGCCGGCCAAAGCCCGCGGCCCGATCCAGAGAGCTGGGCGGGCCGGGTTAGCCGCGGCGGGACGCTGAGGCTGCTCGAGGCGTTCAGAGCGCCTGCCTCGGCTACCGGTTAGCCGCGGCAGGACTTGAGGCTGCTCGAAGCGTTCAGAGCGCCTGCCTCGGCTACCGGTTAGCCGCGGCGGGACTTGAGGCTGCTCGAGACGTTCAGAGCGCCTGCCTATCGGCTACCGGTTAGCCTTACGGGTAAATGCATTTTGTTTTTGCGACTGCGGCGGTTAGCGTTCACCAGGCTCTCAACGAAACGAGAAGAATATTTTTTTTCTGCATCCTTGGGCGTTCTGAACCGCCACCAGGCCTGACGCGTAAACGGGCGAGATATGGAAGGCGGCCGGCAGACAAGAGTCAAGGCCAAGGATATCGTTGTGGTGCGCCACCGGAGCAGCGGCAGCAGCGGCAGCAGCGGTGGCAGCGGTAGCAGCGGCAGCAGCGGTAGCAGCGGTAGCAGCGGCAGCAGCGGTAGCAGCGGTAGCAGCGGTAGCAGCGGTAGCAGCGGTAGCAGCGGTAGCAGCGGTAGCAGCGGCAGCAGCGGCAGCAGCGGCAGCAGCGGCAGCAGCGGCAGCAGCGGCAGCAGCGGCAGCAGCGGCAGCAGCGGCAGCAGCGGCAGCAGCGGTAGCAGCGGCAGCAGCGGTAGCAGCGGCCCGCCGCTTGACGCCTCGACCCAGAGACTCGGCGCGAGGGAGCACGCGGCCCGGAGTGCAGCCAGCGCCGTGCAGGTGCGGCCCCGCCCTGGCCCGCCCTGCCCCGCCCCGCCACGCCAGTTCAAGCAACGTGTTGGCAACGTGATAACGCCATCATTTCCTGCCCGTCGTCCCGTATATATTCTTTCTTGTTTTGCTCGGGCCGGCGTGGTCCCGACCCGAGTGCAGCGCCAAACGCCAAACGACCCCCGAGACTACGTCACGACGTCGACATGGCCCCTCCAGGGCACAACTTGCAATCATCTCTGCCATCGCGCGCTGCAGCTAGTTTTATTTATTTTTCTTCGCACTCCCACCCGACCACCGCACGCGCACGCTCCACAGCTGTAATTAGCCTACACTGTGCGCCAGGCCGGCCGTAAACCCGGATCCGCAGTGTCGACACAGCGGGCGCGGCGCGGAGGAGAGGTGCAGCCACTGATACATTTTGCGTAGCTTAACCCGGCCCCAAGATCACCTCCCCGGCCGTTGCTCCGCTCCTACGCCGTTGAGAAATTGGCATGCTGCATCAAGCTGGTGGCACGAGTGCACTCGGCTCGGAGGTGGGCGCGGCGTTGCGCCACGGGATAGACAAGGCAGAAAACACCGGCAAGGCTGCCAAAGATACAAGAGTCTTGCAACGGCGCGGGCCTGCCGCTGCCCTGCCTGCCCTGCCGCCAGCCGGGCGGTAAACATGTCAGGACACTTTGGCGCATCGCGGGGCCTGCAGCCTGCAGCCCGCTCCGCGGCTCCGCGCACACCTGTGGGCGCTGCTCCAGCCAGCCAGCCAGCCCATCCCACAGCACGCGCTGGAGTGTCCAGCCGCCTGAGATGTCGTTCATGACATTTGCAGGCCTCCCGCGGGCAGCGTTTGCAACACCCACCACTGCTTACCATGTTCGCCCCCCACCACCACGGCGCCCGCAGGCTGCACGCGGCGCGCTGTGCGCCCTGCAGTCCGAACAACAGCGCTCCGTCTCTCTCGCACGCCCCAACGGGACGCCCCAACGGGACGGCCCGCGACGCGCACGGGCTGCTCGGCCTGCTGCTCGGCTGCCGAATGCATTAGCGTCGCGTGCCGCTCCTCCGCGCCGCCATGCTCGCCCAGGACAAGGCGACTCATTGCTGTCCTGGAGACCCTCCCGTCAGAGACGCGCAGGCCAGCGCTTGTTAGTCCCGTGGAGGCAAAGGCACCCTGCGTCAGGCTAGCGGGCGACCGCTGCGCCGCTCGAGAGACGCTGACCTGTGTAGCCTCGCGCGGGGCGGATTCAGGCCGCCTGCTCCGCATGGGACTACCAGTCGTCTATGATTGGCCGAGAGGGTCCCCCTCTGCGCATCTCTGACGGGAGGGTCTCTATGCTGTCCTCCTCATGCGTGCGGTTTCCTTGAACGCCTGGAGGGTAGGCCGTGCCGCCGGGCAGCGGTGCATGGACCCGGCCGGTTGCCTGCCCGGACTTCGCAGGCGCTTGGACCCGCAACGCCGAGCCACGGCCGAGCCACGGCCGAGCCACGGCCGAGCCACGGCCGAGCCACGGCCGAGCCACGGCCGAGCCACGGCCGAGCCGCCGCCGGAGAGGAAGAGAGGCCACCCACGTCTCAGTCTTGACACCTTCGGCAGCGCAGAGGACTGGTTGTCAGTCCAGTCATCACCGGACACCAGAGACTGCCAGAGGTGTCGTAATGGCCGGCGCCACAGAAATGCGCGCGGAACGCACCAACGGAACGGGGTCGCCGTCATAAAATTCGCCGGGGTTCGATTTCGTCAAACAACCTGAAATAGGCAAATGCCGCCAACTTGCGTACGTGATTTGTACGATTTGGACAGCCGAGGATGGAAAGCCATGCGGGCGCGCTTCGCGTCCCGCCGGGCGACTGGTTCCGAACAGGACTTTGGTTGCCCCGTCCCTCTCGCGCTCATGCGGCGTGAAACCAGGGGGTAGCAACACGGCACTTTTGAGCGCTCCATGCGGTAGCGAGGCCCGGCCCCCCACCACCGCCCCAGCCGGTGCCGGTCTGTTGTGAGCTTAGCTAACCTCTCAGAAAAACACTGTTTTCGTCCGTTATTTGGTGGCAAGTCAGTCTCGTTTGTAGTCAGTTCCCTCCTTAATTTTGTTTTCTTTCGATCAAGCACAAAAGATATTTTCTTTGTGACAAAATCGCAGAGCATTTTTGCTAAAGCGAAACGTCTACGCGGCGCGGCGCCGCGGCCAGTTGCTGCGGCTCGCATCAGCAAAACTGCTCTATGATTTTGGCACAAAGAAAATATCTTCTGCGCCTGATCGAAAGATAACGAAATGAACGAGGGAACTGACTACAAACGAGACTGACTTGCCACCGAATAACGGACGAAAACAGTGTTTTTCTGAGAGGTTAGCTAGGCTCACAACAGACCGGCACCGGCTGGGGCGGTGGTGGGGGGCCGGGCCTCGCTACCGCATGGAGCGCTCAAAAGTGCCGTGTTGCTACCCCCTGGTGAAACAGAGCGTCCCGTTCGGATCAGCCTGCCGGCCACCGGGACCCTTTACCTAATAATTGGCGTTGCAGCACGGCGTCGTCGTCGCCGCTCGGCCGTCGCCATAACGACGAGCAGCCAATCGAAGCCCTTCACCGCGTGTTGCGTCCCAGCCGCCGCCGGCCTGCTGCAGCATGCTGCCTCGCCCCGCCGCTCTGTCTCTATCGCACCCCTGCGGAGCGCCCTATGCGTGGAATAGGGACAGCGACGAAGCGATCTTTCAGAATGGCTCGCCTGGTGGATGCGGCCGGGTAAGGAAATGCCACGAGGCGCTGGCGCCTGCCACCATTGTCGGGGCCGAGGGGTGAATCACTAGTGTACTCATGTGTACAAATCGGCCCGTACTCAGTGTACTCACAAGTTTAAATAGGACAAAATTTGCTTATTTTTAGCACGATTTGGCGTTGTATGTCGTCTGCGACGCTAGATAAAGCCTAAAAACGTTTCAAAATGTGAAATTTGCGAGTTTTGTGAGGTGTCCTTACCCGTGCTCATGGACACATGTGTACACCAAAACACTGAGCGATTCACCCCTCAGTCGGGGCTCGCGTCAACGTATTCGACGGCTATAGACAGAGGCGGGCTGCAGGCCACTGCCCGGCCTAGGCTCTGGACGCCGGCCAGACGGACCAGTTCGAATCCCGCGGGCGGATGTCCAGCCGCTGCTAGCCGCTGCCCCGTCCAGATCGCGGGCCTTGTCGCTAAGGGCAGGGCCGGCCCCGCCAGGCCCCGCCAGGCCCCGCCAGACCGGGTCCTCTGCCCCTGTCAGTAGGCAAGACGTGCTGCCCCTCTCTGAGGCCGCCTCTGGATCCGCCACTGCTCTGTCGCTCATCACGGCGGCCCGCTTTTACGGTGTGCGCGTCTTGTTTCTCGCGGACTCGCCTCGGTTTACGAGTTTCCCGCCGCGGCGCTGTTTTCTCATGCTCGGCCAAATGGGACCGCAGAGACGGCCGCGTGGACAACGAGGACCCCGTCGAGGACCCCGACCAAGGCGGCTTCCGGCAGGCGACGAGCGACATATCGTTGGAGCAGGCTGCAGAATAATGACAAACATTTGGATGCAAACGACGGCGAGCACTTAATTTCGACCTCGCACTCGTTTCGCATCTCGCTCTTTCAGATTTGATACCACGTTACGATGGTTGTAGGAAAGTGAAGTGTTATGTGCCGGCCGCAATTCTTTCCTACGCGGCATTTGCATAAACAACCTGACCAAACGAGAACTCAAAAACACTGCGAAAAACAAGGTGGAAAAAAAGAACATTCCACCTAAGTTTATCTTGGCAAGGCAATGCTATCAGCCTCATCGGACACAGCAAAAACTTTCTGGAAAAAACGAAGCAAAACAAAAACCTTTGTTACACCACTCCATCCTATCTGGGTATCGTCTTTACTTTTAACCAGGAAGGGTGATTTCTGTTGCAACGCCAAAGCCAAACGATCAGGTAACGCCGAAGATGGCAGGAATGAGCACGACCAGCTTCATGCTTTCCACCTTTCTCTCTGCACACACACACACACACACACACACACAGAGAGAGAGAGGGAGAGAGAGAGAGAGAGAGAGAGAGAGAGAGAGAGAGAGAGAGAGAGAGAGAGAGAGAGAGAGAGAGAGAGAGAGAGAGAGAGAGAGACAGAGAGAGAGAGAGACGCCAGCTCTACCTGACCAAACCCAACCGGCGGTTAGTACCGCCAAGTGTCAGCGCGGAGCTTCCTTGTGTAATCGTCTGTCCAGCAAACACACAGACAGACAGACAGACACACACACACGCGCGCGCGCGCGCGCGCACGCACCACAAGCGCAGGGGCCGGGCCTGCATGTGCGCAAACACACATTGAGCGCGCAGTGAAATGGCCAACAAAGACATTCACCTCGGCTATCCTCACAATGTTCCCGGCCAAAAAGTGGCAGCCAGAGTCTCTTCGGCCGCTTCTTGACATGATCACTCGACACGAGCAGGGATGTTTTTGCCGTCCCTGTTGTGGCTGTTGTCGCTGCGAGCGCGCGGCCTCTAGGCCTGCGCAGGGCCGTCCTGGTGCAGGGGCCGCCAGGGCCGCCTGGGCCGCCGAGGCGCGTTGACCCCTTGCACCGCCTCGCACAGCACCAAGCCGAGGCGGAGGTACGGCTAGACCAAACCTGTTGGAGTGGCTGCACTGCGGCGCACTGCACCGCCTGCAGGCCTTCGGCCAGCAAAAGAGGTTGGCAGCACTGGCAGCGCCGCGCGCCAACGTCGCACTCCTGCCAACCGAACCGACCGAACCAACCGCCCCGACCCGCAACTGTGAATGAAAAGCCAATATAACGTGGCGTAAGCGCTGCGCGCGTTTGGCATACGGGCAAACGCAGCACTTTAATTCGGTTTCGGATTTTGTGTCGTGTGTGGCGTGCGCGTGAAAGTCGCCGTTCGCGCGATGTGGAACGCAAACCCTGCATGCGGGTAACCCTGCGAACAATTAAAAGGCAAACAGACGTCACCGGTGAAATCGATGTAACATCATTTCGGGAAATCGTCCCATCACGCACGCCTCAGTCGATACGGAATTGCGTGTCCAAGGAGCAGGGGCGTGCACAAGGCTCCCCCCCCCCCCTCTCACCCGAAGGACCACAAAAAGGCGCAAAAAGGTAGTTTTTGGCGTATAACCCCTGGAAGTTAGGCAAAGTCTCCCCCCCCCCAAAAAAAAAGGTCCCACCGCCCCTCCCGAGCAGGCGAGCTGTGAACGCCCCTGCCTAGGAGGAGGGGATGGCTGGGGATGCCCAGTGATCAACAAGTTCCTTGCTAGAACTTTCAGCCGGGGTGCCGTTCCGAACGGCCGTCTCATCGCGCTGTCTCTCTCGCGCCCTTACGACGCCCCAAGTGTGACGGAGACAGCGACCAGAAAGTCTGAGACAGTCGCTGGGCCGGCCGACATGAAAGACGTAGAGCGTTCATACACACTTAATCACTGTGTGCGTTCTTGTGCATACGTAACGCACGAAATTAAACATGCACTAGTTGCGCACGAAATCGTGCGCAATATCGCACGATTTTATGCATACCCGCGCACTAAATCGTGCATGGTCACGTACAAATTCGTGCGTTACAACGCGCATGTTTAATTTCGTGCGCGGGCGCGCATGAAAACCTACATAGTAATTTAGTGTATACATAGTTGACGTGCTGTCGGTCGTGAATAAGCCCGACCGTCCCCGTTTGATGAGGAGATGGAGAGGCGCGGTGTCGCGCAGCGAGCCGATCCGCGCCGGAATCGATGCAACAGCGCTGCACTACTCGGGGAAAACCAGCAAGGCAGAGACGATGCACTGGTGACCGCCGTCCTGGCCGTCGTCCTGGCCGTGACGGCCGCCCGCAGACGACGTATCGATTATCTCGAAGCATCGATGAGGCCGATCCAAATGTTTCATGAGGCGGCGGTGATGGCGATTCGTGGTCGAGACTGGCGGCGCGGCATTGCGGCCTGGCGTGCCGGGAAATGGAACACGGGACTTATTAAAGGCGGCCCTCACAGCGGAAGCACCGGCACCGGCCATCCTCGACCGGCCAAACTTTGTTCATTCGTTCCAGCTAGAGCGGCCTTCCCTCGGGAAAATAATTGCCGTTGCCCGGCCACTGAGATACACGTATTGGAACGCACACATTCCCAAGCCCAATAGCGATTGAAAAGTATAAATTTGGTTGCTTGTAACGGCTAAAAGCCTCCTCCGCTGGCTTGGTTCCAAACACGGTGCGGCTCGTAGCTCGGTCATAGCCCCTCCATGCGAGCACTCCACCCAGAGAAGATTCATTGTACTAGCGACAAAAAATGATCACGATCGTTAACGTATGGGCACAACCATATAGACTAGCAGCAATTACATGGTTGGACCTCTACTGATAATCAATAACCGGTCATGCAAACCACACAGTCGTTGCCCCGTGGTTTTTCTTTAGGGTCGTCTCTACGTTTACGATCCTCCGATTGTTAGCACTATGCACCTCTCTGTGTATCCACATGCAGAGTGCACCAAACAGTTGCGAAAGTGACCACACCGCGCGCCGCCCTGGCCGGCCAGGCTGCCAGCTCTGCCTGGCTGCTGCTGGCGAGCCCTCGTGCGATATCATCCGAGCCAAGGCCCTCATGGAGCGCGCGTCACGCGGAGGTTAAAGGGAGGGGGATAACCTTATAAGCCGAAATTCGCGCGGCCGAACAACGACCGTCCTTCGCACCCGGGGCCATGATGGAGGCCGACTTCAACTTCGCCTGCAGGCCGATTCGAACCAGTGCCCCCGTCGCTCTGTCTCTCCCGCACCACTACGGGACGGCCCTCGAGTGCGAGAGAGACAGAGGGCACTGCAGCCTGCCACTCCGCGCAGCGCCGCGCTGCCCTTCGGGACATCCCACCGAGCGGCTGTCATGACACATGTGTAAATACCGAAAGGTCAAATGCAAACCAACGTCTGCTAGATACATCATGGGCAAAGAGCCCCCCCCCCTTCCCCTCCCCGGCTGCGGCTGCGGCCAACTAGTCTCCCCTTCACGCGCGCCGCACACGCAGCGACTCTCCCCACCAAAGTGCCCAAAGTGTTTCATCACCGAGTCAGTCAAGGAAGTGACGGCAGAATAACCCGCGGGTTGCATGGAGAGGCGCTGTGACCCCTGGCCGGCCGGAGGGTACTGCACTGCAAGAAAAATTGTAGATAGTACAACAAAAGTACAACAAAAACTGTACAATAAAAGTACAACAAGGATTGTAGAAAGTACAACGAGAATTGTACAAACCACAACGAGGCCTGGACTGCACAGCACTCCTCATGCCGGTTCCATTGTACTTTGTACAACAATTGTACAACAATTGTTGTACTTTGAAAGTACAATAAATTCCTGATAAAAAATTTGCCAGTAATTTGTGTACTTTCGTTGTGGTCTTTTCTTGCAGTGTGCCTGGCCGCAGGAGGCTGCTTCCGAACAGCGCTCTCGCTCGCTCTGTCTCTCTCGCACTCGTGAGGCGTTCCGCGGGGGTGCGAGAGGGACAGAGCGACGCGGAGCCCTGTTCGGAATCAATATAAGACTACAGGTCGTGCCCCGACCCTTCACGAACAGGCTCAAGGGCTCAGCGTGGAGCGTGGAGGAGGCAGGCTGTCCGAAACTTTGACAAGCACGCCTGGAAAGACAATCAGAAAAGAGCCCCGCGATCTGAGAAGTGGAGTGGTGCTCCGACGACGGCGGTGTTTGAGCACCCGTGACCTGCGGACTGAATCCACACGTCCCTCCCACTCGTGTCCTCACTGCAAATCGAAGGGCGGTAATATTTCCACCCTTTACAATGGTAGAAAAAAGTAAGGAAAAAGGACGGAACATGTCCGGTCAACAATTTGCCTGGACCGTCCGTACTTGCCAAGTACGGAACTTTCTGTACTTTTTTCCGCACCCGTTTACATGAGCTTATATGGAACAGGTACGGACCTTCCGTACTTTCGTCCGTACTTCCGTACTATATTCTTCTGTACACTTTCCGTACAAAAGTACAGAAATTTTTACAGTGTACTACCGGTATTAGTGTATTGGCGGTGTCCACGTTTTACCGCCAATACGATGGCGGAACAGAAATTACCGCCCTTATAGAACCGTTTGTACCGCCTTAGGAGAGCTTTACCGCCTTTTCTTGGCACACGGAGGAAACGCAATAGGCGGTAATCTTTTGTACCTCCTTTTACGCACCATCTAAATGGGGTGCGTTTGGCGGTAAACTTCGTACCGCCTTTTTCGTTTGGTTTGTAGGGTGCGTGATTGGCGGGCTCCAGATTTTACCGCCAATAGAAAGGCGGTACAGGTTTTACCGCCTTCGCCACACCATGTGTACCGCACGCTTAAAACCTTACGAAGTATTTTGAGCATACATAAAACAAACAAATTTACTTTGTTATACGAAGAAATAGTTCGTAAATAACGAAGTATTTTCTTTGCAAGCTTATGTAGGCTCAAAATACTTTGTTATAACAAACTTCTTTTCTTTGTAAGGCCTAAAATAGTTTGTAAGGTTTTCTCAGTGCGCCAATAGTTTTGAAGTGCTCTCAAAACCTGGCAAACTATATGCGACCCTACGAACACACTAAATTACTGTGTAGGTCTTTGTGCATACGTAACGTACGAAATTCAACATGCACTAGTTGCGCACAAAATTGTGCGCATTAACGCACGATTTTCTGCATACGCGCGCACTAAATCGTGCATTGTCACGTACAAATTCGTGCGTTACAAAGTGCATGTTTAATTTCGTGCGCGGGCGCGCATAAAAACCTACATAGTAATTTAGTGTGAAGAAGGTTTTAAGCGCAAGGGCCATCCCGTTTCGGTGCTGGAGGGAGACACAGCGCCGAGATGCGGCGCGCGGCATCAGCCTGCTGGGCCCCCCGTCGGTCCCGGTCGGTCCGTTCCGCACGTGCCCGTGAATGTGCGCGGCCCGCCCTGACTGCCCTGACCCTGTCCAGGCGCGGATCGAAGTGAGTCAGCTCGCGTCTCGCACGCTAGGAAAATGATAGTGACCCTGCAGAGGCCGACCGGAAACCCGACCCGCTTCAGTGTGAATTATTATTTGGCTGGACAGGTTCTGCTGTTCTTGGGGATGGTCGGGAACAAGGACAGAACACCGTGACGTTCACACGGCGGATCGTATTACTCTTCAGTCGCGAACTGCTTATGCAACCCAAGACGAGGTTCCTACCCCCTGCCCCCCCCCCTTTGCCGCCGGACCTAGCGCGCCCCTGCGAGCAAATATGGAAGCCGCTTTGTGTTTGCTGAGGGAAAAGAACAGGCGCGCACCTGATTCCGAACAGTGCTTTCGTTGCTCTGTCTCTCTCGCGCTCACCAGGCACCCCGTGAGGGTGCGAGAGAGACAGGGCGACTGATGTTGGGAATGAGTCTGCTCCGAGCTGGGCGCCGCCAAGTCGCCGTACACATCCATTCGACTGGCGATCCTGGCGGGGCCCGGCCGAACTAACATAAACATTCCTCTCTCCAGGTGGGTGTTGCTCCTGTCGTCAACTAGCCCGGGCGCTAGGCCGGGCACCGCCAGGCCGGGCCAGGGCCGGGCCGTGGTCGCCTCGGCGACAGCCCAAGACGCGGCGCCGCGCCGTGCCGCGCCGTGCCGCGCCACACGGCCAACGAGATCACGTGATCAGCGGATCACTTTGTTGGGGGGGAGCCTGCTTGCTGCTCGGAGATGTTGTTAGCGAGATCCGCGCGGCCAGCGCGGCGGCCAACTCCGCCACGCCCCGCACGGCACGACGCGCCGCGACGCGCACTACGCCTCTCCCTCTCAGCCAACCTCCGGGTCCTGGAGTCCTGGAGTCGGCCGGAGGAGTCCTGGAGCCGCTGGAGCGGAGGGCAAACTGGTTTCTGCCGGGCGTGGTTTGCACTGTAATATCTTACATCGGCGAGGCGGCTCGCGGTGAATGTGCCAGTGGCCGCGGCTGCCATGGTGGCGGCTAGGAGTTAGTGTATCCGCCGCGAGGGCCCCGACGATACTCCTGGCGCGGGGTCGGCGACTGGTACCGCGAGCGCCCCGACGATACTCCTGGCGCGGGGTCGGCGACTGGTACCGCCAGCGCCAGGCCGCGGTCCAAAGAACCTAACCATCGCCCTTGCCTGAGAGACTCTGGTCGGCATTGACAGTCGCGGGGTATCGACTCGACGGATCGATTCTTTTGACCGCGGCAGTGCATCGAGACATCGACCGGATGGAGGAGCGCCGCGCCGGCCAGCCTGACGGCCAGACCACTCCACATGCTAACAGGGAAAACGCCAAATAAATGATGGATGGGGACGCGAAGGCCCGTGCGACGCTACTAGCCGCCCTTGAGCGCTCCGAGCGCGTGCAGCTCGCGGCGCCGCGCAAAAGAATTATCGGTTTTATTGTGAAAATAATGCACGATGCGGAAGGAAGCGAGCAACCTGGGTGTGTATTCCGCCCACGCCCAGGATCTTTCCTCTCCTTTCCTTGCCGACATCCAATCTCTCACGACAACGCCCCGCACGCCCCACCCCGCCCCGCCCCACCGCGCCGGCGAGGCGGTGGCGGGCGAGGAGCTGGCCTTGGCTCGCGGCGCGCTCGGCCCGATATTCAAGGCCGGCCGTGTTCCGGTTCAAGAGCGCCGGGACGGAGACAAGGCCCGGCCGGTCCAGGACGCCCAGGACGCCGCGCAGGCGGAGTGGAAATGACGGAGTGAGTGGAGAGTGGCCGAAGGGCGTTGGTCATGTAGTGCGCGGGCCTTTTCCGGGGAAGGCGTGAGCATTGTGACAACGACTCTCGAGCTGCGCCTCGCCTGGCCGTCTGACAGTGTTGCCACATTGGGCAAAAATTCCGTCAATGTAACATAGTGTGTTGCCCACGTCAGCTTGCCTACTAGGCCCATAGCCCATAGACGTTGCCTCGCAGAGCAGGAAGCGCCTGGCGGGCAGGCAACGCCAAGGCTCTGCCCTGCGTCTGGTGGCCTACCCGCCCCTTGCTGGCGGTGCCGCCCGGGCCGAATCAACCTCACGGCATTTGATGCATGACTTGCACACCGGTCTGCAGGCTTTTTCCGCGCAGCCGTAATTCAATGCAGGGGATAATTTTGCCGAGCTGCGCGGGGCAGACTTAGCAGAGCGGAGCGCGCAGCAGGTTGTAAGCCGTGCGCCTTTCAGGCGGCCACCGGGTAACCTCTCACTGGGCCACGGCCAGCCCGTGGGGCCAGGCCCGGGTAGGGGTAGCTAGCTCCGCGGCGAGGAGACGCAAATGTTTGTCGGCGGGAACGGGCAGGCAGGCCGCACCCCGCGGAAGGCAAAGGAGCACGAGGATCCTGCAGGCAAGTGCGGATCCAGAAAGGGGGGGGGCAAAAGGACGATTGCCCCCCCCCCTTGAGCCCTAGATAGCCGCCTGAAAGGTAGGCAAAAGGCAAACTTTGCCCCTGTAAGTAGGCAAAAAGTGTTACGTTGCCCCTCCCCTTAGGCCGACTCTGGATCCGCCACTGCCTGCAGGACAGTTAAAAAGTTGTCGAACAGGACCAAACTTGCGCGCAGAGCGGCGTAGAGTGGGCGGCGCCGGCGAATAGCGTTGCCGCGCCGCCGCTGTTTTCGCCAAGTGGCGCTTCCCACTTAAAGAGATATTATTTTGTCCGTGCCTATAATTAAGTCGATGCGGAAACTAGAGACAAGCGATGAGTCGGTTGCGTTTTGGCGCAAACACCTCTCGCCCGGCTCTTCCTTTCCTGGACGAGAGCGGCGGCGGCACCTGCCTCCGTCTCGGCGGTCTCGGCGGCGTCACCACGCCCCGCATGGGCGTGGAAGGCCGCGGCAGGTTTTAGCTCCGTTTATAACGAATCGGCGGCGCGGCGGCGCGTTGTTAGCAGTGCCTTAGCAGTGCCTTAGCAGTGCGACACAAATGCCGAATGGCCGAATGCAGAATGAATCCAAGACTTCATCGGTCGATACGGAGGCCCAGTGGCAGCGCGGCAGTGCTTGGCAGTCCGCACGGCACTTTGACCTCTCCCCCGCCTCTCTCCCAGCAAGTCAACAGCCGCCTCATCCTTGGCTTTAGATTGGCGAGAGAGGATGCGTGTGTGAGCCGAGCCGAGCAGTCTGGACCAAGCCGAGACCTGGCGCGCCGAGCCGAGCCGAGGCACTCTGGCAGACGCAAAAGGCTCAATAGACTACAGGCTGCTGCACGGATAAATTCCTACCATGCTACAAAGAAAAATGGCGGCTTCGCAGGCTACGAAGGAAAGAAAAAGGAAAAATCCTTCGAAGTCTGTGTATAATTTTTCCTATCAAAATCGGTTATCTTGCAATTTCCTTCAAAGCCTGTGAAGAAGCCGTTTTCTTTCAAAGAACGCTCTTTCGGTAAGTGTGTGGCCGGGGGGCTGGCTGGGGCTGGCCTGGGCGTCCAGCAGCTTCACTCCGAACAGTGCTTCCGGCGCTCTGTCTCCCTCACGGCTCGTCCCATCGGGGTGCGAGAGAGACAGGGCGACGGAGGCTGCTGGCGGCGGCGCAGAGTGAACGACTCCATACTCCATGCGATCCAGCGGCCCCCGCCCCTCCCCCGCCCGCCCCTTTTTCTCTGCAGAGTAAAGTATCAAGGTAGTCCTGTCCTGACCTATCCCGAACACAATCCCGCACGGCGATCGCGTAGTGGCAGCACAGCACAGCAGACTGATTCCGAGAGTCGTTTTCGTGGCCCTGTCTCTCTCGCACTCATAGGACGTCCTGTATAGGTCCGAGAGAGACAGAGCGACGAAAACGACCCTCGGAATCAGTGCGCAACCGGCACGGCGTGGCGGTCGCCTCGTCGTCCGCGGACCTCTCCGGACCTCTCCGGACCTCTCCAGCCGAGCAGAGCCAAGGCCCCGTCCGCTTCGCCACTCGGGCAGGGCCGATACATTGTATTACTTTTATCCTCGCGTGCGTCGCGGTGCGTCGCGTCGCCAACGCGCGGAGAGCGAAAGGGTCCTCTTCGCGCGTCTCCCGAAAAGGACCCCTCACACGAACGGCCTGCGGTTTTTCGAGAGTCGTTCGACGAAGCCGGTCAGCGTCATCTCAAAACGGACAACTCTGACGAAGCACGGGCAAAATTTGGCCCATTTTAAGATCAAGTTGATGATCCTGTGACTTTATTTTGAGTTGCAAGTTTGCTCACTGTCGAACAGAAGAAAGACTTCCATGCTGCTCAGCATGCACTCGCACAGGCGACGCTCGCGCACACTGTACCACCTTGGCTCCGCCAAGCACGAAGCACCGCCCTGCCTTCCTAACCCAGCAGGGCTTGCCAGTCCAAGGTCGCCCGGCGCAGGAGGGATCGGATCGGTCCGAGCGAGGGAGAGAGAGACACAAAAAAAAAAGAGAGAGAGAGAGAGAGAGAGAGAGAGAGAGAGAGAGAGAGAGAGAGAGAGAGAGGGAGAGAGAGGCGAATCATGGAGACATGGACTGTGGACAAGGCTGAGAGAGGAGCCAGGCTACCCCATGTAAATTAGTGATAAACCAATTTCCTCCGCACGTCAAAGTCCCGGCCAGGCACGGCCAGGCACCGGAGGGACTCGAAGGGGTCTAGACGCCGGCGAAGCGACGCAGCGACGCCGGCATCGCGGCGAGCAGTGTGAACACAAGCCAGGTCAGGCCAGGCCAGAGATTGTTCAACATAACTGCGTGAGTCGTACAGCCTTGGCAAGGTCGCGCCGAGCACCGCGCCGTCCGAGCGATCCGCACTGCGCCGCGCCACGCCACGCCACGCCCGCTCACCTCGCCGCCGTGCGCCGCCACAACATCCCGGCCATTGTTTTTGTTGGTGGGGGAGGGGGGGGGGCGGATAGTGGAGCGAAACCTGTAATCCACCCCGCGTCGCTTCCCTCCGCCGTTCACCCTGTCCGCCCAGTCCGCCAGCGCGTTCCTCCTTCTCGGCGGTCTTGCTGCTGGCCGGCGCGGTGGCGTGCCTCGTCCGAGCGCAACATGCGGCGCGCTAAGTTCGCCGCGCCGGCCCAAGGTAGACGGGGTAGACGGGCTGGCTAAAGTGACCGGCGGCCGGGTGGGCTGGGCAGGGGGCTGGGCAGGGGGCTGGGCAGGGGGCTGGGCAGGGGGCTGGGCAGGGGGCTGGGCAGGGCGCTGGGCAGGTTGGGCTAGTCTGGTCGTTGCAAGCGTGCGTAAAAGGGGTAAATAATGACGTAGACGGGTTTTTCGAACGGAGACCGGTCACACGGCGATTAAAGGTAACATTGCCTTTTTCTAACGGAGACCGGTCGCATGCCGATTAACGGTAACACAAAGTATTAATAATTACAGGAATATACCTTTATTAAACTAAAGGTATCCTGAGGGGGAGGGGGCATTTCGAACGTTAAAAATTACCAACGGGATTCTTCACTTCGCTCAGCAATGATCCTGCTCGCCCAAGGGCCTTCTATAATCGAGGCGGCAAGTGCGCGGCTGCGCCGGCCTGCAGTCTGATTCCGGGCGTCGCTTTCGTCGCTGTTTCTCTCGCTCCTTTACGGGACGCCCCATGAACGCGAGAGAGACTGAGCGACGAAAACGACCTGGTCTGCTGAGAGATGGCAAGCCGGCGATATCATAACGACCTCAGCCCCCGCCGGCCCCCACGTCCACAGCGCAGTCGAGGATCCATGCTTCAAACAAAGCGGGGTCCAGCAGCAGGTTGATTTCTCGCTCTCTCTCTGTTGGGAATCGGCCTGCAGGGTCCGCGTTATGCGGAGGCCCAGGCCCAGAAAAGGAGACATACAGCAGACTTCAGAGGGGGGACCTTCTCCTAAGGAGCTTACCTTACAGACGACGAATGCGCCTTCCTAGCCTTCCAGTTTCGGCTGGACGGCTTTTCGAACTCGCGGGCTGTCAGGGAGGCTGATCGCTGGCTGAGCTCCAGTCCATATGCATTATGGGCCTACATTGGTGGCGACGGCATTGCGCCATGGACTGTGGACTGGCTTCGTGGGCTGCCATGTTCCTCTCGGGGTAACACTGCCTTCCTCCAGGATGCCCGCCGGACCTGCTGTTGTTGTTGATCCAAGGACGACGCCCTGCCCTGCCCGCCACAACAACAGGATGTCGACGCGCTGCACCGCGCGAGGAAAGCGTAGCGCCCCGGCAAACACGCAGACCAGACCAGCTCCACGGGGAAGACGTGCCCGTGTGGCCGCCACGTTGTGGATACAAAGTTGTGGCCACAGCAGAACGCCATAAGCGACCGTCCGTTTTGACTCCACCATTTCTGGGCTTTCATCCCAGGGTGATCCTAAAAACGGGAACGGGTTATCTCAGGACGTTTACATTCTTCAAACCAATGGTTTCACCGATAGCGTGCGGCTTTGGCGGCCGCTCGTTTTATGCACCCTTCAGCGCCTGTGAGGTAGGCCAGCGTCTCAGCACTGGTGTGTTGCGGGACGGGCCGGTGGCCTACCTCGCAGGCGCTCGCTGGTTATTATTTTTAAATTTCTTACGAGAGAGAATTTTGTTTTGGATTTTCCATTTAGACTTTATTTTATTTTATCGAGACGTCACAAAGAAAAGTACAGTAGATTGGACAAAATTAAGAACTGCTACTTTACCAGAGAGAGACAACAGCTATACAGACAGAGGGCCATTTCTGAATAGGAAAATAGCCAAGAACCACACCTATAATGGGATGAGACTAGAAACTTTAAATTAAAAATTAATAACAATAACAGCTTGGAATCCTTTAGTCCATGTGATCATGCTGAGCTTCACTCTCCCTCCATGTTACTTTCACAGCTTCAACAATAATTCGGTACCAGGACGACTTGGTAAAGAATACAATAGCGGAGACTGCTAAGAATGCCCATGATAGCCACAAGAAGTAGTCTGGTTCTTTCACAACAACACTGGGCACTGGGCCACTGAAGTCCGCAGATGTAACAGAAATTAACTCAACAGGTGGTATTGCTGAAAGAATAAATTTTTTATATTGATTGGTTCTGTGATAAAATATTTAACTAAGATATAAAAGTAACAAGTTTGGACTTACTTGTGAATTTTGTAATAAATGTAGAAAATCTCTCTAAATTGTAATCAGTCTCATTAAACTTCACAGCTGGTCTCCCATTGTGAAATAAAATAAAAGTAGGAACACCAACAACTCCATACTGCGTATTAAATCTAAAACAAACAAAGAAAAAATAATAGATAGAGATACATTAAAAGCGTTACATTAAAACAAAAAACTTCACAGCCAAAAATGACTTACACATGATATTTCATAGCATCAACAGCAACCATTCTTATGTTAGGAAATACCCTTGGAAGGGCATTGATATGAGGTGCTGCCATTGTACTGAATGGGCACCATCTAGCGAAAAAGTAAACTCCAAGACAGTCTGCCGAAACAGCTCTAGTGATGTTTGGATTTACTACAAGAAGACTCAGTAAACGTGTTGAGTTGACAAGCTGAAAAGAGAAGTTTTAGATGTAAGACGTGCAGAGATGTTGGAAGATTGGGCTTCTCTAATTTGTTGGTACATGGAGCACACTCGTTCATTGGAGTTCGCTCTGAAGATCTGAAAGGCTGTTAGGTTGCTCGCTACTTTAAGTTTACTCACCTCAACTTCTGGAGTAATATTTTCAGTTCTTGAGCAATTAATAAACACATGTGTAATGTTCTTTTGAACTGATGTTGAGTTGTCCTGCGATTCACTGGATTCTTCAATGTCTGGTGTTGCTAAACCTTCCACTTGAATTGGATTAGTTTCCAGTTCTGATGCAGAAGCTAGATCCTCCATTCCCTTAAAACAAAAGGGAAAAATGGGATGATGTACGTTGTATCTTTTCATCCAACCAAAAAAAAAAAAACTTTACTTGGAAGGAAAAATAGACTCAGTTTTTAAAACCATACCACTGCTATTTCCGGAGGGACACTGTCATCTGAAATACGTTGAGTATCATTCGACTGCACACCTGTAGAAGAAGTTGCTATCAGACATATGAATGCAAAGCACGTTGTCTTCATATAGATTTGATACTGAATATGTTAATCTTACCATAAATTAAAAGTAAAAACAATATAAGGCATCTATAAAACTCCATGACGTTGCTTCAAGTTTTAATTACAATGTTGAACTCTGTAAACAAAAAGAGACAAGTCTCAATAAAACTTTGAAAACTAGAAGATATAATGAGAAACTTTAAAGAAATCTTCTCATTCTCTGACATTTAAATTTTGAATGAAATACTTGAGAACTAATAGACAGTATGATAGCTGGTCTTAGTGGAATTTAGGTTAGGCCTTGTATGACACATACGAAATGAAGAAGTGTGTAAACGGAAAGTTTAATGTTCAGTACCGTTCAACACGTAAGCATTGCAATGCAATTCACTTGAGGAGAAGGAATCCATTAGCAGGAAGCAGCTGCGAAAAGGCGATTTAGTTTCATGGACAGACTGGCCGAAACTCTTTGTTGTCTTTTCTTTTGCCTTCTGCAGTAGCAGAAATTATGAGAAATTCGTCGTCCAGAATGTATAGTCCCCCTCCTTGTATAGTCAAAACTATAGGACTGAAGAGTCATCTTTGCTCTGTGTAGGATTTGTGAGGTAAGAACACCAAAATCAAAATAGGTGCTGCAGTAAAACAATAGTTTAATGACCATGAAATGCTGCAAAATGGTGTTTCCATCACTAGATTAGCAACTAAGTACACACTACCAATTACACAAAGATCTAAAATGTGAAGTCAATTAATTACAAATAAAGGACCTTTGATATAAATGAAACATTTGATTTGCATTTGTACAGTAAAATCACAGCATTCCCTAACATTTTCTTTTCTCTCTCTTTTTTATTAGAGACACAAAGTGAAAATACTTTGCTGTTACTTGTTCATAGACAAAGTGCCTGAATTGCCTCATGAGAAAAAAAAGAATGTTTCCTTAACATAATCTGTAATATAACAACATTTTAAAATCATACTTCCAATGAGTTAGTTCTGAGAAAAAGAACTTAAAAAAAAAAAATTCCTCTTCAGCACCGAAGCAGCTTTGGATGGCTCCAAAACACTCGGTACATACAGTGGAAGCCTCTTTTGTCGTATTTGATTTGGCTCCAGACCAAAGACCTTTCTTTTTGAAAAATCTGAAAGTAATAAATTTTACAGATTATCGACTAGACCCAGACTCCATTAGTAAAAGAGCTTTCCTCTGTATCTTAAACACAAAACAAACTCTTAAACATTTGTTCCAAAATCACTCAGTATAGTTCACAATGATTTGAGGACACGAGGCAGAACCCATTAAAATACAGGATCCAAAATGGCCAAGTGCAGGAATTTACTGGGATTAGACAAGTTATTTCCCAGACTAAGTTGAGTATATTCAAAGTTCCCACATAAATGTATACATCCACAAAAGAAACAACATAAGATTGAGTGATGGGATAGCACCCAAGCCTCAATAATGTTCAGCTATCCAAACATTATTCTGGAGTTTATAGTATAGCCGGCAAGCTCCTTGAAATGCAGTTAAAAAAGATTTCGAATAAAACTTAGTCTAATGTATACATTGGCATTTACATGGTATAAAACTGCAAATATTTGTTGAATACGATCAACAGCAAATTTAAGTTGCAGACCTCTGACCAAGTATCAAGCAGTGGCCAGCTAATTTGATCCCCATGTCCAGAGTAAATCATCTATCAGTCTTTTGAAGCAGATATAACAATACCAATTTATTTTTTATGGTGAGAAGTATATGTGCTATCAGTCAAATTGTACATGAATGATATAGTTTTGAACAAAGCTTTCCTTTACACACATCAAACAAAATGCAATTAATTGCTTAAGTGAAGGCCCATAGAACTTAGCACCTTTCCAAAGTTTGCTACTGACCATAACAGGAAACAAGCTCAAAGTAAACTACTTCTGAGAAGAATTTTAAAGCAATGAATGGTACACCTAAGTTTTTGATTCTTTTCCAAACACATTTTATCAAGTTTATAATTATCACAAAACATTGTAGCAAGAAAACAGCCATTAACACAACTTAACAAGTAGAAAACTGTTCCTAACTAAGCTAGTCAGATGCATTCTGTAACACAACAGTGTAGACATTCAGAAACTGAAACTTGTTATCATTCTCATCACAGGCAGAAAGATTATTCAAAGAGGCACTACAAGTCCACACACTAAAACTTAATCATGACTATAAATTAGTAAATTGTTTCTTTTTTTGTTGTTTTTCTTTCTTTTTAAATATAATTTAGTTCTAAGGAAAAATGAAAATCACAGTTTGATTCAAACAATAAATTAATATATAACATATGAATTGGTTGATGCTAAGTTTGATGACATTGCTTCTTCTAAATTACTGTCAAGCTTATGGTAACTGGCAGAGTTGGGGCGGCGCCTGCCAGTATTTCTACTTTTTTTACCTTCAACGGCCATTGCAATGATCTGGAAAATTTAAAATAAATTGTAAAAAATTGTTGGTGAGTTTTCTACTACTTCACCTCCACCACCATTATGAACAAGAACAAACCTTTCGTTTATTATGGTACACAAGGTACGAAAGGATACACAATCCTGATAAGGACATGAAGTAGGCAAAGAAATGAGAGTCCTCAGCCTCTTCAAAATTTCCCATCATTGAAGCCTGGGGTATTTTTTGTTGAGATGATTGTGAGGGAGCATTTGGTATTTTCTTCTCAATGGGTGGGGCTGAAAGTAAAAGTGATGTGACTTCAATAATTGATGATACAATTGGTACCATAATTCAATGCTTCATAAATTTTACCAACGAGCACACTTACGTTTCTCAGCAGCATCTCTGTTGGCTTCAAGAGCTCCATTATTCATAGATTCATCATCTAACAAGAAGAGGAAAAATGTCAGATCATGTTGAGAGTCTATCAATTGTAGTTTACAATGATAATGAAAGAAACAAACCTTCTCCGTCAAATTGTTCTTTATTTACTGCATCATCTTGGGCATCATTGTCCTCTGTTTGTGGTGGAATTTCATCTGCCTCATTCCTGTTCAGATTGCCATCTCCCTTCAAGTCTTCAATGTGTTCTTCTGATTTCAGGGCCAAATTAGGGCTCTCGAGCTCTGTCCTGGGTGTATCGTTGCCACTTGTCTTTTCATTTTCACTTGTCTCCGCAGGTAGAACAGGTATGTTCTCATTCGTTTCTCCTGGCAAGGCCTTCTTGGCTGTTCCTTTGATATTACCATTTTTGGAAGGACTGGTAGCAGGTAACTTGGGATCTGGATCTACACCTTGTGCAGCTTGCACAGGTTGCACAGGTTGTACAGGTTGTACAGCTTGAGCAGCTTCTACAGCATGAAGTGCAACTGGGTTGGCGGGCTGATTCCTCATGGAAGATTGGGATTCAGATGGCTTTGAGTTGGATGCTATTGGTGAGGGAAATATAATGAAAACAACTTTAAAAGTATCTGAACCAAGTACAAATTTAAGAGAGGATGCATTATTCATAGACCCTCACTCACACTCACCTGCATCTGTATTGGAGGCCATATGAGGTTCTTCAGGAGTACCTTGGGCGTTGGCTCTCTGACTGGTCTGAGAAACAGCTGGTGCCTGAGACTCGTCAAGCACTGGCAGTTTTAGATTTCTTCCGTGTGTTTTAGCACCCTTGGTATCTACCAGATTTTCTTCCCTATCTTTCATCGATCCACCTGAAAATAATGAGAAATATTTTAGATCCACCAAAAACTCAAAATTTGTCACAAATAGCTCCAATAAAATTACCTTGGTTGTTAAATTTTGTTTGAAGTTCGATTGCAGCATGAATTTGCTGATGCGCAAACTGTATGGATTTACAGATTGGCTCTCTCTGAGCGGTCTCTTTGTCCCCCATTCCAACACAAATGGCAGCACAGAAACCCTGTTTCTGTTTAATTCTATCGTACACAAGCTTGGCAGGTGGGTACTTTGCATCAGGATCAATTACATTCATTTCCTTACAGAATGTATCATCACCATAATCACTAACAGTCATCATTGATTGCAGAGCATCATTCAAAGCGATAGAAACACGTTCCCCAAATTCAAGATTTCCCTTCGTAATATGACACAATCGCTCTGTCGAGTCCAACAGGGCGACACAGAGGAAATAATCAATGTTTTTACTGAGGTCGTCAGGAACCTGCTGCGACGACAGTGACATTTTAGAGCATTTGTCAGGAATTTGAAGGTTAGCAGGAGGGAACGTTAGCGGACTTCCTCCTGCGCTGGTAAACTTGCATCGTTCCTTAATAATTTTCTCTACGATCGTTGACTCTGAAGTTGTTTGAGGCAAAGCTGACTTTCCATTCACAGCAGAAAGTAAATATAATCCAATCAAGAACTTTGTCAACATTGCGACGTGCCTGACGTATCTTGAGGTTAAGTCAGTCATCACTTGTCCGTCCGCAGGCACCGCACGCGTACACGAAGGTGCCTCAATGAAAGACTATATTCGAGATAAGTACTCTCAATTTCACTATAGAAGCATAGAATTCACCGAGTATTTCCAGAGAAAGACTGAAAATTCACCAAAACAAACGACTTTTACGTTGTCAGATCGAGCTCGACTTGGGTCGGTCGGGGGAGGGGGAGAAGAATTTTTAGGCTCGATCTCGAAACCTCGAAACAAACTCGAGTATCGATAGGTACCGAAGACAACAAATATCAAACCATGAACCTTGAATGAAATAAAATAAATTTCAATACAAAATTTTCAGAAAAGACCACAATGAGATTGGTGTTCATGAATTCTTGAATGGATATTGTATGGGAGCTGTCTACATGCTCAGCACCTGTGCACTTTGTGACATTTCTCCAAAAAGCATAAGCAGACACTTGCCGTCTTTGAATCTTTGAATTCATAGAATGCTGTACTTTTACGTTTACAGACAAAGGGGTAAAGAAGACAATTAAGTACTGAGAGCAATTTGTATTTTCATAGAGGTACAGAAAAATAGAGCTTGGTGTGGTCAACTGATGTTGCACGAAGTTGGAAGATGGCTTGGTTGACAGTTGCTTTCAGGTTTCGAAGAGCTGAAACAGTCGAAGAAATTGGTAAGCACATAAAGCACGAAATAAACAAGAAATGCCTCTGCATGTGACAACCCTTTGACATTTCGCTTAAGATAAAGACAGCACTAATATCAAATGTCATCCTTGATTAGAAGTAGACAACTGCTTTGAGTAGTATGATACTTAAGGGATACGAATATAGAGAATGCTAGCGATCGGCAATGGATAGAGTAAGACAGAATCAAATCGTAACTTACCAAGCAGTCTACTTGGACCTTGCCCTCATCTTTCTCCTCTTCCGCTTTAGCCTGCGCATACGCTTCTTCCTCCACTGAAACGATGGAAACAGAAGAATGTAAATCAACAGCACAATAGAAGTTCTATCCACACCTCGAAGCAATGAACCGACAATCTTCAAGGTACTGTTCTGGGCCAGACGGAGTACCCCACAGACCGTGTGTCACGGCCTCGATAAGTGAAATAATAAAATACCAACGCGTTGGGGCCGCCAACAACTCAAAGACCAGCATCAACACGTTGCACCCGACATTCGCACACGGCATGGTGCAGCACACTCAGAGAGGTTAGAGTTTACTCCAACTTCAAGAAATTCGACCGGTTGAGCGGATTTCATCTTCCAACTGGTGCTACATGTTGAAATAGGAAGTGGGGAGACATACCTTAGCTCTCATGATGAGTACACGACGGACTACACGCTTTGGGGCGGTTGGTGCTTGTGGCACATGTACTCAGTCGAGTCGGATGTTTGGCCGGAAGGCCTGCTCAGGCCTGCTCCTGCTGAACCGGAAACCGGCGAAAAACAAGAGACGCGAGGAGAGAAGAAAAGTAGGAAGTCACAAGTCGCTTGCGCGCCCGCGCTAAGGCGGCCATGTTTGAATTGCCTCGCGAACCAGCGACCATTGAAACGGCTGCTGCGGTGGGAAGGTTTTCACATACTTACCCAAGTGGAATATGAGACTAAGTACTATATCTTGTTCCTTGGTCGATAGAGTGCCCATGGAAAAAAAGTTCATTGATAAAAGTGGCACCATCTATGAATCACGAATTCCCTACTGGAAAACGATGGAACTATTGCTCAAGTGATAAAATTATTTCCCATAATTTTACATAGAGAGTCACCATGGCTGTCGAGTATTACTTCGAGGGAGAAAACTGGTTTTACCGATATTTTTTTCGCTTCGATTTTTCAGTTAGAGAACTCATGCACGCGCGCTTCCATTCTGCTCTGTTTACCCAGGTTCATCTCATCATAGAGTCGGTGGGCATCGCGGCCACACATGGGCACGCCGTGGCGGTTTGGCGGGGAGGGGAGGAGCGCGGGGCGCGGCGGGGACATTCCCCCGCCACGACGCGAGCCGCGTGCTGAGGTCGCCTCGCCCCGCCATGCCCACCACCACACGAGCCACTTGCAAATTCGCGAAATCGACCTCCTCGGCGGTGCTGTTCTCCTGGCAGCACACCGAGCCAAACCGGCGGTGGTCGAATTTCGCAAACCGACGGGGACGCGAGGGACGGTGCTGATACGACGTCGCCGCGGAGGGTGGGGGATCTAAGGGTGCGGGTGGGGGCTGTGGGAGTGGGGGCTGGACAGGGAGAAGGGATGCCCCAAGGCGGGGAGGGGCTGGTGGGGGTGGAGAAGCAGGGCAGTTCAGCTGCTCGCGATCTTCACCGCCACCGGGCACTATGGACACTTGACTCAGGACTAGGAGCCGTCTCCTCCGACGCGGAGGTGCTGGGCCACGGGGACACCGCACCCCGTGCTGCAGACCACGTCAAGTATTGGCGCCACCTGTTATCGGCCATCGCGGAGACATGACTTCATCACCGCATTGACTCGGTCGATGGGTCTCGCTCTTCGAGCCAGGTCCCAGCAAACGCACCGCGACCCCGCCCGCTCAGCCCGCAGCGGCGCCCCTACAGTCTAGTGCGCGAAGCAGGTGCACACGGCCCACCCCCAGCCTGCCTGCCGAACAACCCCGAAGGGGAGGCGACTTGCCCACCCGAGGCCCGACAGGGTGACCAGGAGCACGGCCGGACCGACCGTCAGGTGGAGCCGGCGGACGCGGTGCCGGTCCGTGCCGAGCCGGTCCAGCCGAGCCGGTCCAGCCAAGCGATTCAGAAGAGTCGTTTCGTCACTCGTCACTCAGTCGCACCCACGGGGCTCTCCGTAACGGTGCGAGAGAGGCAGAGCGACAAGCCGATCTTCTGAGGCAGGAGACACCGCGGTCGGGCGGGAGCGCGGCTCTGGAGCTCCAGCCTCCCGGCGAGAGGCGCGAGCGAGACGGGCAGCCATGGGCAGGCGCAGCGGCGCAGCGGCGCAGCCATGGGCCGTGGGGCGAAGCACCACACCGAGCTCATGGCATGCTCGGCTGGCGGAGGCTGGCGTGCTGCGCCGCCGCGCAGCGCTGTGCTGCGATGCCAAATATGTTAGCAATGCGGTTCGGAATGAGCATGGCGGCGCGGCAAATGTTCTCGCGACCAGGCGCGCACGTTGCCCGCGGAGGTGGCCTTTCCGCCTTTCACTCCCCCTTCTCTTCGGCCTAGTCCCCCACCAGACGCTAGGCGTGGTGGGGTGCCCCGGGGGGCGGGCGGGACGGGCGGAGAGAGGCATCGCGCCGCTGTCCTTTGGAAGGGGAAGACCATGTTCATGCCGTCTGCCGTCTGGTTGCCTTTATTTTTGACGGAACTTTATTTATCTCCGCGATGCGTCGCAGCGTGGTGTCGTTGTGACAGTGGGACTCTTGACCCCTTGCCGATCACCAGTCTGAGAGGGACTGCACTGCAGCGGGGTCACGGTCACAGAGCGCCTGGAGCACCAGGGATAGGCAACCCCGCAAGCACCGCTGCCTGGCTGCCCGTGGGGTTGCCTACCTGCCCGCCTGCAGGCGGTGAGCGGACCGGGCGGATGAATCCCCTTCACCTGTTCCCTCTCGTGGAGTCCAGATCATTGTCAACACTTTTTTTTCCTGCCGATATCGTTTCTGCTAGTTTCGGCCCATGACGGCGGCGGCGCGCGCTACACGCAGTTGTTGGTGGCGCCCAGGGGCGGCACGGCCTCCACGGGGTGCAGGTCCTGGCCGCCGCATGACCGGCACTCCTCGGCGCTCTTCACGTTGCGCACGCACACCGTCTGCGCGGGGATGTCCCCGCCGATGACGCACGCCACGGTCTGCCGACCCTGCAAAGTCCAATCCGATTTTGAGCGGTAACCATCACCGCTTTCGGGAAAATTGGCAGATAAAATCGGTTTTCTTCGTCACGGGGTCCCACCTTGACGAAGTAAGGCGAGATGAGCTTGATGTCGTGGGCATCCACCACGCACTTGGCCCAGTTGTACCAGTTGTCCTCGTACTGCTGCGTGCAGGCGTTGATCATCTTGATGTGCTCCAGGAGGTGCTGGTACGCGTCGCCAAAGTAGGCGGGCACGCACTGCAGCACCTTCATGGTGAAGTCGAGGGAGGCGGTCAGGTTGGAGTTGGCTGGCGTGGGGCCATTTCTGCTCGTCAGTTTGCAGTCGTCCTGGAACAACACGTCAAGTAAGTAAATTTGCCAGTCCCTTGCCAGAAAGTGTGTCTTGCGAGACACTGGAGTCAGTGGCGTGGTACTGCACCTTCCTGACGGTGGGCGGCACCGAGACCACGGCGATGACGGCGGTCTCGGACTGCGAGGGGTGGGACTCCGCGCACATGTTGGCGCACTCCTCGCTCTTCTGCACCTTCTTCACGCACAGCACGTCAGTCGCGTTGGCGCCCACGAAGCACCCCGCGATGCTGCTTATCTGCGGAGGGGGAACTCAATGACGACACTGTCCGATAGGGCTGTGCGATATCTCGATATATCGTGGTCGATACGATATCATCCTGATATCGAGGGGTACGATATTCGTTTTTGAAGCACATCGATATATTAAGGGCTCGATATATCGCGATATCACGATATCACTTGCCTCACGATTTGCATTATCGACTCGATATCTTGCGATATTTCGGTCGATATGTCTGGATATCGCGGTATTTATCGATCTCGATACCCTCGATATCACGATATTCCTTGATATTACTCAATAATATGTATCGCGGTGCGACATGTCGACCCTTAGTTCGATATGGGCTCAATATCGTATCGCGATACCGAGAAGTGGATATCGCACAGCCCTTCTGTCCGAGACGCTCTCGGTGGCCGCAGCGAACGCACCTGGTGGCCGAGCGCCACGAAGGTGGCCAGGTTGTTGCCGCCCTTGAGGAAGCAGGTGACCTGCGTCTCCCAGTCCGACGGCTGCTTGGTGCCGCACGCGTTCCACTCGGCGACGGCCGGCGTCACGGCGTTCTGCAGGGCCTTGTGGTGGTGCGACGCGCAGTAGATGAAGCGGGTCACGGCGTCCGCCAGCTGGTTCGGGTCCACCGTCGACAGCAGCTGCAACCACAAGCCCGCGCAACGGCAGACCACTGTCTCTTAGGTGAAACAACCATCTCGCCATAGTGCGAAACGCTCTAATTTTATGGTAGTTTTTGGTATATTTTCTATTTACTAATCTGTCACTTTCAGTGCCCGAGCGTTTCCAGGATTAGGATTGGGTACGCGAGGGACCCGAAAAGGGCGGAGGATTATTTGAGGTCAAAGTCAAGTCAAAGGGAGCAGAAGAACAAAGCATAACGAAATGAGCTGACGAATTTAATTAGACAAGTCAGGAAGTGTGGTCCAGCTCTTTGACGACGACCTGGCAGGCCTGCTTTGCGTGCCTGGCCAGCAGGCTGGCGGCCTCCGCGAGCTGCACGTCATCCTTGACGGCCTCGGCGCTGCACACCGCCACCGACACGTCGCTCCAGCCGCCGCGGCTGGCCTTCTCCTGGACCTCGGCGGCGGGCCTGCTGCCGTGTGCCAAGCACTGCAGGATGCAGCGCACGACGTCCAAGCTGATCTCGACCAGCGAGATGATGTTCTTGTACGTGGTGCCGTCGAGCATGCAGACGCCAGAGGCGTACCATTGGTACTGCTGGTCGATCATGCAGTTGATGGCGTCCTGCACGGTGGAGTAGGCCAGGAGCCCCAGGGACAGCGTCTTGTCCTTGATGCACGGCAGCAGCAGGTACAAGGATATCCTGGCCAGGGCGCCTTCCCGCGGGGTGGTCCGGGCGCGGCTGGCCGCCGCGGCGATGCCCTTGGCCGCCGCGCGCAGGATCGACAAGGCCCCGCCGGGCCAAGGCCCAGGCCCAGCCCCAGGCCCAGGCCCAGGCTCCCTCGCGCCTCCGCGGTGATCGCCCCCGTCAACGTGACGGCCCCCGTCCGCGTGGCGGCCACCGTCGCGGTGGTCGAGCGCCTGCCGGACAGCAGGGCATCGCCTCAGTTCTTGCAGCCCAGCCTAGTGTAAATCCAGATTCCCCACATTGTCCGTGTATTTCGTACAAAATACATGTGCAGGAGGGCATGGCCTCCGCACGATCAAACTCAGTTTCGCGCCGAGTTGGGCCAGCCGTCGTCGGAGCTGTCGGTGACGCTGGGGGTGGCGGAGTCGGGGAGGGTGGGCATGCTGGTGGGCTGGTTGACGGGGGCGGGGGGGAAGACATCGGTGACGTCCTCGCCCTCGATGGGCGGCGGGTTCGTGCCGGTGGTCAACATCTTGATCATGCAGATGGTGATCTTGCCCACGACGAGGAAGAAGGGGAACGACGTCCGCATCGCGACGCCCACCTCGCAGGTCATGAACACTGCCGGCGCGCCCATGGAAGCGACGACGCACTTGGCGGTGCTCCAGAGCAGCCTGACGGCGATCTTGATGAGCTCGGGGGTGTGCGGCGCCGTGCAGCGGATCGCCTTGTAGACGACGCCGGCCAACTTTCGGGCCACGGCGCGGCGGTAGGCGCGCGGGTCCGCCAGCTCGGAGGCTTGGAAGGTTGCGAGGTGGGAGTCTTCAATGGCCTGCGGCCCGCCCGCGCACTCCTCCAGCTGCCAACAAGGGCGCCTTCATCTCAGAGCACTGCATGGCGGCATGGCGGGGCTTGACGCGCACCCCAAGAGCCGCGTCTCTTGGTCTCTTCGTTGCGCAGCTTCAAGGCTCGCTCTATATTCGTTCTGAGGGGCGTGGGCAATTTCCGCTTCCGGCCTTCTCTTGATTCCCTGACGCGTGGAGGTTGCGGGCGCTCGCAAACTGACTACACTTACACCACTGAGGAACAAACCGAAGACGTCTGCGGACTCGCCCCGCGGCCTATGGCCAAGCCTCTTGCCTACCCGACATAGTCCAGCCCGGCCCATCCCCGGGGCGTACCTTTTTCAGGTTCTTCAAGGCGGCGTTGTTGGCTGCGGCGGTGGTCCCGGACGCGGGGGCTGCCGCTGAGGGGGTTGTCGTCGCTCCGGACGCGACCTGCGGGGAACAGAGTACGGGTCAGGGCCAGCCTAGTCGGGCAAAGTGCCATCGGGGTGGCCTCGCTCACGTTCAGCATGCCAGCGGCCAGGGCGACGACGACCATGGACTTGAACACATCGCTGGCGGTGTTCATGGCGAGACGTGGTCCTCGCGCGGCTGCCGTGCTTGGTGTGCGGGGCGTTCGCCCCTCGCCACGCCCCCACGTCCCCGCGCCCCCGCGGCCATTGTGCTCACGCGGCCGGGCGGAGCGGGGCGGAGCGGGGCGGGGCGGCCGGGCGGGGTACGGGCGCCGTCGCCGATACAGGCGCGGTCGACGCTGTTCACTGAAATCCGCCTGGTTCCACACCTCGAATTTATACCGCCACCAGCCCATTTCCGACCCTCTCGCTGCCGCAGGGAGTCGGCTCAGGCGTCTTTGGGATTCAATTTAGCAAGCACAACGAACGGCCGGCCGCGGGGGATGCTGGCGGGCTGGAAAAGTTGCCGACCCACGCGCAGGGACCAGCGCAGAGGCTCCGATACTTCCCCGCCCAAGGACGGGGCGGTAGGGCGGCACCCCCTCGCAACTTCCTTCCCTGTGTTGTTCTGTTTGGTTGGGACTGGCGTGAACTCCAGCGACCGCGGCGGGTGTGGCTCGCTCGCCAAAGGGAGTGGGGTGAAAAACACGCCGTTCCGAGAGTTTCTCTCTATTGACAGAGACCCTTTATTTTCCCATTTTCACATGCCGACGGCGAAGGGGCAGGCCTCGTCGTTGACGTTGGTGACGGTGATGCAGAGGCGGCCCTCCTTCTTGTTCTTGACGGTGCACGACGCCACCTTGTGTCCCACCGTGATGACGTTCAGGATCTTTGGCACGCCGTTCTTGAGCATGCACTCCGCGGTGTACATGACGGAGCCCTTGGCGTCGTCGAAGCACTTGGCCACGTCGCCGAACAAGCTCATGATGGACTCCCGCGCGTCCCGCTCGCTCTTCTTCACGCAGTTCACCAGCTTGAGCGCCAGCTCCGGCATCTCGCGGCCCAGCCACCGCATCATCGCCGCCCCGCCCTGCAACGAGGACCTGGTCATGCTCGGCCGGCAGCGCCACCGCCGAGTGGCGGCCAGGACGAGGGGAAAACAACTCCGGAAACTTTGGAACACCGTTATTGCCAACGATTTCACGTTATTTCGCGTCAATTCAGCGTCTCCGGGGAGGGAAAACGCACACCAACATTCAAGTTGTCTCCCCCTCGAACCCAGTTTAACCTGACTCCTCCTCGTGGGTCGCACCTTGCCGCCCTGGGGCTTGGCCGTGGACGCGGCCCCCTGCGTCCTGGTGCCGGGGCTCTGCTGACAAACGAGTCGCGTCACACCACTACAAAGAAACGGGGTGGCTGGGTAAGTCAGGCTGGACACGCCCCGGGACTTCCCCGCCGTCGTGGACGTGACGTGAACCCTACCGTACCAGTGCCAACAGTGCAAGCAGCAGCAGAGCCGTCACGGCGAGTGGACTGCTTCTTGTGGCGGCCATGGTAGGTGCGGCGGGGTCTGTCGTGGAGCCGAACAGTGACACAGACCGGTGGCGGGAGCCCCCCCACCTCCTCCTCCACCACTAGAACTCAGCCCTAGACCCCCTTCCCTCTCTCTCCCCCTTCTCCCCCTGCCTCCCCGGTGAGCTATCGGTGTGGTGTTGTGCCTCGACCGCCACGAACGAATAGTGCTGCTGTGTGGGGAAAACTAAGAAGTGCTGCTCAGCAACGCAGCAACGCATGTGTGTAAGGATTGGGGGGGGCGGGGGGAATTCTAGGTTCGAATCCACTCATTTCACTAGTTTAACACTTAAAAATATTTTGATTTATTTTTTACAAAATTGGCCTTGCATTATTGCTCAGTCATTATGTTGTACAGTTATAAGGCATGTTCATATCACAGTACGCTAAAAACATGGTTCATTTTGGACACTGAAATTAATTCATTCGATGCTAGGATATAGTACATATATTGAAACATTACCAAAGGCACGAAATTCGTAGAACCTCTTATTTCTACTTAAAGAGCTACACACTGTTAAAACAAATTATTTTAATTATTCATCACAACCTAATTAAGAAACAACCTAAGGAAACCTAAGTGTCAATATAAACCTTAGTGGTAATCCCCGGGACTAGAAAATAATGTAGACTGACCAGCAGCTACTGAAGGAGGCGTCAACAAAATTTCAGAGTACGTACAAGGTGGTACGCAAAGACTTTCGAAGTACAAAAGTATCACACGACTTTCCTAGACTAGCTATGCGGCCGCAATGCCAGTTTGTACATGTATCACTAATCCGCCTTGCGCGGAAAGAGCCTACGGTGTCGTCCTCAAATTTGGTGACGCCATTTCACATCTCTGTCCTTATCGCTCCTCATGGTCTGTCATTGAGTGCGAGAGAGACAGAAGGCGTTGCGCAATATTAGGACGACTCCTCTTCTCGTGAAGCTAACGGGGCAGCAGTCAGACGGGGCGCGCCGCGGCGGGCGTGGGGGCGGGCATGGCGCGCCTCTTCTTGGCGAAGTCCAGGACGGCCTTGCCCTGCGAGTAGATGACCTGAGCCAGCTGGTCCACGCCGCCCAGCGTGTCCGCCCGCGTGCCTTTGCACATCTTGAGCTGAGCCGGCTCCAGCTCGGGGTCGCAGTCCACGATGTGGAAGACGTGCACCAGGTTGGGGTCGGCGGCGCGGAACACCGTCACGTTGTCCGCCGCGGCCACGAACTTGTCGAACAGGTCCACGTCCTCCTTGCCCCAGCCGCGGATCGAGGTGTCGAAGCCGCCCACCTGGAAGCAATAGCGGGGGTAGGTGAGCTTGAGCGATTCTCGAGAATCAGTTTGCATGTCGAGGAGGAGTCAATACCTTTCGCAGGTCGCTCTTGTAGACGCTGACGATGCCAAAGCCGTACTGCCGCCAGTAGCCGGTGTCCTGGTTGATGAGGAAGTGGTTGGGCGCCACGGAGAGGCCCTGGTCGCGGTAGACGGTGGCGGGGTCGAACTCGCTGAACACGACGGGGAAGTAGACCTGCTTGCCGCGAATCGTGCTGACCCGGATGCGCTCCAGCGTCGCCCGGCTGAACACCATGTCGACGTCCACGAAGAAGAGCAGGTCATCCTCGCCGTCTTTGACCTGCAGCAGAAACAATGCGGTTAGTCTTGGTTTCTAGGTAATCGAGGAACTTGCAGCGAGCAGGACACTGACCTGCGCCGCGCCAATCTCGAGGGCGAGCGCGCGGGCGAAGCTGTCGAAGACAGGCACAACGGCGAGGCGGTGCTTGGGGTAGCGGCGCTGCAGCGAGGCCATGAGCGTGACGGTCTCGTTGACGGACACCTCCAACTCGCTGGGGAAGAGGATCACGAAGAGCGACACGTTCTCCTCGTTCTGCAGGCACACCTCCTCGAAGACGGACACGAAGCGTCGGAAGGTGGCGTGGCGCCCGGCCAACGGCAGGATGAAGTTGATGGCCTTGCGGCGCACGCCCGCCTCGTCGCGCGGGTCCTCGTCGCCGCCCCCCGAGCGCCCCAGGATGGACGGCAGCGCGTCGCCGATCTTGAGCAGGCCGCTCTCGAACGCCTCCCTGAAGCCCTGGGGCGGCCCCGCGTCCTCGCCGTCCTCGGACTGCGCCAGGTCGGCCTGCTCCGAGTGCTTGCCGACCTCCTCGCCCTCCACCGTCTCGCGAATCTCAAGTCCTGGACAAGACAAGTTTGCTCAAGGGGCGATTCCCACCGATGGAGCTGCAAACCGTTTCCCCGTCCCAACGTACCGGTGAACTGCTGCTGCAGGTAGGCGTGGCGGCGCACTGGCACCGTCATCTTCTTGCCGCGGTACTTCTTGTACACGAGCAGCATGTCGAGGATGTAGTCGGCGCCGTACGAGGGGCTGAGGCGGTGGTAGCCGTAGAGGATCTCGCGGTACTCGATGACGCGGCCGCGCTGCTTGGAGAAGGCGTTGATGGTGTCCATAACCTCGCGCACCACGTCGTCCAGCCCCTCGCGCAGCGCGGACTCGATGCGCCGCCGCGGGTTGGCGTGCCCCGCGGAGAACAAGGAGCGCGAGATGAAGTCCCAGGGCAGCACGTCAGCCTCGCGCCGCGGCCGGTACTTGTTGAGACTGGGCGCCTTGCCTGCAGACGAGCAAATCAGGCACTCGAGCGTGTTCAAGGGACTCTCTCCGGACAGCCATTCGGCGTCGCTTACCCAGCAGCGCCGAGTCGCCCAGGTAGTCGCGGTCGCCGCGCTTGGCCGGGAACAGGGGCACGTTCTTGGCCAGCTGCACGTCCTCGACGCTCCCCGGCTCGTGGCCCAGCAGCGTCACCATGGCCAGCACGTCCCGGTGCAGCGACAACGCCTGCTGCCACGACTCCTGGATCTTGAGTTGCTGCGAGTGAGACAGAGAGAGCGTCAGTCCCGCGCACAGAGCGGCCCACCCATCAGGCTGCATCGCGTGGCGCTCACCCCCATGTAGTTGTGCACGCGGTACAGGTGCCGGTACTGCTTGATGGGGTGCAGCGTGATGGCGCGATGCACCTCCCGGTGCTTGAGGTTGCCCGTGAAGGCGTCGTTGCCGCTCGAGTTGTGGTACAGGATGTTCTGCATCTGGGCGGGCACATGAACGAGTGGGTGAGACAGTGGCACTTGTATGTGCCACGCCAACAAGGCCGGCCGCGCCTAGCTTCGCCTCCCAGGAATCGTTCTGTTTATACTGATTTGGGTCAGATGCCGCCGCCGCCGCCGCCGCCCCGCCCCCAACCCCCACCCTCGTGCTCTGGAAGGCGACCGCGGAACGGAACCACATTGTGCAAGTATTTTGCAGCCGCAGATATTTCGCGTCGTATTTTCAGAGACACACTGTAGCGTGCACGTCCCGAGGAAGCACCCCATCCCCCCCCCCCCCCCCCCCCGCCGCTCCGCTCTCTAGCCCCGCCCCTGCCGCCTCACCCTCGGCGTACAATCCAGAGAGGACGGAACAATCCTTGCTTGGACCCCGCCGGGTCACGCCGGGGCAAGGGTAGCGGTTCGCCGCAGCGCATGTGACGAAATAAACAAACTGGCCGAGTTCGTGCCCGGATGAAAGCGACCCCCCCGAGGGGTCCACCACTCTGGTAATCGTGTGTACACTTCGTCCAGTAATCATGGGTAATCACATGCCAAAACTGGATATTTTCGGTGTTTTTAATGGCTTTTGGGTATTTTCCTTTGGAAAATAGGCCAAAAATGCTCTTAGCCGGCCAAAATTATAGAGTTTTTTGAGTAATTTTGTAGGTAATCACTGGTAATCAGTAATCCTGTGTACGCTCCTGGGCTGAGTGGTGGACCCCTCGGACCCCCCGCACGCCACCCCAGAGCCACCGAGCACTCCAAGTGGGCACCGCGTCGCACGTAGCATTGCAGTCCGCTCTCAAAGCCCCTGTTCGCACGCATTTCACCCTTGCCGGAAGCCCCAGAACGTCCAGGCTGCGGCGGGGTGGCCCGCCAGACACCCACTGGCGATACTTTTTACTGCCGCTGCTGCTTGGTCTACCGTCTCTCTCGCACTCATGAGGGACGCCCCATCAGTGCGAGAGAGACAGATCGAGGAAAACGGCTCTCGGAATCAGTCTGCTGTGTGGCCATGCAGGCCGTGAGTCCAAGCACGCCGTCTTCCTCTCCGTTTTACACGCGTTTTCCTCCGTCCCGTTTCCGCTGTGGATCATTGACCCCCGAGGCGGGCTGCGTGTCCTACTTCCGGGCGAATTCGCAAACGACCCTCACTGGTGTTGGCTGTCGCTGACAAAGTTGCTACGAGGACCGTCATTTCTCCTGCCTTTTTTTTTCTGCCCCCGCAGTCATTTGGTTTCTTTGCCTTTCGGCGGCGACAAGTGTATGGCCGTGGTGCGGTGATGAAGCGAAGCTGTCGGATATGGAGCATGCACTAGCGCTTGCCCCCCCGCCCCTTCCTCTCCCCGTCACGCCCCGCTACAAGATACGTGTCGTTTGCTTCTCAAGTCCTGGCGGTCTGTTGGTCAGATTATCCAAAGGGCAAACGGCTCTTCGGTTCTCACAAACCCTCAGAGGGAACATATGGCGACCAGCAATAAGCGCGGCGATCGGTCCGCTTCCGAACCCAGAGGACAACGCCGACGGCAAGCGGCTAAACATTCTGCGGTGGCTTGTACCTCCCCTGACGCCCCAAGCTCGCGCCCTCACTCACCTCGTACGACCAGGTGCAGGGGATGCCCGCGAAGCGCTGCACGCAGCGGCCCAGCTCCACGTCCTCGTGCGTGGTGTACAGGTTCCTGAGGCAGTGCTTGACGTGCGGCGCGACGCGAGCCAGCGTCTCCCTGCTGAACAGCACGCCGGGCCCGCCCATGCAGAAGTTCTCGTCAAACTCGAGCGACAGCAGGCCGAACTCCTCCTGGTTCCCGCGGCCCGCCTGCCCGATGAACTGCGGCTGGGGGAGGGAGGGAGGGTTGGCTTCAATCACTGTCGCAAAAATGAAGGATCAACGGGGACGCGAACCCTCACCTTGGAGCTGTCGACGGAGCGTAGGAGTTTCTCCAGCTTGTCCGGCCGCACGTACACGTCGTCGTCGGCGCGGAGGAACCACTCGTAGTGGTCGCCGTACTGCTCCCAGAGGTACTCCAGCATGCGGAAGGACTTTTTCTGCGGTGGGTACGAGTCGTCCACCCCTGCAGTCAGGACAGACAGTTAGGGCCCATCCACAAACCACGTGACACCGCGGCGACGTCGCGGCCCCTCCAGTCGCGCCTCCACTGACCCTTGAGCGCGACGAGGGGCAAGTCGGGGCGGTTCGGCGGCGGCCGCGAGTAGCTGGCGGAGAAGAAGGCGATGCCCCCCGGCAGCTCCTTGCCCCACGTGTCCCAGACCGCGGCGGCGCGCGTCGGCAGGTACTTGTCGGCCGTCATGACGCCCACCATGACCAGCCCGCGGCGGTCCCCCGGCACGCTGTTGGGCTGCAGCAGGTGGAGAGGGTCGTGGTCGTCGCCGTAGCCGGGCGGGCTGGGCGGCGGCGTCCACCGCTCGGAGCCGAACCCGAACCCGAAGCCGGAGCCCGCCGAACCAGGGGCGGAACCGAGGGCCGCGCCGATCGCCGGGTCGCTGAGGTAGCATTGGCGTGTGGCGTCCGGGACTCTGGAGCAGAGAAAGACGGGCGTTTTGAAATTGGAACAAACTTTTCCCCTGGGCATCGAACCCGCGCTTGAAGCTGCCGCTGACGTCTCCCGCTCTTTTTGACCAACCGCATCCTGGGTTACATTTATCCTAGTCTTCAGACCAGGGGCGAATCTGTAAGGAGCGAGAGAGAGGAAACGGCCGAGCGACTCTCCGCCCGTATCGGGTTTCCAACAACGCGCTCTTGTGTGGTGCAGTTGATGAGAAACACTTTCAAAGTGACCCAAAAAAACTCGACGCACAGATTCGCTCACAGAGTTTCAGGCACCTATGCACGTGCTTCGTGGTGCTTGCCCGTCTTTTATCATCGTGCGCCGCCATACTGCTGGACAAGAAAATTACAGGCACGGCGGATGTGGATCGGGTAATCAATTTAGCGAATCCCTCGAGAAGCACAACACGATACGCCCGCAGCGATCGCCGAGCTCGGTCGTCGAAATCAGCTGAATACTTCTCTTTCACGATCTCCCCCCCCCCCCCCACCACCACCACCGGGCAGAACCTGTGCTTTCGGTTCACAACAGCTGATGGTACAGATGGGGAATCAAATAAACGAATGAAAGACTAGGGGTTTCCTGGTTTGATACTCGGGCCTTATGCTTTACAGTGCCTGGCCAACATACATTGTAAGCTAAACCGCTTAGGTATACCGCAGCTCGAGCAAAAAGAGGCATCGCAGCTTCTGCTAATATAAAGGCAGAGCCGCCGAAAGACTAAAAAGGGAAATAAGGAATGCTTGGAGCTGGGAGCTGCTGTTCAGGCTGCTCGGAGCAGCCATTGTTTGTAAAGCAAAGTTGTCTTATTGCACTTTTTAAAAGGACTGCACGATGGAGGCCGCGGGGCTGCGGCAGATTTTATGCTTTCGACCAGACCACGTCAACGTCAAAGCCAAACGTTGCCTCACTCTCGCTTGCGGCTTGCGGCCCTGGCGGGTATTTAGGAACGCATCTCGCACGGTTGCTTCCGTAGCGCAGACAGTGCGCATTATCTGTGTTGACAAACGGCCTAAGCGCTGATCCTGGAAGTCAAGTTGAAGTGTGAAAGCGCCCAAGGACGCGCCTTCCCTCGCATGATACTGTCTCTGTAACTGTGGCTCGCGAAGACCCCCAGAGACTTGGATGCCGGCGCCTACCTGGTTGCCATGCCGACGAGGAGGCCGACGACGAGCCCCATGACGGTGCCGCTGCACAGCTGCAGCCAGCGTCGGGGGCGGCGCAGCAGCATGCCGGGGGCGCGGAGGGAGGCGGCGCGGCGGCGCAGGGGCGGCAGTCGGAAGGCCTGCGGGGTGAGCGCGGGGGCGGCCCTCAGCACGCGCACGCCGTCCTCGCCGCCCCGGACCAAGTCGTGGTCGTCGTCGCGCAGGTCGTGGTGGAAGGTGGGGGGCATGTTGGCAGGCTGGCGGTCGGGGCCTCACTGAGATGCTGGGGCTGGGGCCGTGGCGGAGGCTGCAGAGGCCGGCGTACAGCCAGACCCGCCTCAACCTCAGCAGACATCTTCCGAGGAGCGCGACGAGCGTAGGGCGTGGCGGGGCGTGGCGGGGGCCCTGGAGGCGGGGCGGGGCAGGGCAGGGCGGCGGGGCCCAGCGGATGGGGGCCTGAGGCCCGTTTCGCTGCCGGCTCCCGCGAACAGTGAGGCCTGAGGCCGCCGTCGGCAACGTGGTGGGCCTGCAAAGAGGATGCCGTCATGAGGAGGCCGCCCTCGATTGGAGCAGGCGTTCCGTGGTAACGCAGTCCGCGGGACGCCGTCCGGAACGAGCAGCTCTGACGTTTCGTTGACAGCTGCGCGGCCCTGCGCGGGCATGGCGGCCTGCATTTAGGAGCACGGCGCGACGCTTTCCAGACGCGCTTTCCCTCCTCCCCGAACCCTACCCACCACCCACGCAGTCTGCGGTCTGAGCTGCACTGCAGCTCCTGGAAGAAATTGAAAGGTGTCGTCCCAGCCGGCCGGACCGTGCCCAGCGCTGCAAGGCCAAGGACGCCGCTGTCAAGGCCGGCGGACAGACGGGTCGAGGACATGGACCTCGTCTGGCGGTCTGGCGCCACGGGGGCTCCGTTCCTGTTACGCCACGGTTATACCTGCGTAGCTGTTTACCTCAACTCAACACGCACCGCCTGCCTCAGTTTCACGCGATCGCCGCGCTGGACGTGGTTGTGGTTCATCGACCGTCCCGCGAATTATTGGCTTCTTCGCGATCCTTCGATGAAGCCACCCGATCCTAATCACCCGAGGGCCCTGAGGGTGGACCCGCATAGCCGCCCGGACACGGTTACCACAACATGCGTATCACCTGCTGGCTCGCTGGCACCCACACCTTACACCCCCACTCCCTCGCAAATAAAAGCGCCAAGATGTGCGGGGGTCAGTACTTAGCCTGATCCGGAACAGTGCTTCATCGCTCTGTCTCTCTTGCACTTCAACAGAACGCCCCATAGGTACGAGCGAGACAAAGCAACGAGAGCACCGTTCGGAACGAGCGTGCAGGTGTCCGTCCGGTCTCCCCGACTCACCTGTCGCAGACGCCTCGACGACGCGATGCCGCAGCGGACGAAAACGGCGACGCTGACCGCTGGACAGACGGGCAGGATCCTGATTCCGCCTCCCGATGCCGGCGATCCCGGTCCCGGCGATGCGGCCGTGATGGCTGGAGGACCAAGGACCTTCCAGGAGTCTGCCGGGCCGTGCCCGTGGCCTCCTCCCCTCTCTCTGAGCCCCTCGAGGGGCCTACCAGGCTGCTGTGCCCCCTTCCCCTGGAACACTGAGGGGCCGACGTCCTCAGAGGGAGCGGGGCAGCAGGAGGGGCGGGAGCAGGCGGGAGGGGGGGGGGAGGGGTGGCAGCGGGCGCCGACCAGACAGGGACCAGGGACGTTAGGAGGGAGGCACTGACGGGGACTGTGGGGCAGGGAGGGGCGTGTGGGGCCGTGGGGACTAGTGGTGCCACCTCGGCATGTTTCGTTGACACAGCTCCGGGTTTAGGGATGTGTAGGCTGCGAGTTGGAACCCCTAACTTGAACTTGAACTCGTGGACTTGAACTTGAGCAGCGTCAAATCAGCCATCAGTTCCTGCGACACCTCTGCCTACGAAGAGCTCGCCAAAGGTGTCACAGCGACATAAAATTGATATTAGAAATAATTTTAAAATATTTTCGTCTCTGACTTAAGAGTAATGGTCATTTTTTTTTGAGGGGGGGGAAGGGAGGGAATGAACCTTTTTTTTTTCTCTCTAAAAGTGTACTAAGTGTTTTTTTAAAATTGGAAGTTTGATTAAGAGGGGTGCGCATGCGCAGTTTGAAGCCAATGAAAGTCAAAGAAAACAGCCCATGTTCATGCATTGCCATCATAATTGAATAAAAATCCAGACACGAAGATTACATCCCGCATACAACAGAAACCAGAAACCCTTCGTAAAGTTGCGCAGCGCGCAAGCGCGCGCGGAGTGCCGCGGTGCCGGCCGGGGTGAGAGGCGAATGAACTTGCCACCTATCCCGGGAAAGGGGAGGGGGAACTTGGGGGAAACCAGCCGGTCGGGAAAGAGCGGGAGAAATCAAATGATGACGAAGGATTTGCTAGGATACGCAACCAGGATCAGGATACGGCTAGGATACATGGGAAGCTGGGCCGTCCCCGACCCCCCCGAACTGTATTGATCTCAAATTCGATAAATGTCTGTTTTCTGACTGGAAGAATTTTCCATTTTCAGCGCACACTATTCAAAAGAAAGATTTTTCTTGTGGTTTGAAAGAGCCAATCCATGATAAAAGCTGTAAATCTTTCAGTACATGTTCTGATTGTGGAATGTAGAAGTCAAGTTGTTTTTGTTGTTTACTTTTTTTGCCGTACCGGAAGTACTGTCGGTAGTCAGCTGTCGACTTGCCTCTTTATTTAGCGATAGAAATACAGAAACGAATCGGAAAGATGCAACGCGCCAACGGAGAGCGCGTGGAAATTTGAATGTAGCAATTTAGGTGCCCGTACATTTGCCAAACCAACGTAAGATAAAGTTTTAAAAGAAATGAATGAAATCGAGACCATCGAAGGCAGCGCCAGTCGACTGCGGCGGCCGGCACCAGACGAAGTCCTTTTCTCCCGTTTGCAAGTTTCAGGCCGAGGCTCTGTGCCAATACACGAGTGGACTAGAACCCTGCGACATTAATTCTTCGAAAAACCGTTCAAACCAGTCGTTCTTAAGAGCAAACGAGCCGAAATAAGCGGGCATCGATCCCGTCTGCTGGGGCGTTTTGACGCGCGTAGTATCCACGTCACGTCACCGGTAGAGGGCCTCGCTTCTCCCAAACAACATCGGCCGAACCGGAAGCAGATCGCTGCGGTCCGCCATTACGGCTCCTCGCGTTCCCAGCCGCCCAGCCTGCCGCTTTCTCTGAGGACGTGGAGTGGCAGTGACCGAAAACTTGCTAAATTTTACCTAGAATGAGGGTTAAAAATGATATCGACGACGACGAGAAGGGGTAAGGAGGCTTTGCTTTACGCCAGAGACGCGTATTTGTTCGATTGTCGGTGTGGAAATGCCTGTTATGTTTGTTCGCCGGCTTGTGGTCGCGTCCATGCCTAGGCCAGGCCACGGCGTGGTGCGCCTCCTTTTGGCGTCGCGAGCACTGCCCCGGGTTGTTGTAGAGACGCGAGGTTGGCTCCGCGGCCCCGGTGCTTTTCCGGTCTTTTTTGTTGATGGAAATTCGTGGGAAAATGGTCTCTCCTGAAGCGGCCGGTGTGTCCGGACGACGGGTCGATGCCACTCAAAATCCTTACGGCGGCCATGTTAACGCTTGAGCCTGGTCGCTGTTTTCTCTCCGCAAAGCTCTCGCTGGCCAAGTAATTTGTGTTCCGCCCTGCTGGAGCGTTATTTGGGCCCCTCGGGCGCCTGCTTTGGTTTTTCCGACTGGTTCCAACTGACGCCGATCGTGCTAATCCGTTGGCCCAGTTTGAGGCTTCGCACCTTCCTTGCTCAAACCACGCTTCTTACGACTGATTCACTTGAAGCCGTTCATATGACCGGTGTTTACCATCGCTCAGAGTAGAATTTTTGCCCTTTAGTCTTATCTCACATAGCTCATTCTTAAATCTCATTCTGGCGATTTATGGAACCCAAGTTCTGGAGAATTGCTTGCTGAGTCATGTAGGCACATTTCTTTTTATTCTAAACACTTATTAATTTAATTATGCAATGGGATGGTTATATTTGGTGGATATAGATTTTTAAGCTACACTAGTGTGTTCTCATAATTTGAATGAACTATTTGCTCTGTTTACTGTGTAGCACACCATACTAGATAAAATGAACTTTTCCTCTTTTTCTAAAAAAGAAACTTTTTAGTTCAGTCAGGATGTTATTAATTCCTTTAACATATTTATTTGAGTAAAGGAGGTGTAGCTTCTGCATGTTCTGAGTAGTGAAGTTTGCTCTTGAGTTTCATGGATGATTTCCCATTACCTCTAATTGACAATTTCCCTATTACGTCTTTCACAGTACTAAATGCATTACTGGTCCTTTTTTTACTAAATGCTTCATTGTCGCTTGTGTGATCTGCCAGTGTAAAGTATTTGAATCCTTTTCATCTTGCTAGTATTTGGAATGCTCTTTAATGCTACAGTTCATTTCAAGTGAAGGATTGTATTGGTAGGGTTTGTTGATGCTTCAACCAATTTGCTGAGACAGTCATGTTGTCCCTTGAGAGATAAGGTTTAGTTGTGACATTGGGATCAAAGCAGACTGCTTATGGCCTAGTTGGCAATTTTAAATGAATGGTGTAGATAAAATTCTTTTCATGGGTCACTGACCCATTTGTCACAACAGGAAGATTGTTTTAGTATGACTCACTGTAGTCTTTCTTAGGTTTTGATGCTGGAGCCTTTATTAATCTATCAGTGAACTCAGATGCAATGTAGAGTTTGTTGAGTTGTACTGATTTAGTGATGCATATAAAGCATTTACTCATGTCAAGGTAGCCGTGCTGGTTCTTTCCCTATCTCAGTTGCTCCCTTTACATTTTACTTAGCTGTCATGGGAGACATCAACTTACCCTAATGTGTGGGTACAGTAGTTCTTGATATGTTTCTCTCTTGTCTAGGATGAGAGCAGAAAAGGACCGAAGCGGATGGAACAGCTCCAATGCAAGCGAGTTAGTAAACCCGTCTACAGTTTGCTTTTAACTCGGGTTGCTGATTATTTCTCTCCCAGTAGTTGCCTGCTTTCATTTATTTTATTTTTTCATTCTATTCTTTCCTATGCCAAGGGAGATGGTCACACTGAACATGATTCAGTATTTTAACTTGGCATCTTTGGCTTGGTCTCAATGTTAAAGTCTAAAATATTTCCAAGATTCAGCAACCTTCTAACAGAATTTGCATATTGTCCTAGATTAACTGTGCTGCTCTCATGAGCTAGTTTAGTGAGAAAGCCATTTTCCTTAGCTTTTTTCTTCTGTAGCCATTTATGGGCTAGAACCAGCTGTAGGCACCTTAGGTGGCATAAGCTCCAGCAAAGTAGCATCTCTTGTTATGATCCACTGCTTAGTTAGGCCTGTGAAAATGCTTTTCGCATTTTCTTAATTTTCTTTCAGGTTCAACTAATGTTTTTCTTACTATCGAGGAAAATTTAGTATAAATTCTGCTCAGTGTGTTACTGGGTGCTGCAATGTAGTACAAGCATCTTAATATCGTAAAGATATGGCTTTGACTGTCAGCAGTATTCTCAGGGCCTTCTAACTTGTTCATTCTTTCTTTTAACCTTAAATTTCTCTTCATTTCAGCAAACTATTTGTTGGAGGTCTTAGCTGGGAAACCACACAAGGTAATATATTATTGCCTTCATTTCTCCTAGATGCAAGTTCCATATTGCCTCATACTGTATTATTCTAAATTTTGTTTACAGAGGCATTGCAAAGATATTTTGCCCGCTATGGGGAGGTCATTGACTGTGTGGTTATGAAAAATAGTGAATCAGGCCGATCCCGAGGATTTGGATTCGTAACTTTCTCCGATCCAGCAAATGTAACAATAGTGTTGCAGAGTGGACCTCATCAACTAGATGGTAGAACGGTATGTAGTACCTTGTTCAACTTTGCTTATCCTTTCATTTCTTTTCCTAGCTTTGCACATGTCAATAATTGCCCCTACTTTACAGATTGACCCTAAGCCATGCAATCCCAGGACACTCCAGAAACCAAAACGAGCCAGCAGTTACCCCAAGGTGTTTTTGGGGGGCTTGCCTTCAAATGTTACAGAAACAGATTTAAGATCCTTCTTTACACGATTTGGCAAGGTTCAGGAAGTTGTGATTATGTATGATCAAGAAAAGAAAAAGTCTAGGGGTGCGTTTTTTTTCTTTTTATTATCCTTTTATTCTCAAAGCCTCTTTTCATAATTTTCAATTTATTTGTGTAGGATTTGGCTTTCTTTCCTTTGAGGATGATGATGCTGTCGACCGTTGTGTATCTGAGCACTTTGTTAACTTGAATGGAAAACAGGTAAGCAAGTGGAAACTGGTGGTTGAAACAACTGAGTAACATTCCTCCCACTGTGCATTTAAAAAAAAAAAGTATCTTGCACACTGGAATTGAATACCTTCAACTTTGTTTGTGCAGGTTGAGATTAAGAAGGCGGAACCCAGAGATTCATCAAACAAAATGGGCGGTGACAACTCCTGGGGTCCACCTCAAGGAGGTCCTCAGATGGGCATGGGCGGTGGTGTAAGTCTACATTCTATGAAGTGGATCTGTGTGATATGTTGTAATGTCTGTTGCTGATATTAGGTTTTTTCTGTCGTAGGGCATGGGAATGGGAGGACCCAACGGGCAGATGGGAGGTCCGATGAGTGGTCCTATGGGACCCATGGGCGGCCCCAACATGATGCAAGGATACCAAGGCTGGGGTAACACGCAAGCTCAGGGTTACCCTGGCCAGTGGGGCCCAACCTCCAACCAGCCTCCTGTGAATGGTAGGATATTGTGCATGAACCAAGAGACATGGAAATGGCTTCCTTTTCCAAACTCGCTGACGTGACTGTTCGAAAAGATCAGTGCTTGGATGAATGGTATGGTTTACATTCTCAGCAGGCTATGGTACTCCATCAGGCCCAGCTGGATATCAGGGATGGGGCGCTCCTGCCGGACCTCAAGGACAAGGGATGGCTCCGCAGTGGGGTTCCAACTACGGCGGTCCACCACAGCAACAGGGATACAGCTCCTATGGTATGCCACTTTAATTTGTAAACCCTGTTCTGGCGATTGCGTAGTCTCACCTTTTTTTTCTTGTGTGGTAGGACCTCAAGGTGCACCTCAGTCGGGCTATGGACAGAATTGGAATTGGAACATGGCACAGAATGGCCCTCCGGCTGGTGGTGCTCCTCAGGGTCCTTCTGGAGCAGGTCCCCAAGCTGACATGTACTCCAGAGGCACTGGGGCTGGGGCTGCTACACCTTCTGGCCCTGGACCTGCTGCTCCTGGGGCGGGTGGTGCACAGAAAGCTGGTGCAGACTATGCTGCAAGCTATGGTTATGGAAGCGGGGGATATGGAGCGGTAAGTACTTTGAAAAATTTTCTCATGTGTTCAGATTGTTGTGGGTGAACTATTGGTTTTGTTTCTCATTTTATCCTCGTGTGGCTTGGGTAGGGTAATTAAGGTTTTCTGCTGTCCCCTTTCTGCAGCACATTAATTATAACTGCAAATTCCTTGTGGGGGCAATGATGGATGTGTAATGTAGTCGTATCTAAATTTATAGTCTCGCTTGTTTTCAAGCTTAAGAAAATGCTTTCTATGTCCTTTATCATTGTGGACTCTAGTTTGACTCCAGCTAAATAGGATGGCTCTTCAGTTGGTAAGCGCTCTAACTGTGTGCATGTCTCTACAACCTATTTTAATTGTCTGGGTTTTGGAGTTGCTGTTCTACTGTTCTCACAAATGCTTTTGACACATCCATTGCCTCTGACCTGTATCTAGCTTTGATTTAATTTTTTGTTTCCCCACATTAGGAATTTTATTTTTGGTTGAAATATTTTTTTTTTTTTTGGTAAATTTTTGTCTGTTGGTACAATGCATTTGTATGTAGATTTGTCTGTTCATGGGTAATCTTTTGATGTCATGTGTGAATGCGGCGTGTTGCAGGACTCAACCAGTTACGGCGCCAACAGGGGCTATGGTGCTGATGCCGGATCCAACTCTAGTGGGGGCGGCTATGGCTCCAGCCACCCACCCGTCCCAGGTGGGAAACAGTTTGACTTTAAAGAGTGGCCTTCGTCATGACCACCCTGAAGACCAGCAGTGCCCGTAGGCCCTGGGCACTAGCTTGCTGACTGCCTGCCAGACAGTAGCTCGTTTTAATTGTTTTTTATTTTATTTTGTTGAAAATATTATTTTCATATATATATTTCTCATTGCCATTTTATAGAACCTTATAAATGAATTGTCAACCTGCTTTTTAACAGCACTTGCATATATGTAAAATATGAGCTTTACAATTTTAGGTGCAAGGAACCATAAGTTTGTTTTGTTTGTAACAGTATTGAATACCTTAGCGGTTTCTTGTTTTAGTTTTGGAGAATGGGTCAGATTGGCAGTGCCCAAGGGTGAGGGTTGTTAAAATAGTAAAAGCAAAAAAAATCATGTTTCATTCATGCTCAGATGAACTATAATGAGAAATTTATGTACAACTGTACCTATCTAATTAAGAAACTTTACATTTTAGCTTGGATGGATTTTTTGAACTGATGTAAATACAGATCATAGGAAATTTTAAGATTTTAAGACTTGAATTATTAGTTTTAACTGATTGGTTACTTTGACTTGTCCTTTTATTATACTATGGTCACTTGTGTGGAAAAACAGCGATTTTATTTGTGTAGTGTTAAGTAATGCCTCATTGGGAGCATTAAGCAGATTTTAATTTGTTCTTGTTAAAAATGAAAAGTCTGCTATGATTAGAACCATGCGGCAGTGATAATAATTGTGTCAACTTTGTACAAATTTTGATAGATCCTAATAGTAAGTCAGGATAATAGCATAATACCAATTACAGTCAGTCATTTTAAGGTTGATATAGTACATACGTACATATACATAATTCATAATTCATTAGCAAAATTAGCAAGGTAGGAATTTCTTGCTATGAAAAGTTTCCTTTAGATCTAATGTTGTACTTTTTAGAGCTTGAAGTAAAAAGGTTTCTGTGCATCAGACTTCGAGACTATTTTTTGCCTTCAATCACCATCCCCAATAAACATGAATACTACATCTTGTGGTATGGTCAGAGTACCACTATGGTAATGCTTGTACTAACTTAGGCCCCCTATTTAAGTTTCAAGGACAAGTTGAAGTGACTAAAGTTAAAACTAATGTATGCAGGTGTCTTAAGTTATTTGCTTCTCTCACAGCTTGAATTGCATCATTTATCCTGTACTCTAGTCGTGCGGAGTAGCGCTGACTTCAGTTACTTTTCATGTCTTATTTAATATTTACCTTTATATATTTACATATATATCTATATTCAACATATATTCTATACGTGTGTCTGGCTCTTCATGTGTGGTGGTGATGATGTCCTTTTTCAGCAAATGGGTAGTGGTAGCCGCATACTTTGTTCTAGGGGGCCTTAGGTGTACTTGCACTGTTGGTATGAACTACTGTTATAATATGCACAAAAACTGGTCAGTGCCCTTTAATATTTTAATGTTTTTTTCTTAACTTTGCTGCAACATAGTCAACTCATGAAGTGCTTCAATGAGTTTTTTTCCCTTTGTGGTTTCTTTAACTTTTGAAGGGCCTTTCCAATTTGTGTGTTGTTTTTTTTTAAACATTTTACACTGTCACTTCAGTGAAGCTCCATTACTCGATATCTATTGACACTTAGTGACTTGAAACATTATTGCTGTGAAGTGCTCAGTGCATCAATTGGTTAAGATATAGAAGTTAATTTACCAAGTACAGAAGTGCAGCACCATAACCTGCGAAGTTCATTTAATTAAAATCCAGTGATATTAATAATACAACTTAATATAATGTTGTTATAGGATGACTATTAAAATTAAATCTAGATAGATGATACTAATCTGTGATCTGGGAAGTTGACTTCGCAGGTTAATGAACAGCACTGGTCACACATACAGAATGCCTCTCTGGCCAATCATTGGTTGCTGACAAATTGCGGCTTCAACCTCGATGGTTGCAGTATGAAAAGCATGATTGCACTTTTAAGTCTCAATTACTTGCAGTCAGTGTTCATGATTTGCCACTCATCAATTTTTATTCAAATAATGAGTCTTAAAACCAATTTTTAAAGTATATTTATCCATGAGAGAGGCAATTGTGCCAATCAGATCTGGCATTTCCTAATTCTAAGATCGTTAGGGATTTGGGCTTAATTAGATTTGCATCAGCTATCTCTGTATTCTTATCTTCAGGGCTCTCGGCCCTTCTCTTTTATTATATTTAAATCTACACACATACACTTTCTATTCGTATGTAAAATCATATATCTATGAATCTATGTTTAGCTTTCCACATCTTAAAAATTGTGATATACTCTTAACACATTTTGTCAAGGTAACATTCTGCTTTAGCTGAGATTTTGTTGAGTGTCTTCTTAAAGTGAAAATATAGGCAGTAGAAGTGGAGCAACCCTTATGTACTATCTGAGGAGAGCAGTGACAGTTTATTTGGGTGTTTTGTAGGGTTTCAATATTAATCATTGATCCATGTACGCTCTTAAGTCCATTATGTCTATTAACATTAGAGGTGTAGACGTACACAACTTTTCATTCAGTGTTGTAGATAAATGGTATAAAGCAATATTATCCATTAGATGAAAAAAAAAACTTGGAAAAAAAAACAAGAATGACTTGTTCCAATTTTCTGGTTTAATGAGCTGACAAGTGCAGCTCATCAGTTATTTGTCACAGAAATAAGCATGTGGTATGTCTAGCCGAAGACTGTAAGGTACTTGCATTATCTGTATTTGACTAAGGATATTATAAGAACGCCTTAATATTGTACAGTTCAAGCTCAGAACGTTTGACCAAAACTACAATTTAAGTTACATAGTTATACATCTGCAGTGTAGGCTACAAACAATATGTCAAGTTTTACCATAGCTGTATAGAACATTGTGCTCATTAGTCTAAATTTGAAAGGAAACCTGTGATAATTAGTTGTAATTATCATTAGTTTTATTTGATGCAATGGGGTGTGCTTTATATCTAATTTATCATAGGTTACTGCAAAAGAAATTTGTTAATTCATAAGAGGGTGGAATCTGGAACTGCACACTGTTTTATCAGTATTGTTGAAATTAACGTACATGAACCATTTTACTGTTTTGAATTTAAGTTCAGGTTTTCTTAACCTCCTCAGGCATTTCCATTTCTCATACAGCATTCGATTTTTGCATAGCGTCTTTTGGTGGTTTTGCATTTGAGTACCCTCTACGCAGGCAGGTAGAAGTTAAAACTGGATCAAAACAAAAATATGGGGTTGGCATCAACATTTTTTGTGGACAGATTAGTTATCCATCTGAGCACATCAATTTTATCATGACTTCTATGATGCTGGTTGTCATTTTTTTTTTTAAAGGATTTAAGACATGCACATAAATTTGACTGTTTCATTCAGACTTACAAGGGCCCTAAGTTAAGAAAATCATGAAAAATCCTTGTTCTGTTAAACTAAATTTTTTCAAATTTGTTTAGTTTTAAGACATGGTGGTGTTTAAAAGATAACTCTCAGTCACTTAAGTCTAAGTTTCGGTTCCATAAAGCTACCTCTGTTCAAACCTAAATTCTAATATGGGGGAACTGCATTTCTGTTCACAAGCATTCCAATGGAAAGGCAGTTTTTCAAGTACTGCAGGCACCAAAATTCTTTGAAGGCGTAAGTAAGGCTGCTCGTAACATAAAAATGTCCCTGATCTAATTGTTTGGTTTTTCGTAAACCCTTCCCGTTAAATTGAATTAGTGCAACACCAGTAGCGATTGTGTGTTAGTAGTTGACTGAGGAGGTCAGATGTTATTTTCGAACCTCAGCGATAAAACTATTACCTCCCTTACAAACCAGTCTTTATCTGCACATGATAGAACAAAAATTACTGAGAGCAAGTAGGATAGGTCACTGAGGCTAGGGTACACTGAAGTTAGCTGGAGGCAAAAATTGACTTAAAACCACCTGGCTGCCACTCCTTTTACCATGGCCACACATAACAGCATGTGGAATTAAAAAATCACCTATCATTTAAATACAAGCCTGTTGACTTTCTATAAAAGACTACTATCTCTCTTTCTCTGCCTCTTTCTTCTGCTTCATTTGGGTGAATTCTCATAATTTTGTCTGGAGACTTGCCCAAATACATGATGTTGTGAGCTTCTCCATCCATCAAGTGTGGACATTGCATGGTCAGAATTCAGAGATAGGATCAGAACCAAATGTTTGGGAGAGAGCCTTTTGTGTCGTGACACAGTGCTGCATTTACAAGCCACTCCTGCTAACCTTTGTTCCTGCTTCTTTTGTCCTCAAGCTAACTCACGGAAATGCTCTCCAAACATCAGAGTTCTTGTCAGCAGTAAGTTGTCATAAATGTTTAATTTTCATGGACTATTAGAATTTAATTACTAAATACTTTGCCTTTTTCCTCTTGCGCTGCATGAATGAACTTGAAAATTCAATCTTTCTTTGTCAACTTTGGTCTGAAAGTAAAAAAAAAAGCATGCTTATCTCCTGACTGAAATTTCTTCCTGAAATCTTCTTGCTCTCCCATTTTATTATATTCATCATGAGTAGTACTGGTGGAAGTGTCTTGTATGTAATGCATGCTGGTGTTGCTATAATAGGCGTTTGACTATTTTGGGAAACAGAAGTAACTAAAAAGGAATAGGAAAAAAAATAATTCGGCGGTGGATGAACTGTTGCTGACACGATCTGATTTTCTTCAAATAATGCATCCAATCATATCTGGGTTCCAGCTGTCGGTGGGTTGGCCTGGTTTCTCTCTTTGTTTTACGTATTTAATTTTAGCATTAATGGCACTTCTTTTACATTTCTTGATGGCATTTTTAATGAATTGGTGTAGACATCTGCTCAAGTTCATTCATGTCAACTTTCTATATTTGTTTTACTTTTTACGACCAGGCCAAACGGCTGCTACAAATTTTGTGTGTGATGCGTGTGCAACAGGTCAGGGTGACGGGCAGGGAGCATCAGCAGGCTACACGGCCGGGCCTGGCCCTCAGCGAGGTGGCAACTACAATGCCCCCACTCAAACCCAGAGTTTCCACCCCTATAGACGGATGTAAGCCTTAACTGTGAAGTGTTCTCAGTGTTTTGGAACTGTCTACCTGATGAAATGAACAGTGAATGCAGTACCCAGAAAGCCAAGTGCGATCAGGATGAACTCAGCAATCAGGAGGATTGCTCTGTGTTCTTGTTCTGCCAAGTAAAGCCTTGTCAAACAATCCGACTTAGTGTGACTGTCTGTTGGACCGATGCATTTACCTCCTTTGAGAACCACTTAACCAGCAGAAGTCATTCTCATGTCTGCCAAGTATTCTTGCAATGCCACAAACTTCATCATAGTCCGTTCTTCGGTTTTTAAATTTTAGTTCACATGACCACCTAGAATTAGCATAGACTAGACTTGACAAACAAGGCTTTGCTAGTCTTAAGAATGCAAAATCAAAATTGGTTTTCCATTCGGATTTTTCTTGTAAGCTAGTACCTCTGTATTGCGTGAAAAATTGAATGAAGTGGGTGTGTTATTTTTGTGTTCTTAGTTATTATTAATTAAATCATCTGATTAAAATATTATTCTGTGTTATGTGTTCTTGGAGCGGATCCAAGTGTGAAAGCCGCATGTTGAGAATTTTAAGAAGCATGTCTGATGTATTATTTTTTCACCTGATAATTTCATTAAGACGTTATACTTGACTGCGTAAAATTAGTGACCGAAGATCTCGAAGCTGATTGTGCGGATGGGCCGAAGTCTGTCTACCCACATGCTTCCCCTCATTATATCATCCCATTGCATCACCCTGCCAGGAAAGAAAAGCCAAACCCACCAGTGTTTCTCTTATGGAGCTTGAAGCTACCATCTTTTTGTCTCATTTTACTCACATTGGCTGGGCTATTGTCATTATACCTATGTATATTTTGCAATAGACAATTGATTCAATAAAATTGAAACATTCATTCTTCATGATGGTCTCTGTTACTTGATACAACTACAACCTCCCCATCACTTTACGTCTACCTCATGCATCGCTCGATGCGGTGAAAGTTATGAGACTGCATTGAGTGTCATAAGGTCAGTGCTGAGGCCGCCACGAGAAGGACCTGAGTTCGACTCCCAGGCGTGGCAATGTGGCGCCGATATTGTTATGCCCGCCTGCCCTGTGACGTGCCCTAAGGGTGGTCCAGTGGCGCAGTGCAACCCTTCGGGCCACAGGCACTGTTTGTTTTTCAGAGGGTGAATAAAAGAGGCACTTTGTTAAAAAATTCATTTTTAAATAAAAAATAAAATACAATATAAACAACGTGCGCTCCGTGTGGGAGGCGTGGGTTCGACTCCACCACGCCTTCCACACGGAACGCCTCTGGGGTGGTGGCTGATGCAGTCACTCGCGGTCCTTGTCCGAGCCGGATCCCTTGGTGGAGTCGTTGGAGTGCATCCGCTGGTAGGCGGGCGGGTGCCGCCCCATGGCCACGCAGCTCGGGGTGCCGGGCATGGTGCCGGGCAGGGTGCCGGGCGTCGAGTCGCCCTTGCTGCTCAGCATGCTCCTGGAGGACGACGACAGCGGCCCCTCCACGCCCATCCGCGTGCCCAGCTCGCCGCGCATGAACCGCTCCAGCTTGTCCACGCACGCGTCCTGGTAGTCGTGGATCCACCTGCGAGGGGACGACAACGAGTCAGCCACGGGGCGCTCCAAAAGTTGGAAAAGGGCACTGCACAGCGATTACTTACCGGACTCCGTTGAAATGACAGACGGCTCGCATGTCCTCGGGCAGCTCTTCCGGCTCCGGCCATGAGAAGTTGTCTATGATGGGGATGATGTTGCATTGGGATTGTAATGCGGCTACGATTTCCTGCAACGTTGTTTCGACGGTCAAAACAAATCCCAGGCAGAACCATTTTTTGGGAAAAATAAATAAAAACACTGCCTTACTTTGTGGACCCAGTCCTTGCACTCGGGGTCGTTGTGACACCGGTCCAGGGCGTTGGGGGTGAGGACGAGAATGAAATTTCTAGCTTGCTTAATGCTCTGCAGTAAATTATTGTCGAATTTTCCGGCTTCCAATCTTTCCACGTCAATGAAGACTCGGAAGCCTCGTAGTTGTAAGTGAACTTTTAATAAACTGCAAAATAGAAACGGATTTTTTATGTTTGTGCCTTAATCTGAACACATTTTTAATGAGTTCATCAAATTGAAGCTGGGACTTACCTAGCTAATTGAGAACCATTTGACCTTCTATAGCTAATAAATACATCTAATGGCTTATCTAAGTTGTTTTGGAAGGAATCGTCTGGGCTGTTCTCCAGCACTGTTGGAAAAAATGAAAGTTTGGTCAAAAACTTTACAGTCGAGTGAAAATAGCATAATGTAAGAGGTACTGGGACACCGCTGGACATGCCTCATCAGTCCTGTGCCTCCACTGCACTTACTCCGGAGGGATTCGAGAATCCTCAGTCGGTGGATTGAGTTGGAGATGCCGCACTCGTGGATGAGCTGATCGTCGGACAGGTAGCGGATCGAGTCCTTGTCCACGCCAGCGTTCAGCATGGTGTAGGTGTAGATGGAGAACTCAGGGCCCATCGTCAGCAGAAACGAGTTGAGATTGCTGGCGTCTTTGCTTGAGTAGTCGGCCATCTTCTTGAGGTTCTGGAGCTCTCTTGTGAAGCTGCAAGCGAACGGCAATATCATAAGTACCTACTATTTTATGTCCTGTGAAGCTTACATTTTGAACTGTGCCAGATTAGCTCAGTAACTCAATTGAAGTACAAAAGCTGTATTCCCTCTGTGAAGTAAGAGACTAAAACTATAATTTTTTCTAACCTTTTTGAAATTTTTGAAATGCTGTCATCGCTGGGTTTATGCCCCGCACTTACCCTCTTCTTCTGATGCCGTTTAAAATTCCTATATCAGTGCGGAGGTTGTCCTCGGTGAGCTGCAGCAGGAGGTCGCCGTCGACGCGGCTCTCCACGAAGCAGTCGGCGTACTCGGCGAAGCCGATCTGCCTGACCCACTCGCGAACGTCCTCAGTGGACCACAAGGGCACCTGCTGGCTCAGTTTGTGCGGCACCTCCTCGCCGATGAGGCGCAGCGCCTGCGCCGCGTACTTGGAGGCCACGGCGTTGGGGCACGACGCGCACTTCTTGAGGGGCTCGATGGCGCCGATTTCGCGGAAGATCTCCGTGTTGCCCTGCTGCTTCTTGATGCCCGCCTCCATGCAGAAATGGAAGGCGGCCAGGTTGCGCGCCTCCTCGCGCTTGGAGCTCAACACGGGCACCAGCCTCCGCAGCCACTGCATGCTCTGGCCGTGGGCGTGGGCCAGGTTGGAGCGCGCGAAGTCGGACGGGTTGTGCGACGTGACAAACGGCTCCACCAGGTCCAGGGTGCCAGACTGCAGCACGGCCGCCTCGATCTCCGTGTTGGCCACGAGCACGGCGATGGCGAGGCAGGCGTAGTACTTGATGTTGTCGTCCGTGTGGAAGGCGAGGGGGAAGAGCCACATCGGCACCTTGCGTTTGATCATGGCCTCCTGGTTGTCGGCGCCGCCGTACAACGACAAGTTCGCCAGCGCGCCAGCGCAGTGTCTTAACGTTTCAATGTCGTTTTTCCGGCACTCGAACAGCACGGCGTCCAGGCCGCCCAGCTGTATCACGTCCGAGCAGGTGCCCTCACTGTGCTTGAACAGGTGCTCCAGGATGCCCGTGCCCACGCGCGCGTGGTCCGGGTCGGCGTTCTTGGTGCACACGCAGGCCACGTTCACGACCTTCTCCAGGCCGTTGTCCACGACGTGCGCGCGGTTCTCCGTCGTCAGGCACTGCTCCAGGAGCCGCGCGCTGGAGTACTGGAGGTCGCGGTCAGAGTCCACGCAGTTGGAGATGAGCAGCTCCAGGCCGCCGCACTTGCGCAGCGTGGAGCAGAGGGTGTGCCCCAGCTCGTGGCCCAGGGTGGGGACGGCCCAGGCCTTGCGGATCATGTCGTTGATCCGGTTCAGCATCTGCAAGCACACGCAGTCAGCGACAAGTCCGCACCGACGCCAACCCGACTCCACGGCACCCTCCCCCACCTTGGGCTCCTGCTTCTTGTCACCGCGCGACCGCAGCATCTTGATGACGTGCTCCAGCTGCGTGGTGTACTTGTGGATGGCGTTGTCCACCTCCTGCTGCGAGGAGCTGGGCGAGAGCCGCTCCAGGTCTGCCAGGTCCGCGAACAGGTGCTCCTCTTCCTCCGTCTTGATGTGCATCATTCGCTGCGGGCAAAACACAACCACCATCACAACAACTACCAACACGGAGTACACAGCGAGTAACCCTACCACTGCCACCCACACTGAAACGACTATCAGAGCAGGGCACTACTACTGAACTACTCAAAACGAATACAAGAGTCACTATCACTGCATGCACTACCACAGTGGCGATCACCGTCACCAGCCTGTCCGCCGGGACGCGCCGTACCTGCTGCTGCATGGCCATGACGGAGGACGAGGAGGAAGCCTTGTTGGCTTTGAAGGTAATGTTGGAGTGTGATGAATGTGACGAGGACACGTGGTTCTCCTGGTTGTACACGCCCGAGGTGACGACCTGCTGCGTGGACACCGCCTTCTGCAACAGACGAAACGGGACCCTTAGATACGCCACCAGTTGAAAACAAAACGCAGCAACGCAGTCCCCGCCAAACGGAATTTTGTACTACGGCGTGCTTTTAAAATTTGTTGCGTACTTTCAATTTAATAAAATCTCGTTTGATGGGCCCTGCGTTGCATCACTTTGCGACACGGTGCTGCGCCGGCGCGCACGGGTTCAACGCCACTGGATGGTACCTGGACTGTACAGCAGCCGGCGGCACTGTACAGTCGGTCCGGCGCAGCCACGACCTAGTGGTGCTCCCGGGGCCGCCGCATTGGCGCAGGCAATGTTGCCTGGCGCCGACTGTAAGCGGCGACAAACAGGTTGGCACCTGCCGGGCGCGGCGCGGCGCCAGCCAGGAGGGCACCTCGAACGCACGCACCGCGCCGGATGACGGCAGATACGGCTTATCAGCAGTAAAGAAGCTACGCCGACACTCGATAGGAGGCGGGGTTTCACAGCACGAACGGCCTAGGACAACCGGATTTCCTACCTTTTCGGAGCTGAAGTTCTCGGTGTGCATCTTGAGGCAGGACGCGGCCACGCTCTTGTTCTCCTGCTGGCTCAGTTCGGCCGCCTTTAGGGACCGTTGCTCCTGTAACACACAGCGTGGGCCCATGGCGTCAGTCCGGCAGGTCGACGTGGAGGTGGAGGCGATGGTCGAGGTGGTGCAGATGCTACGCTCCGTGCGCTCGATCACGCACGTCACGCACGTGCTGTTCACGACCACGACGGTGGCGGCCGCGTCATTTGTTGTCTGCCGGCACCGGGGGCGGCAGGCCAGCACCCCAGCTTGCACGGCGTGCACGGTTCGCTTCGCTTGGCGGCATGCTCGCGACAGGAGGCGGCGAGTGCTGCCCGCCAGGGAGGACGACGAAGGGGAAGCCCTGCTGGGCGTGGACGTCGCGGCGGCCGCGAAGGACGCCGTCGAAGCGCGGGCGGGGTGGGGTTCGGCAGTGTCGGGGATGGCGATGACGACGGGCACTCTGCACTTGTGGCCTCCGGGCAGGGCGTCGGAGCCCCGGGTCCTGGCTTGCCGGACTCCGGGCGGCCTCGGTTTGGGCGCTGCGGACGGCACTACAGCCTGCTGTGGCTCGAGCGGCGGGTTGGTCACCACCGCCATGCACTGACTGGTGAGCCGGCCGGGAGGGCCGTGCTGCGGCGCGACGGAACGGCTGCCCCTGTCTCTCCCTCCTCTCTATCTCTTCTGCCCCTCTTCACGATAATCAGCATCAGCAGGCAGGCTGCTTTGGCTCGGCTCGGCACGGTCTGGCTCGGCGCGACGCGCGACCACGACGCAGCTCCGACGGCGGACGGACTGCGAATGTGCAGGCAGACGCCCGGCCGGCTGATTTAAGGTAGGGCTTTGGGTTCAACCACTCCGTGCGTCCCGCTGTGACGCGCCGCGCGGACTCCACGGCGTGGCCGACGCCACCGCGCAGGAATCCCGTACATGGGTGCCCGCCGGCCCGGCGAAGCCCCTAGATAAGCGGCAAGCAGCAAAGACCGGCACTTCCTGCCCAATGCGGCTGATTGACGTGAAAGAAGCGAGGCGGCAGCGCCCTGCACGCCCATGACTCATGCGGTGAGAATCGCGACGCCAGCTCCGCGACACGCACGCCGTGGTCACCTGTCACACACCGTGGGGACGGTGGCCGCGAATCGCACGCCAAATGTTTCACCAGCGCGATGAAACACCCGACGCAACTGGCGTAACCAGGTAACCAGCACCGGGCCTGGAGCTGGAGGGGAGCCCCTGCAAGAGGCGAGGTAGGCCGCACGCCACGTACTGCAGCGCGTCTGCCGCGCGGCTGCCTACCGCGCACGGCGGTCAGCCTGCCTGCCTGCCTGCCTGCCACCAGACCAACCCCCGCCACGCCGACAGGCCCCAAGGTCGCCGGGGACCCTCTGCGTCGCGTTGCGTCCGGCCGAAGCGAAAATACATGGGCGGGCGCGGCGGGCGGGGCGCCAAACCCACCTCGGCGCTGTGCTGCTGCACTTCCGCTCCTTATCGCGGCCCAATGTCGCGGCGAGGAAGACCGGCCGCACCGCGCGAGCACACCGCGCGCCCCGATCGGCGGCCAGCAGCGGCGACCGTTACCTCGACATTGGCCGCGGTCCAAGAGTCATTTTCGGCCGACAGAATTAGACAAAACAGCGTGGCAATGAAAACAATCAGTGCTGCTCTCGAAACTCTCTGCCGGTCAGTGAGGCCTAGCGCGGAGTCCGGCCCAGCAGGGCGGTGGACCTGCGCGTCAAACTATTTGAGGAATGCAGAGGTATCGCGTCCTGGGTCTCCGTCCGCGAATCGCGTGGTCACGTGGCGGCCTCGGCCGAGGGGCTTCAGTCGCAGCGCATCGCGGCGCGCAGTGCCTCTCGGCGGCAAGGCACGGATCGACACGGATACTAGATAATGGGCTTCACTCCGAGGAAACTCCGCACTTGCCTGCCTGGCGGTCCCTAGGTGCCGCGAGTCTCGATTCTTCCACCACGACATTGCCGGCCCACCCCAAGAAGGGCACCACGCTGGACAGCACAGAGCCCCAGACCGGACGGAGACGGCCGTCCGCAGTGGCCGGGCCGCGCCCACACACTGAGCTACCAGTACGGCCCGGGCCGCCCCGGGCTTGGTCGTGGTGGGGATTATCAGGCCGGTGTTAACGCCGGCGCTCGACGGACGCTGCGGCGGACGTGCGATACCTTCTGCGAAGTGGAGCAATCGGTAGCGCCGCTGCTGCTCGCGTCGCCCTCATCGTCAGCCTCCATCTCCACGACGGGCGTCGGGGACGTGGGCGTCGGGGACCTGGACGCGACGGCGGTCGCGGACGCCGGCCGGCGCACCGTCATCACGTGGAGGATCTTCATGGCGCGGCCGGCGAACAGGGTCTTGGTCACCAGCCACTCACAGACGTACGCGGCGCGCTGTGGCCATTCCTCCATGCAGGCCGGTGCGAGGGCAGCGCGTCGTCTCCCCTCGGCCACTGCTTTGCGCTGCGCGGCCCGGGGGTCGCCGTCGTTCCGCCTGGCCGAGCGCCGCGACACTGTCCCTTCGCGGACCGCCACCTCCGCGACCCACGGCCTTGGTGGCACGCGCTTTCCGCCCCCGGACTGGCCAGGCCCGCGAACTCTCTCGCACTCATCGGGCGAGTCGTCGGGGAGCGACAGAGACAGACCAACAGGACCCTCCGCGCGGCATCAGCCTGGCCAGGCCCGCGGCCCACCGCCACCCACGCCTCTGGTCGCTCAGCGCGGCGCGAACTAACCTCACCACTCGGTGCCCGGCGCGACGGGCAGCTGCAGCCGCTCATGGCTCCGCCGACACCGCCAATACCACCGACGACGACGATGCACGGCGGCGCTGGCTGCTCTAGCTGCACGTCGCGAACTGAGGGCGCCGTGGCAGCGGATCGTCGACGCCCCCGCGCTCCCCATGGCTTGGCCGGCCAGCTGGTTGGCGCCGCGCCGGGACACGTCACCGTGCAGCACCGCGACGACACCGCGACAGCGCCGCGGACACAGAGGCAATGGCCAATCAATGCCGAGCGTTGATCACTTGGCACGGGCCTGCTTTCTATTGCGGGCTATTGGCAGTCAGGCGGTGCGGCGGCGGTGCGAGACCGCAGACGAGGCGCATCGGCGGCTGGCCGTTATTGGCAGTCAGTCGGCGAGGAGCCACGCTGCGCCGGGTCAGCCACACGCCTTGCCTGCCCCACGTGCGACACGAGGGTCGCCGCCGCCGCCGCGTAGCGTACGAGGCTCGGCGTGGCGTACATGAGAACCGCGACTCAGCGCCGCCCTGGCCTGGCAACGCCGCGCTGACGCCGCCCGTTTCCCTCCTAAATCGCTGGGTCTTCGCGAAAAAGGAGCCGCCGGCGATACCCACGCGGGCCACCGAGGGGCAAGCGGTGGAGGTGGAGCGGAGCGCAGGGCCGGGCCGACATCGGCACCAGCATCAAGCGGGAACGGGGACCCCTGTCTCACTGCAGCGAGGCGCCAGTGAGCGTGCCTCGGTATTTCTCAAGTTCATTCCAAAATAACAACAGAGGGCAATGACGAAGCCAATGCCATCATCTCGACAACGCACTGCAAACAGCGGCAACGTGGCGCTGACACATTATGTTATGCAACGCCCCCTTCCCCACTCCCCATCCCAGGTCACTCGCATTCCACCGGGCATCTCGTGCAAGACGGCAACACACGTGAGGCAGGTCAGGTTCGGTTTCGTGTTATTATTTGCCTGTCAAGTGACACTATCTGCCTGACGGCCCCGGCCGACTGTGCACCGACTGTGCATCAAAGGTACTCAGCCGCTCAGGAAAAAAGGGGGGGATAACCAATCGTCTATCAAACTAGCTAGCATACCGAAGAATTTCAAGTCCAAGCACACAAGCACGCGGAACAAACAGCAAACCCACCCACCGAGCTAATATGCAGACGAACTCCGATTTCCGCGTTGTTTTCCACAACCCCTCCCCTTCCCCCCTGCCGCTAGCCCGTACGGACTGGGAAAGACAGGTAGGGTTTCGGGTGTTTTACTACTCGACGCCGACAGATGACTACTCAAAAACAGTTCCTCTGCAAAACTTTTGAGCGTGGGCGGAGGAGGAGACACAGCGCGTTCGCGAAGAAAATTAACGCTTTTCTGGGACAGCTCGCACCGCGCACCGCACCGAGGCCAAGTTCGGCGGCGACTCAGCTCGGGGCGACGACTGGCTCTGCCGCTGGGCGCCAGCTCGTGTTGCGCATTTCCCTGACCCCGGTGGCCAGTGCGGCCGTTCCCGGAACGAGTCTGGAGCGCCGGGCTGGACAGGACACCGTCTCAGCGGTACTTCAATAAATATCTGTCGGATAAGCTTTATATATTTTTGAGATGAGGGGACCTCGAGTGCCGTAGCTGCTGTCCATGTTTGACCCGTCCTTCGCCGGGAGGCCAGCTGGCGCGCCGAATCTGACACCGGCGCCGCGCTGCGCTACAGCAACGACCATGCCACCGAGTACTCGAAGGCCGCGCCGCGTCTGACGCGCGTCTCCTCGCCCGTTGCCGTGCGCGTGTGCTAGGCCCAGGCTAGGCCGGGCCATAGCGACCAGCTCGCAGGGCTGACCCAGCACTCTGCCGGCGGAGAGTTCCTCTTCACCTAACCTTACGGCCACCCCTGGCACCTGCGCGGCGAGCCTCGAGGTCGCGGTCCGCGGTCCGCCTCCGACAGCCTACCCGCAGCCTGCCCCAAGGCGAGCGGGTGCGGGGTGGGCCGGGTACTCTACCTTGGCGATGCGCCTGCCGAGCTCCTCCACCTCCACGGGGCCACCCCAGGACGTGACGTGCAGCAGCAGCGCGCAGGAGGACGCCGTCAGGTCGGCGGCGTCCGGGACGGGCGACGCCAAGCCGCCCGCCGCCAGCCCCCGCGAGTAGCCCTTGGCGTCCATGGTCAGGGCGGCCACCGCGGCCGCGGCCACCAGCGTCGTGCCCCTCCTAGTCCTCCTGACTCTCGTCCGTTCGCCCTGCACGGAGCGCACCAGGGCGCGCGGCAACAACATGTGTGCCGCCAGCACCGCACACCCACAAGCACTGACACTGACACTGCAGCACACTCACACACTCGCGCGCGGACGAACTGCGAGTGACACGACGTCTCGGTGACAACTCGTCGCTCGCGGAGCTGGTCGCGGAGACACGGCGGGCCGCTCCGCTCCGTGTCACACCGCGCCGCGGACTGAGAGAACGAGAATGCCTAACCGGCTGGAGTTATAGCGCCCTGCCGGCGGAGAGCCGCGTCGAGAGTCCCGCCACGGCCGGGGGGAAGCGGCTGGCGGAGCGCTCTAGGCAGCGGAGGCAGCGGCACGGGGTGCATGTGCACGAGGATGCCGAAGGATGCCGAAGGAGGCGGCCAGGACGCCCCGCCCCGCGCGCTGCCAAGCGCGGCACTTGTTTATTGTTTTACGGCGGCGGGGCCATCCCGAGCAATGAGGCGATGAGGCGGCCGGCGGACGACGGCGGCCTTGGCCGTGGCGGCAAGCGCCGCGACGACCGTCAGGAAGCGGAGTACATTTGGCGGTTTGAAGCGTGGGCAGCAGCCCTTCAGTAAGGGGGGGGGGAGCATGGAAGTGGCTATCTTGCTGGATCGACTGGCGTAGACAGGCTTGCGATTGCCGAGACAGACAGCAGAGGGTGTTGGTGATTACGGGGAACTGGAGCGGGGCACTGCCAGCCTCGCACCTAGCCAGCCGTCCCCCGCGCGCCCCGCCGGCCCGGCCGCGAGGCTGCTAGCCAAGGACACGCGCCGGCCACGGGCGCAGAGCACGCATCGCGTCGCGAGTGCACCGCGGTGCAGCCGGTGCAGCGACCCCTGCCGCGCCGCCGCCGGCCGGGCGCCGCGCCCGACCCGCTACCGCTGCAGTTTGACGGATAGCGGCTGCAGTCCGCGCGGGGCCGGGTTCGAATACCGGCCATCGCGACACCGTCCACGTGGTCCTTCCCTGCTCAATGAACCCGATCGCTAACGGTCGTCCCGCCCCGCGAGAGCGCCCATTGAGTCGCATTCTTGGCGCACACCTGCGAGCCAGCTGCAGCTGCAGGTGCGCCGGGCCATGCTGCTCACGTCCGGCCCGCGAGGCGCGACGATTTGCACCTCGCCGATCGCGAAACTCACCCGCAGCAGACACAATACAGGCCGTCGTTTAGAGCCGCCCGTTTAGTTTACCTTTTATTTCCATCTCCGATCGCGATGCGTGCCTATGCGACTGATGCGGTCTCCCTCGCGCTCGTTGGGGCGATCCGCGTGGGTGCGAGAGAGACAGAGCAGGGTGACCACGTGCCTGGCACGCGTCGCACGCCCGCGGCCTTGCCAGCAGCGGCCCCGCGCCCAAACCAAACACTCGAAAACGCAGGGCTGGCCCACCACAGCCGGACGAGGAGGCAGCGTCGCAGAAGATCGCCGCCGAAAGTAAAATGCGCGCGAAAAAGCTCATCCAAAGGTCTGACTGTCCGCCACCTCCCCGCGAAAAAGTTCTTAGGACGCCTCGGGCCGGCCATGTGTGGCGTTAACCGATGAAGTGCTCGCGCTGGGGAAAAACGGGTGCTAATCGTTGCGGGTGGTCTTCCCCGCAGAGCAGCCCCGCCCCACCCCGCCCCGCCCCGCCGCGCCCTACTTCGAGGCGGACGGCGCGGCATGCCGCACCGTGCACCGCGGTGAAGTAGGCCGGCCGACCAGCGCTGTGACAATCACACAAACACTTCCATTTCGGGGGAGGGGCGGAGCAGGGCGGAGCTCGACGCCAAGGGTGACGCCCGCCGCACAGGTGCTTCGGCCGAGCGCTGGCGGTGGCGTGATGCCATTTCCAGCGAGATTACTGCACTGTATTTCAGGCGGAAACAATCGTGTCGTCGCTTTCGCGCGACGCTGGAAAAGCGTTTCGCCAACGCTGCAACGCGACCACTACTGGCTGGCACACCATCTCGCCGGGACTTTACTTACAGAGACCGTGCGTTGTCCGCAGTTTGACCTCTCTGGGGAAACGCGACGCACAAACAGCAGCCCGTGGAGCAGTGACCGAAACAACGCGGCCGTTCGCGACGCGGCCGAGCGACGCGCCATGGAGGTACCCGGACGGCCCGGCACGGCGGCGGCGCGGCCGGTACTGATGCGCGGCCGAGCTGCGCTTTTTGGGGTGGAACCCGCACCCACGATCGCACTTTTGGGTCGGTCGAACGAACGGCAGTGAACGCCAACGGGCGGGCCGAGCAACGTAAACATGCGTAGGCTGTTTTCGGCAGGGCGGGCCGCACGCCGCGCTTCATTCTGGAGTACCCCATTTTGGCCGACACCGGCACATCAATGGGGCCGACGCACCACTCCCACTGGCGGCGAGCTCATTGACCGAATTAGCGCGTCGCTCGCACGTAATTCACGTCACCGCGAGGGGCAACAGCATGCCGCCGATGCACGCTTTCCAATGGGGAGGTCACAAATAGCCTCGCACGCCTCCCAATACGCGCGCCCGATATCGAATTGGGAGGAACCAGATGGCCTGGCTTCTGGATCGTGCTCGCTCTCCACCCCGCCGAAGGTATTATTGTGGCAACGACAAACGACCCCGCCCCGTCCGGATGTTGTGAGCGCCACCAGACGGGCGGAACGCATCAACGCTTCTGCGTGCGGGCGTGCCGGAGAGACGGCCGGCCGGCCACCACGCCGTGGGTAGGCGAACTTCAGCACGGGTCCGCACTGCACGCACGCGGGCAAGCCATGCGATGCGCCTTGACATTATTCGTTTACACCCAGCCTCCACACATTCTGAGCGATCATACCGGCCGGCGCCGACCAGGCCGACAACAACGACATCGACCAATACCGGCTTTACGATCATCGCACGCGTTTCCTCGCTTTTACAGCCGCAAGTCACCCATGCCGAGGTGTATTTGGCGCGGCTGCGCCGATTCGGAACGGCGCCTTCGAGCCTCCGTCTCTATCGCGCCCACGGGGCGTGTCAAACGGGTGCGAGAGAGACAGACTGTGTTCGGAACCAGACTACCGGCCGCCCGGCTGCGGAGGATCGCTGACGGCGAGAGGCTGCCTAGGCCGCGAGGCCGCGACTCGATGACACAAGTCCCACGAGTGTCGGGTGACCACGGGGGTGTTCGTCGCTCCGTCTGGCCGCGCCGGTTTGTTCGATTTGCGAGAAGCGGGGAGCCACTTGGCGGCGGCTGGACGCAGCGCTGCCGGCCAGACAGGCCAACGACGCCGACGGACTTCGCGGGAGTACTTGAGGGCGCGTTACAGAGGCGTCACTTTGTCGCGATGCAGTGGTGCTGTCGCGCGGTCACTCTCGGTTCCTGGAACTGCGAGCCACTCAGCATAGTCAATGAACGGGGAGGAGCACGCTGCGGCCAAATCTTCTGCTTCCTCAGTAAACCAGCCCGAGCCGCCTCGCATCACTGTACACTATGCGCACGGCGATAACGCGCGGTGAATCAGCGCGCAGGCAGGCAGGCCGTCAAAGTCGAGACCGCCCCGAAGTGGTTGGCGCACGCTACCCACACACTGTCTGCCACCGTGTGGTGCACAGCAGCGGAACCCTTGTTCCACAAAAATGAAAATCGATACATTCCGGCCGTGCGGTGGAGTAGCTGCGGCCTACTCCCCGCCGCGCCGTCCCAACCAAGCCGTAAAGGTCGCTGTCCCGCGGGGGACGCCGCGTACATGCCCTCCCTCCTCACCTCAGAAGGACTGCGGCTCCTGTCCCTGGGCGGCAGAGGCCCCCCAACGCTGGTCGACGCGAACCTCGGCGCCGCCAGCCTGGAGCGGGGCCGCGGCATCGGCGGCGTCCTGGCGGCGCGCATGGTGGACGCGTGCAGGCGGAGCAGGGCGGCGTGACCCAGGCCGGCGGCGCGCACCACGGCGGGCAGGAGCATCGCCTCCGCGGCGCCTCACTGCCGGCTGAAGAGGCTCACGCCGAACGGGAAGGGGTCCAGACCGTGGCGTATGATGACCAGGAAGCGGGCGAACTTGACGTGCAGGCAGAACGAGTCGCTGCGGCGGCGGCACGCGCCGCAGTCCTCCTCACACTGCATCGCCTGGTACACGGACATGGTGGCCACGTGCTCGGCGCGTGCGTTGCGCGTGTCAAGATGCGGCGTAAAAGATCCTGGCGCCCTTCATGCCCGCCGCTATCGTCTTGCGTCTGGCTGCCGCAGGACGGTGCTGAGTAGGGCCGACGCGGCGGCAAAACAAGTGACTCACGCGACGCTCACACACAACAAAGAGGCGCACACTGCGACAATCCCACCACCCCGGTGTGTGCACTCGCCCTGCCCACACGCGGTGGTCGGCCAAGTGGCACGCCGGTCGAACTAGCACTGTGTGCCCCGACGGGGCCGTCGCTCGGCCGACCCCCTGGCAACCCCACGCCTTCCCTTAGCGACGGGGCGGCGCGGGGCAGGGGAGCCCCTCCAGGGGGAGGAGGGGAAGGGTGCCGGCGGGGCGCTGGAGACGCGGGGCGTCGCGACACGACGCGGTCTGAATGGCGCCGTCGCTCTGGCCGTTCCGGCCGTTCCGGGCGGCAGCCTTTGCTTTGCAGTGCCGCGCACTCCACACTCCAGCCGGCCGGGTGGCGCCAGGCGCCATAAACAGAGACCAGTCAGACGCCGGGCAGCCTGCTGGAGGCGTCCCTCGCTCGCTGTGCCTCCGTGCGAAGCGCCATTTCATTAACGACGTAACGCCAACCCTGGGCGGCACGCCTCGTTCGGACGTCCCGTGGCATATTTACGACTGCGTTCGAACGCACTAGTTGTCCGCGCCGCGCCATGCCAGGGCCACCCTCCAGCCCCCTCCCCTCCGATCGATCTGCAGCGGGCCGACGAACGCCAGGAGGCGGCGCTGTGAGGCGCTGCGAGGGGGAGGGGGATGGTTGAGGTTAGCGGAGGGGGCAGGTGAGGACGTGCAGCAAGAAGCACCCACGGCACGCGACGGCATCGATGTCGCTGGCAACAAAGCACGGTGATCACCGCGGCGCACTGTGCCGCCACCGACGGCGAGGAGGGCAACAAGTGCGGGACCCCTCCCTCCTGCCGCGCGCGAACCGACGGCCCACTCATCGGCCATCCGGACAGCAATCCCACAGGGGAGGGACACCGACGACCTAACTTTCCCCCGGTCTGAGCGGCCCGAAGTTCCCCGCCGTCCGTCCACAAGGCGATAGATAAGACGACGTGTTTGCTGAGGCACTTTGGGGAGTCCAGGCGGCGCAACAGTCCGGGACATCTGTGTCGATAACACTGTTTTGCCCCCTCGGCCCGCGGTCCTCTTGTCCGCGTCCACCCCGTGGTTTTACTGTTCGCTTTGCTGAGGCTCATAGCGTTCTCGTTCGAGGTCGCCGTCAAGCCCACAAGGGCAGGCACACGGAGTGCCCTTCGGGCCTTTTTGGTCACGCAGCCCCTGGCCCTGGGGGCCAGGGCGGCGGCGGGCCTGGCGCACGCAAGGTGCGAGTGTGTGACGGGGAAACTGCCCACTTGGCGCGCCCCGCCCCGCCCGCCAGGGATTCGGCACCATGGCGTGCCGGGCCCGCGTTACACTGTGACGGACGGGCCCCTGCGGCGGCGCGGCAGGCAACCAGTTGAACAGCTGTGTGTGGCCGCTGGCCTACTCCAAAGCAGGCAGGCGCTCCAGCAAGACCGCGCGAGGCGAGGACCCACCTGCTTCATGGCGACGGTCTTCTCCGCGGCCAGGCCATCCATCTCGAGTCGCTGCCGCAGCGCCTGGACGCCTGTAGCCTCCTGGTAGGACATCTCTCCCGCGGTCACGGTCTTCGTCTCGGCGGCGCGCGCCGCCTGCTGCTCCGCCGTGAAGCCCTCCGTCACCACCTGCCAAATTTCAAGTTGTGCTTGATACTGCGTTATGGATGCACTGTTCCGCGTTTCCAGATGTGGCCCTCACCTTGGTCTTGGACGCAGAGGTGACTCTTTTCTGCTCGAACTTGACGGACGTCTCCGCCGAGGAGCTGCTCGACGTGGCCGAGGCCATGGAGGAAGCCAGGCCGTTGCACAGGATGGGCGTCCCGACGAGCGGCGGCGACCTGGACGCGGACAGCGGCGGCGACACGAGCGAGACGGTGCCGTTCATGGGCGGCGGCGTGTCTGGGTCTGGGAACGTGACCAGCGGCTCGCAGCTGCCCGCCGTGCCCGGGGGGTCGTCGCGGTCCAGCTCCTCGAGCGAGCTGCGCAGGCGGCTGTTGGCGAACGCCGCCATGTTGGAGGACAGCGTCGACAGGTTCTTCATCTCGCTGATGCTCGACTTGAGCTCCGACAGGTCCGACTTCATGGACGTCGCCTTGAGCTCCGACGAGGACGTGCTCACGTGCACCCGCTGCGAGGAGGACGACGAGGACGTGGAGATGCGGCTGCTGGACGAGGACGCCGACGAGATCTGCGGGCAGACGCCGAAGTGAACGAGGGGCTCTGCAGGCCGCTACAGACTGCACGCTAAGTGCCGAGGCCCCCCGGGGCTAGACTGAGCCCCAGGCAGGCCCCGCGCCCAGCGGCCGTCCGTCCGCCGACACGGCGCACATGGCGGCCCCGACCGCCCCTCGCTCATGGCATTCCTGGGAGAGCGCTTCCGCCAAGCCTCGGCTCTCCGCGGTAAGCGCAACGCGAAGGCTCTCTTCTCGCTCAGGGCATTCCTGGGAGAGCGCCTCCACCAAGCCTCGGCTCTCCGCGGCAAGCGCAACGCGACGGCTCTCCTCTTTCTGGTGGCTGCGACGCGCCACGCACGTTTTACGACGCGAGTCTGCCGGTTCAGTCAGTCCCCTTCACTAAACATCCGCCAAAAATAGTCAAGGTCGGAAGGCACCCGGCGAAAAGGAAATAAAACAAAAACAAACCCGTCGCGCCACCGGGGCGTCGTCCGCGCTCGACTCAACCCGCTCACCTGCTGCTGCTGTTGCTTGGCGCTCTTCTGCGTGAGGTTCTCCATGACGGCGGCCATGTCGCCATTTTCGGCCGCCTCTCCGGGGAAGTCGGACAACTGCAACAGGGAGCGCACTGTGAGGCGGCGATGAGAGCCGTTGCACTGCGAGTGCTGTAGCTCAGTGGCGTGTTCAGCGGGGAAGCAGGAGGGGCCGTCCGCGCGGCCGGGAGGAGAGGGAGGCGGAGGAGGAGGGCGTCCATTCAGAAACAGCCAGCCGGCTGGCCCGGCAGGTCGGGCAGGACCAAGGCCAATGCCATCGGTGGGCGATTCGAGGCGCCATGCCGTGCGAGTACGCCCCAGTGGGCCCGCCGGGCATCGCGCCGCCCGGCGCCGCCAGACCGAGTTAGACAGATGGCCGGCCGGAAGACAGCCACTCTCCCGCGCGTTTAGGACCGACATCGAACTACGGACCGCAGGCGGACTCGGCGACCTGCAGGCAATGAGTAGGCCGGGCGGGGCGGGGCCAGCCGGACCCTAGCCAGTACGGCCCACCACCGCGTCGCGCAACTACTGGGCCGTGGTCACCCTAGGCTGCCTGCTGCGAGTGGCCACCCTAGGCTGCCTGTTGCGAGTGGCCACCCTAGCCGGCGCTAACCGCACTAACCAGGCGCACGCCGGCCGTCGTCCTGCGTAGCCGCGGCGGCGGCGCACCCGAGGCCGCGTCCCGGTCAACACGACCACCACCAAGGTGCCACCGGCTGCTGTACAGAGAAGTCCAGGAACTCATGGCGGCGGCGAGGTACCCGTCAGCGCGCACCGAGTCCACCGAGCCCGCACGACGCGGACGACACGACGTGACAACGCGCTCTCCAAGACTGAATGACACTTAGCGAGCGTCGGCGACGCCGTCGCGGTGGTGGGGGCGACGCCCCGCGTGATAACACGTATTGGCGCTGCCCCCTCCCGGTTTACTACCTCACGATAGCGGCAAGGCCGCCCCATTCATGTCCGAGCGCAGGGCGACGCTCTGGTCCATCCGGATCTGGTTCGCGGAACGGACCTGCCGCCGCGCTTACTCACCGTCTTCATGAAGGCCTGCCGCGCCGAGTCGGGGAAGGGCAAGTTGACCCGCATCCTGAAGCGGTCCTGGTGGGGCATCGCTACGCGTCACTCCCTGCGGGAAGGGGCCGTGTACGTGCGTGTGCGTGCGTGTGCGTGTGCGTGTGCGTGAGCGCGTGTGCGTGCGTGCATTCGACATTCGACCATCATCAAACGAGAGTGCTTCATAATGTCTATTCGACGGGCCTGCCCTAAAGGTTGAAAAGAGTGAAATAGTTGGCCTATTTCTGCGTTGCGAGAGTCGTGGACATGCCACACTACCGTTCCGCCCGTTTTAGCTCCACGTCGCTTCGATGCAGTCCCACAGGGGAACGCCGCGCGACAAAAATGCAAACTCGGCGCTAAAAAGATCTAACAAACGTATTGGGAAGAGGGCAACTGGACAACGACGCCGCAAACATTTGTAGAAACATTTGAGCGAAACCGCACCAATTGCTCCGTCCCCGATGGTCGTGGCGCGATGCACTTCGGTCGGCGGCACCGTTACACATTTGCGCAACAATCTTCTGAAGCATCGGGGTCCTCCCCGGTACCGCCTCATCGCCAGCAGACTGAGACGCTCGGCTGGTCCGCCTTGCATCGCGCCGCAGCCCCGCACTGACCTGCAGCACTCTCAGCAAGGAGAACACGGGGGTGGGGGTCCAAGTCGCGCGACAGGTGAGACTGCTGAGGGCTGCAGCGGGCCGGCCGAGGCCGAGGCCCGCCCCCGCGGCGGCCGGGGTCTGTCCACCCCAGCAGAACGACCGTGGGAACGAGCGTCAGCTACTTGCCCCGCAAAGCCCAACGCCCAGCAACCACTGCAAACCCAGAGGCAAGTTTCCTTGCCACTGGAGTGGCACTCTCTCATCCAGACTGCCAAAATTTGGCATTCCCTTCCCTGATGGGCGGATTCAAAATTTTAGTGCTATTCATGGAACGCCAACTTTGGCGTCATATTCCCCATAGCACCACAGACAAGAACACCAAAAAATGGCGCTTTAAAAGAAATTCAATCATGTGGCTTGAAAAGCATTACCCCTTCATGGAAACATTAATGTCAAAACAATTACTTTCAGTGGTAAGGATTCCTAGTTCAAACCACAGTTATTATACTATGAAAGCCAGGACTGGACCAGTTTAGTACAAGACCAGCATCTGTATTTTCAGATTACGCGTCATTGTCGCTGGAATACTTTGAAATCTCTTTGGTTTGGATAGCGATACCTTAGCCACTGGAAGGGTGGTACTCACATTAACTTGAAGAAGCTGGATATCACAGAATCGCTCTCTCTTGGTGAGGGGTTGACACAGCAGACAGTCTCAGTCCTTTCTCAAATCAGGAAAACTTAGCCAAGTTCCTAACCCTATCAACCTCGCCAGTCCCTCATTAAATCTTTCCTCAGTTTACAACAGTTTGCTAATTTTACGATGGCCGAAATGCACTCTGGTCTTTCAAACGTGATAGAACGCGATCAAGCGTGCCAGAAATAAGCATGCGCACAAAAGTAACATTTAAAACGTTTCGAAGAGCTCGAGAGACCATGTTTCCTGTTGCTTCGCTTGTAAATAGCCTGAATACCACATTGAGATTCGTATTCAACGGTTTATTTTTGTGCTCACGACGGAAGTAAAGAAGATAATGATGAATTAACGCAAACTTCCGTTGGTTCTGAGCCACGTTTTATTGCGGAAACAAACAATTAAGTATAAAAAATTGATTGGGCGGACAATCCGTACGTTAGCTTGTCTCCATAGTGCATCCTTACTATCCGTACACTCGGACTTGATTGAGCTACGCCACACAATAGGGTATTTCCGCGAATCTTGAAACGGAAGTAAGAAGAACACAAGTAAGTGCACAACTTCCGTCCCCTCACCTGAGGAGAGGGTAGAAGGGGCAGCCATCTCTATCCCCTCTACGGGCGAGGGGACGGAAGTTGTGCACTTACTTGTGTTCTTCTTACTTCCGTTTCAAGATTCGCGGAAATACCCTATTTCTCATATTCGAACACTCGTTTGCGATTGCGATTACGTGTTGACTGCAGGATGCAGGAACTTTTTCGTCCAAGCAGGAACGAAACAAAAACAGCACAAACATGGCCGTCCAAACGCTAAATTGGCTACTCTTGTGTGCATTCTGTCTCGCCGTAGTCAACGATATCTTATTTTTATCACGCTTTATCGTCTTCTACAGTTTTTGGAATGTCAGGTGCGCTGGGGCCATCGCAAAATTAGTCAACTGTGTTTTAGGTTTTGAAGACGGACCGGCGAGGTTGAAAGGGTTAGGAAGTTGTCTCAAGTTTTCCTGATTTGAGAAACGACTGAGACTGTCTGCCGTGTCAACCCTTCATCAAGAGAGCGATTCCATGAAATCCAGCTTCTTCAAATTAACGTGAGTACTATCCTTCCAGTGCCTGAGGTATCGCTGGCCAAACCAAAAAGATTCCAAAGTATTCCAGCGACAATGACACGTAATCTAAAAATGCAGATGCAGGTCTTGTATTTTATTGGTCCAGTCCTGCTCTTCGTGTTGTAATAGCTGTGATTTGACCTTGGGATTCTTAGCACTGAAAGCAGTTGTTTGAACATTAATTTAATTTTTCTGTGAACGACTGTTGCATTCAGTTTGGAGCGCCAAATTTTTTCGTTCTGGTCTGTGGTGCTCTGGGGAATGGAAGGTCAAATTTAGGTGCTCTCTATGAACCACAAAATTTGCCATGGAATCCGGAAACCAGGTATGGGAACGCCAAATTCGGTAGTCTGGAGAGAGCGCTACTCCAGAGGCGAGGAAACTTACCACTGGGTTTGCCGTGACAGCGGCGCAAACAGAAGCTTCACCGTTTACTGGAGGCCCGGTAATAGGTCCTAAGGCTCACCTCCGCGCTGTTACGCAGAAAGCGCGGCGGCGGTTTCGCGGTCCCGCGTACCCACTGCCGACTCGTAGTCGACTTGCTTTGCCACTGTTTCGTAACTCGTCTCGTAAGAACTTCTGCCTCCGAAAATCTGAAGCCCTTCAAAAGGTGAGGTTTCTTTTCCGCACTCGTGCTCTTCCTCGATCGTTTTCGCTGACACCCGTTCCTATTGTACGCGGCTCTCCCACAACCCCGCCCCGCCATGGCGCGCCACCCTCACATTGTCTTCCCGCGACGCGCCCCGCCGCGCCGGGTGCAAGCGCACGTCAGTGCTGTGCAGTGCTGTGACGCAAATCCAACGGTGAAAATACGTGCACTGATTCTATTCAGTTTCGACACGTTAAGAGAAAGAGTCATCGACGAGACACAAGAGATAAATTTGTCTTTTTTTTAATATCTAATTTTACAATATATATTTTTACCAAATATTGTTTTTTTGAAACATCTGTAATAAACCCGTTTTGACATTTTATCATCACCGGAACCATATTTAAAACATAAACGTTTAAATAGCAACAGTGGAGCGCCGTAACATTGCCCTCGGCTTCGGGCGGGCCGACCGGCACTTCGGGTCGGTGCTCGGCTCCCGAGTGCCGGCGCATCGTCCTGCGCGTATCCATTCGTGTAAAAATTGGTCGTCCGCCGGGGGAAGTGCCGTCCGTGGCGTCGAACCCGCGCGCTTTGTTGTTCCCCGAAGCGCCATCCGCCACTGAGCGCGCCGACGGACGGCAGGGGGCGGGGGCTCCACCAAAACGAACTCAGCGCGTTTTTTGCGTTTTGGTTTGTATTTCAAGAGCCGTTCAACGAACCTATTACCGCAGAGCACAATGCACATCGCGGGTCAAACCTACACGGCAAAAATGAAAAGTAACCAGCTGTGCTGTGCAGCCGGCAGCGCTGCCGTCAGCGAACTCGACTCGCGGTGCATTGTGCATCACGGAGTGCATCTGCCCGCGTGCAGGCTGGTGGCGTTGGATAATGCCGGGGATGCTCGTTTGCGAAACACCGTCGTTCTCATCCAAGCCAATGACAATCGCGCGCGTACTCGCGGAACCAACATTCGATTTTTTGAACGCTTTCTGTGGGAGGCGATCGGTCATCCCTGTAGTATTGAGTGGAAACTTTAGCAGTTACAGCCGCGTTCGGCCACATGGATAGGACCCGGCTCTAAAGCGAGCTCGTTATTTCGATAAGTAAGAAATGTTTATAGCCCCTCCACACCTACGCCCCGGTGCACGCGTTACTCGTTGATGGAATGATGTTTGAGATTAGGGTCACGGGGAGCCTTTCTAGGGACACGCGGGCCTTATACTTCCAGCCGACGCACACACACACACACACACACATACACACACACACAGACGACGCAGCAACGCCTGCGAGGATCCTTACGATGAGCACACAGGTCCTACATGTCGCCCTGCATGAGTCACAGCCGCCTCAGCAACGGCCATCGACGAAAGCAACCAGTGTGGCCCTGCTGATCACGCGCACGCGCACGCACGAAGCACGCGCGAAGTACCGGACGGGCGTCGCGACGCCCTGACGCCGCGCTGTGTCACGTGTCGTGTCACGACCGGTTCCCGACTGACTGGACTGACTCACGGGCCGGGGCTAGGCCTGGCCTGCCTGGCCTGCCTCCTCCTTGCTGCTCCTCTCACAGCACGCGCCGCCAGCGCCGCCCAGGCTGAGGGTGGAGGGGGCGCCCCACCGACGGCGTGCTGGTGAAGCAGGGTCAGGTCCAGCCGAAGGTAACCGAGCCGACGGTAGCCGAAGGAGCCAAAGAAACCGAAGGTGCCCGAAGGCAGCGCTCGAGCCGATGTGGTGTACTCGATTGGCGGTGGTGGGGCGAGGATGTTACGGCGCGAGCCGCAAGGATTCGCAGGATGTCAAGGCGTGCGCCGCGGCCCCACCAGGCCCCGCTCATTCAAGCTATATGGGCTTTTGCGGTTTGGTAACGAGGGGCGACGGGAGTGTGCAGGAAAAGGGAGGGGGGGGGCGCAATGGACCCGCGGATGACTTCACCGGGTGCAAGCCTCGCCGTAAATAGCACCTGACTGGCACCGCGGCCCGGGCCTCTCCAGCCGCGGCAGCCACGGCGCTGGACCCGCAGCGCTTCCAGGAATAACATCGGCCGGCTGGAGGCTGCAGTCACCCGCTGGAGTGACTCACGGCGGCACAAAGGGCTCCGAGGCCGGCAGCAAGGCTCATCATGACGTCCCTCTGTCTCTGTCGCACTCCCGGGCCGCCGCGTAGAGAGAGACAGAGCGACGGAGCGCTGCTGAGCCGAGGCAGAGCCTTCCAGAACTTTCCCCGCTGGCTCGACGTCAAGACCTTCGGAGCCCGGAGTGCCGGAGCGAACCGGAGCCCCGAGTGCTGGAGCTGGACGCGGCCAGTGACGTACATCGCCCACGCAGTGACTCAGGACGAGCGGGGCGTCGGGGGAGCGGGGCGGCAGGGAGAGGGGAGTGGCGGCAAAGCGGTATGAGAAATCTCCCCGGCCTCGGCGCCGACGGGCCGCACTACGGCGGCGGCACGCCAGCTGCAGGCGAAGCACATGCAGATGAGCTGTGATTGGTGGACGTACCTTCTGCTGGGCCGACGCGGTGGGGGGCGGCCGCGGGTAGGTGTACTTGTTAAGCTGGAAAACCAAAACCAGGTCGGGTTAGGCGCAAACCGAAACCAAACAGATGGGATTAATAGTGAACCAAGATTAAAGTGTGACAAGCAACGCGCTCGCCGTTATCAGGGCGAGAAAGTGCATGACGGGCGGGGAGTTAAAACCAGCCTCGCATGCAAAGGGGACTGCATGTTGCACCCTCGAACCAAAATGAAATTATGTACACCGGGGCGATCGGGAAAACCAGCACACTAAAAAAATGAGACGATGTGAACGGGGACATGCAGAGAAAGTAGTATTACGGTCCGGGCGACGGCGACGCGCTTCAGAGCGTTGGGGGTGCAGGAGAGGATGAACTGGTCAGAAGCTTACCGCCGAGCCTACCTGCAACACACAGACAGACAACAATCATTAGAAATTAGTCACCCAGAACAAACCGGAAACCTCAACGCAAGCGAGCGGACGGGGACGGGGCACCGCCTCGTCAAACTTTTCAAATCCTTTCTCTCTTTCTGCTCGCCGTGACGTGGAGCGGGGGGCACCGCGTGAGTCACGGCGCCGCTCGAGAATCTTCCACCTGGCCTATGGGTGACAGTGCCACGCCGTGACGTCACCTCGCCGTTGGAAGGCGGCCAGGCAGCCGGCCGGCCCTTGAACCACAACCTGGGGAGAGCGCCGTGCAGGGTAGACAACGCCCGAAGGCCGCCGCACACCTGCTCGGCGGGGTGCCTACCGCGCCAGTGGAGAGCCCCGTGCAGGGTAGGCAACACCAGATGGCCACCGCACGCCTGCTCGGCGGGGTGCCTACACTGTTATTCAGGGGTGCTCTAAAAGTTGGCGCCTTTCCCCGATTTTGTAGCGTCTTCGTCTTGGGGCGCCCCCTGACGAGGCGCCTAAAGGTGCCTCATTTCGAGGCGCCTTAGGCGCTAAGGTTTGAGACACCTTTGGTCCAGCCCACTGGATTACGCAAGGCTCGCCTATAATTACCCGAACCAAAGGTGTGTGGAGACCAGACACCTCGTCCATGTAGTATGGCGCCTGCCATGCATTCCCTATGCATTGCAAGCACACGGAAGGTGTATGGGCAGCAAACACCTTGTCCTGCATCCATAGGGAGCCAGAGGGTTCGGGTTAAAGGGCTGGACCAAAGGTGTCTCAAAACTTAGCGCCTAAGGCGCCTCGAGATGAGGCACCTTTAGGCGCCTCGTCAGGGGGCGCCTCAAGACGCTACTAAATCGGGAAAAGGCGCCAACTTTGAGAACACCCCTGAATAACAGTGTACCGCCCCAGTGGAGAGCCCCGTGCAGGGTAGGCAACACCCGAAGGCCGCCGCACGTCTGTTCGGCGGGGTGCCTACCGCGCCGGGCGCCTCCCTCCCCGCCACCGCATCCGCGCCGAGGCAGACGCGGCGTGCCGTGCCGGGCCGTGCCCCGCGGCCCCGCGCCGGCACGAGCGTGGCGGCGGAATGCGGCGAGCTTGACGGTCTGACGGACGCGCGACCGGGCACGGCCCAAAGCTCGCGACTTTGTTACGGATATAGCGAGACGCTGCTCTCAAGTGGCCAAAGCAGAGCCGAGCTTGGCTGCTGGCCGCCCGCCTGGCCGTCAGAGCGGGCGGCTGCTATCTAGCCACAGCCCCGGACGGCAGCGAGGGGGAGGGGTTATCGCGTCGAGATCATTTAAACTCGAGACGGATGACGGCCGTCTGGCGGAGCGCCAGACACCCCTCACCCCACCTGCCGGGCTGCCGGCTACTGTGCAGTAATGGACCACGACTAATGGGGACCATAGGTCCACGCACACGATCGCATCCAAGGTCGAAACCGCGCGCCCGCGCCGCTCTGTGGCTGGCGGCTCACCCCAGGCCAGAAAGAGTTGAGATAACAAGCAATCCAGTAATTTAATGCGAATTTAGAATAGGATAACAACATCAGGAAATCGGATTTCAAAACTAAGTCTCTCCATGCGTGACCCTTGTTGGAGAGATACAACACGCCTAAATTGGATAGGTTTTCGGAACTGTAGTAAAGTGGTCTCTCTTTTGTTGGGTCCGCGGCATGGCCGTCGCAGCGCCGCCAATTCGGCAGAGACCCGCTCCACTGGAATCTCGGGGCATCACCTCACCGGCCAAAATACGCGCGTGTCACCTTCGTCATCGCGAGCCGCGGCCCCCGCACCGGACGGACCGGGCGGCGCGCTAGGTGCCAAGGAAATGCACAAACACGAGCACGTCGCCGTCGTAGCACGCACCGCCAGGGACGCGGACGCCACGGCCGGCCTCGACGCGCCGTACGCTGTTGAGTTGATCATGGCGCCCGGGCAGGCCGCGACCCGCGATCTCCAACGGATTGGAAAACAAACTTTTCCAGAACGGCGGCTGCGGCGTCTAACCTGCGGTCTCTGCAGCTGCGGGGACTGCTGCTGCTGCTGGGGGGACAGAGGTCGAGGCTGCGGCGACGGCGAGTGTTGTTGTTGAGGAAACAGGGGAGGGCGCTGTGGCGACGGAGAATGTTGTTGAGGAGGCAGGGGAGGGCGCTGCGGCGACGGCGAGTGTTGTTGTTGTTGAGGAGGCAGCGGAGGGCGCTGCGGCGACGGGGAATGCTGATGCTGTGGGGGCAGCGGGGGCCGCTGCTGCACCGCCGCCGCGCTGGGCGTCGTCTTGTCTTTCTCCGGCTGCTGCTTCCTGCTCGGGAGGAACCACTTTTTGGCCACCGAGACCGAGGAGGACGGCGACTTCTTGTCCTTGTCCTTCATGGCTGCGGCGGTGGCTTCGACCCGGGACTACGCGCACAACACTGCGGACGGCGCTCGGTTCTCTCTGGTCCGCGGCGTGCTGCTAGCACCACGTCCTGCAGGCCGTCTTCCCGAGGCGTCGCAGAAGAGGCGCGTCGTTCCGAGGCGTCGCCGGCGAGCAAGGTCCACAAAGTCCCAAAAGCCGCGGGCCGCTACTGGTGTAGTGTGCGGGGGGTCCCGGTCGCGGCCACTCCGAAGCACACACTGAACCGCGCGGTCCGCCGGTCTGGCGTGCCGCGGGGCGCGGCGCGGGGTCACGGTGCCGGAGGGGGGCAGTGGCGCGGTGCCGCGGGGCAGCTGGGGGTCCACGCGCGCTCCTATCGGTGTCGCTTGCAGGCGGCGACTGGCGCCGCACTCACGGCGGTACGGAGCGCCGCGTCCTGGCGACATACCGCACCGCGGTGGATGCGCGCTCACGTCGTCGTCCACCGTTTTTATTTATAAACGGCGCAAGGGTTACCGAGAAGCCGGCCTCGCACGTCACGCCCGACGCCCCGCGCCCCGCGCCCCGCATCGCCACGGCACGGTCAACGCTCGCCGGGTAACGAGCTACCTGTTCCGTTCAGGCCGTATAATAGCTATTATTGCCATGAAGACTACTTATTCTTATTCTTGTAATCAAATGAATGGATTTCTTTCAATGATAACATGACGATAATGACAGGTCAGAAGGCGAATCGGGGTCAATTCTTGTGTGTCGATTTTAACCACTGAAAAGCAGCTGCGCCGTTGTGTCTTTGTTGCCCAAAGCTAATGGCTTTGGGGAAGCGCCTTGTTGCAGAGCAGAATGCAGACCCATCACCGCCAGCGCCCGAAATGCGTCAACGTCGAAAAGAAGCGACACAACACACGGCGGCCTGAAGCGCGCGGCAACGGCTGTCTCTCTCTGTCTCGCTGGCTCGCGGAAAGAGCGACGAGGCGGCGGGGGAGCGCGGAGACAGGCGAGGCAGGTGCGCGCCGCGCAGACAGTGGGGCGGGCGGACAGGGTCTTGGCGCACAGAAGCTGGGGATTCGTCATCGGGTTCTCCGAACTAACACCGCAGGCGAGCCGCCGAGGCCGGTAGTCCGAGGCATAGTGCACGCGGACGCGACACTGCTCCTGAACCAGGAACATGCACTTGGGAGCCACCACGGACTGCGAACACAGCTGCGGTCCCTGCTCGGGAACACCGGACAGTGCCAGTTGAATGCACAATCAGACGGTTTTTCAGAGAAACATGCCAAGCACATAAATCGGTAAAGTCGACTCGGTGAAAGCCTGCGGCGTTCAAAGAACCGGACCCTTCGTCGAACCGGCGCCGCGGGCTTCCCCAGAGCCCCACCCTCGGGGGTGGCGCCGATCGGGGACCTCGGCGACTAGGGCCGGGCAGACAGGAGGCGCGCGCAGGATGGCTGCCAGGAGAGCGTGTTCAGGTTTCGTAACAGTCATCTTAGTCACAGCCGCGGTGCCGCGCGGCGGACTTCCCGGGAAGCCCGCTATATGTCCGTCGCTTCCTTCGTAAAAAGGGTCGGCCCCGGGGGCGCTGCGAACCGCGAATTCGTTTCGCGAAGGCGGTCATTCCCCCGCAGCCGCCGCCAAAACGGTCCCGAAGCGCCTCGCCTCCTCCGCCAATGCAGCGCGTCCTGGCCGCCGGCCAATCGGCCGGCTCGCTTTTGGCGGGAACGTGATGGGAGGAGCGCGGGGCTGCGATGCATTGACGACAGTCCCTCGGGGCACCCAGAGAGAATCCCCCAGACTCGCACAAAATGTCTCGTTTTATTTTGCTCGAGGGAGGTGATGCAGACACACCTCGTCCCAAACAAACGATTACTTCAGCGCCCCACCGACTCGTCGTGCCGAGCGTGCAGATAACCAGATAGACCGACTTGTTTCACGAACTGCCGTACCGTGCGAGGCAAGTGAGTTATCACTCTGGAATGCGGTCCGGCCCGGCCCGGCCGATAGCGGGGCATCCTCGAAGGTCGGCAAAGAAGACACGCATTTTGATGTGGAGAGGCGCCGCGGCCGGGGCTCGACCGACGAGCAGTGCAATGAGCACCGCGCACGCATGCAGCCCCGTTTTCCTCAATTTGACACGGCCGGTTAGCAGAGTCCCCGCACCGATTCCTTTGATCGTCTGCCCACTCCGCGCGGTCCGCGGCCACCACGGCGGCGCCGACACGGCCGCGCAGTTCCACCCGCGGCCGCCGGGAGGCGCCACTAGTCACGGCGACGCCAGCTCCCGCGATGGCCGGCGGCCAAACCGCGGCGGCAGCGCGAACTACGAACCAAAACAAACATTAGATGAGCGAGTGGCGTCGCGGCGCGGCCCGTTCGAACGGCATCCACTTCGCGGTGCTACTGATCCCAAAAGGTTGTCGCAAATCGCACACCCGAATCAGGGCATGCAAGAGGAATGTATTACGACTGCCCACGCGGCCCACGCGCTTACGGAGTGCGATTGCCAACGAGTGTTTCGACGCAGCGGCCACCCAAACCCAAAACACAATTTTAAGACATTCGTCGATACATTTTGACACATTTGCCGCGCCACGAGGGTTGGCACTCGCCTGCCCGAGGCAGGGCATTAAAAATGCCGGTACCATGCCGGTACGAGAACCATGTTCTCGTACCGGCTGAAGGTTAGGTTAGGCTTCGGCGCGAAGGTGCTAAGACGCTCGCGCAGCCAACATCAGAAAATGATAAACTTGATGGGACCCGGCGCACGGCAATGCGTGGTCGAGATCAAGGTTGGCGCACGTGTCACTCAGCCGACTGGCTCGGCATGGCGGCTCGCATGGCGGTGCGCGGCTACGCCCCGAAATTATTCACGGCGAGGAGGAAGCTGCTCTCGGTCACCTTGCCTTGATCGGGCTGGCTATGCCACTGCGTTTCAATTATCGCATCTCAAGTATTTCGAGTAAATCATGTTGGTGGCGAGTCCTTCCTCGTCTGAGACGAGGCTCGGCGAGAGCGCGCGGGCGACGCGGCCCCGCGGAGGACGCGGCGCGACGCCACCGGAAACCGGGGGCGTCATGCAAAGTGGACCGGAAACTGTTGCTCAAGTGCTGCTACCTCAACACACAATGCGTCCGGCCGGCCGCCGGCACCGCGCCGGAACCACGACCAATCGGCCATTTGGGTTCGACGCGCCGCTACGCCCCGCCCAACCCCGCCCCGCTTTGTTTAAAATTAAAACGTCAAGGTCGCCACTAAAAGAAGGCCACCTGCATGGCCGTCACGGGGTGCGGGACGCCGTTTTGGCCGGCGGCCGCGGCGCGACTGACTCAACCGCCACCGGCCAGGGCGGCGGCGTCGAACTGACGGCCTCGTCCCGCCCAACCTGCCAGCAGCCTGTCACCCACGACAGCCCCTTCGCCGCGGCTCTGATGGAGCTCCGATTCGGAACGAAATAGCTATTTCAGCCTCACCACGCGAAACAAGACCGACCTGCCGGCGCTGCCTTCGACGGCCCCCTCGTTGACGGCCGAAGCGCCCCGATCGCCCTAGTTGCCTCCACGCCGGCGGGGCAGGCAGTGGCGGGGCGGACGCGGTCCTAGTCCGGGCTATTTTTGACCGCAGCCGGGAATCCGTCGGGACACGGCAGCGGCCCTTGGCGCCGCATGAGCCTGCCGCGATTGGAAATGGCAGCGCAGGCACGCTCCAAGCTCCAGCGGGGACTCGGCAACGAGCACCAAAGGCAGAAAGACATCTAAACTGAAGCGCGGACCGCGGGCCGGCCAGAGCGAGGCTTTTCAAGGAGTCCCGACACGAGGCAGAGGGTGGGGAGGAGGGAGGGCGCCGTGCACTGTGTGCGGTGCGCCTGCGGGCCGTCTGCCTGCGCCGGAAGGGTGCGTCGAATTCCTGCATCGAGGGCCTCTCCCAGGCCATGCCCAGGCCGAGCCAGCTGAGCCGAGCGGCTGGTTGGCCAACCTCACACCCTCACACCTGAGTAGACCGAGCGCGGGCCATGTGCGGAGACTCAACTTCGCTTGAAAAGTACCTACGTGCGAAAAAAGAAGTAAAACATCAAAAACTTGCTGCAATTTTACAAACGAATCTTCGCGTGTCAAAAATACTGATTTGGCTTAACCCTTCAAAAACTGTCACTTTGTGACTTTGGCCAATTGGTTTGGCCCAAGAACCACTTTGCAACACGCTTATCTTCCATCGCGACGTCTTTGAAGCGGCGGGGCGTAGCGAGGCGGGGGCCGGCCGGCACGGCGCGAGGAGGTACCAGCCAGGTGCCCCCCCCCCTCTTTCCCTCCCTCCCTCTCTCTCCTCGTCCCCGCTCGCTACCTGACAGGCTACCCGCCCACTCGGATCGCCTGCCGCGACTCAGTTCGGAGAGGGACGTTTTTTTTTTTTAAAGGAGAAATACTTTCAAAAGGATTCCTCGTTGACCTGAAAGGTCAGTCGCATATATAGCCATAGTCCGGGCAACTGTGGAGCTCCGCGCCGAGCGCGTCTTACACAACGCGAGGAGAGCGTCGTTAGCGGTGGCTGGAGTCGAGGCGAGGCGGTACACTGCGCCGCTCGCTCTGCTTTGCATGGTTCATCGCCTCGGGGCGTAGCGCGCGGCGTGGCCGGCAGGACGTGAGCACGGAATCGCCGCTGGAACGGACGGCCAATCGGCGGTCTGACGCGGAAAAACACGTTGCGCGGCGCCATGCCCTCGCCGGGCGCTTTGCTTTTTGCGTCGGAGTGTACCTCCTCGGCGCAGACGCTGCTGCGCTATGCTGCTGCTAATCCCTGACGACGTCTCCGACGTGGCCGTGACGGGGCCAGGGAGGACAGGGAGGCCATATCGTATCGTGGGCCATCCGAACGCAAGCAAACAAACGCCCGGCTGGACAATGTCAGGGAAAGGGACAAAGTGCCTCAACCGGCGAGTCCACTCTGTCCAGGCCAGTCGTCGTCGGCGGCCTCACTTCCGCCGCCCGCCTTGTTTTGCACGTCGCCGAAGTACCCACTGCTGGGCGCAAACACAATTCAAAGTCCCCCAATATGAACGCACGAAAGCCAGGGAAGTGCTATTTTACTGCGGCTCCCGTCGCGCCTTGGCTTGGCCGAGGGCTTGGCTTGCCTTGGCGCGGCCGAGGGCTTGGCTTGCCTTGGCGCGGCCGAGGGCTTGGCTTGCCTTGGCGCGGCCGAGGGCTTGGCTTGCCTTGGCGCGGCCGAGGGCTTGGCTTGCCTTGGTGCGGCCGACGACCCGCGCACCCCGCACGTAAACACCATCCTAGGCCTGGCCTTTGTGCAAAGGTGTGTGCGTGCGAGCGAGCGTGTGCGTTAGTGTGTGTGTGTGTGTGTGTGTGTGTGTGTGTGTGTGTGTGTGTGTGTGTGTGTGCGTGCGTCTGGGCCGGACGGCGCCGTTCTATGTGGGCGTCCTGCTCGCGGGCCGCGCCGGGCCGGGCTATGAGTTGTGAGTAGGGCGCGGTGCTGCAGCGGCCTGCAGTGGCCTGCACCGCGGACCCGGGCGGGGCGGGGCGGGGCGGGGCGTGCTGCGGCGGCGCCCCACATCGTGGCGGTGCAGTACGGGACTGCCCACGCGGCGCTGCGTCGCGGTCGGTAATCTCGGCGTATTGAAACACAGCCTTGTCCGTCCGCGCCTTATCTGCACCCTGGACTCTGGAGACGGCGCGGATGGCGCAGCGCGGCCCGTTGCACCGGACTCGCGGACTGTGACGACCCTACCGCCCCCTCCTCAAATTTATCAGCAGCTGCATGTCGCTCGATAGAAGATGGAAGGTTAGGGGAGCGATTCATATCGGCCTGCTCTTCAAGCCTCGTCAGCGCAGCGAGGCCTGCTCTTCAAGCCTCGTCAGCGCAGCGAGGCCTGCTCTTCAAGCCTCGTCAGCGCAGCGAGGCCTGCTCTTCAAGCCTCGTTAGCGCAGCGAGGCCTGCTCTTAGACTTGAGACGCTTGGTGACGGGGACAGGACTCACCAGGAAGCGAGCCCGCAGGTGGTCGTCGGGCACCGTCACACTGCGCCGGAACGCCTTCTGGCGCGGCGGCGGCACCGTGGTCTCCATGGCAACGGGCGGCAGACGGGACGGCGCCGTCGTCAGCGCGGCGGTCCTAGCCGGTCCGCGGCGTGGTGATCGCGGTCAAAGCACACGACACGCTTCATCGCTCATAATTGCACCCGTTACCGATGATAAGACAAGGCCAGGCTGAGGCCCCACTTTGTCGGCGCACAGACAGACAGACACACACGCGCGCGCGCACGTCTCATGTGCAAGTGACAGCAGGGTTATCACGACAGCTCCGACTGCAGCCGAACGACTTGGCGGTAGGGGTGGGCGGCGTCTCCGCGGGCAGACGCGCCACGACCGCGATGAGGTTCGCGCACCGCGGTGTACGCCGTGCGGTGGGCTCGTCCGGCTCGTCGACGCCGCCTGGTGTCCAAGAGGAGCGTGGCCGACGCGAGCCAAGCCGAGCGCGACCTTCGTCTGGTGCGGCCAGGCGCCCACTGGCGCACAACGGCAGGCGCAGCCGGGCGCAGCCACCAGCAGCAAGCGGAGCAGCAACTTGTGCCCCGACCTCCCGACCCGCCCCGCCCCGCCAGCCAGCCACTCGGGCGGGGCGTGAGGCTGGGGCGTGGTGGGGCCCCGCTGCAGTCGCCAGGGCAGGCAGGGTGTGGCGAGCCGGACGACACCTGCACCCGACGTGAGTCACTCGCCATCCCGATCGCACATCCGGGACGCCGTACTGGAGGTGGACGAGAAGGGCGAGGGCCCTGTAGCAGGCCAGACCCCCGGTTCGAATCCCGCTGGCGGTGGGTCGCTTTTTCAAACCGGATGGATGGGATGCCGGCCAAACCGCTTCCATGCCGCGCACCTTCCTGGCTGCGTGGGCCGCGGAGGGGCGGGGCAGGGTGGCGCAGGGCGGGCACACCCACACCGCCCTGCCGAACCCTGTCAAAACACTGCACTAAATTTAGTCCGTGCCGAGCTTCTCTCTCTCTCTCTCTCTCTCTCTCTCTCTCTCTCTCTCTCTCTCTCTCTCTCTCTCTCTCTCTCTCTCTCTCTCTCTCTCTCTCCTCTCTTTCTCTCTCTCTCTCTCTCTCTCTCTCTCTCTCTCTCTCTCTCTCTCTCTCTCTCTCTCTCTCTCTCTCTCTCTCTCTCTCTTCTCTTCTCTCTCTCTCTTCTCTCTCCCTCTCTATCGGACCATTTACTCGCTACCGGCACCCCATACCGCAGCGCCGCGTCAGCCGGACGACTTTATCGCGGTGAGGGGAGCAAAAAACAAAGCGGCCGCTGGCAGGTATCGAACCCACACCCCGCGATACAGACTCCCGCCGCGGCATTTCCGTGAGTAAAGTGTGGCGGCGGCGGCGCGATAAGTGACAGTGCGCGGACACTGCGACGCTGGCCGCGGAGCCGTGGAGCCGCGTGCGAGGTCGCGGACCAGCAGCCCGAACAGCGCTCGCGTCGCTCTGGAGAGAGAGAGAGAGAGAGAGAGAGAGAGAGAGAGAGAGAGAGAGAGAGAGAGAGAGAGAGAGAGAGACGACGCGTCGGAAGCACGCTGCAGGTTGACAGTTGGCACCACAAGCGCATTACGTTGCATCGTTGCGCGCGAGAGGGACTGCTCCGCGACGCACCGCGCTGGCGGCATCCGAGACTCTAGGCGGTTAATCACACGGAATTAACTTGTCGTCTCATCCCTCTCCTGTTTTCAGCTTCCGGGCGGATGCCGTCGGTTGGCTCGTAGCGTCAAAAACGGTCCCTGCGGTGGTTCGTTCTTATTGGTCTGTGTGGAGTTGATGAGTCCTTTGAAGTGGACGTGAGTATTTCTATTTTTCGACAAAATCCGCGCCCTGGCCAGGCCAGCACGCGGCGCCGGGCGGCGATGCCCGCGCGGGAGATCAACAACCGCACAGTGCATCGCGGGCCCCGGCCGGGCCGCCACCGCGGTTGCTTTTATCGCCGGTCCTAGACGCTTTACTGCCGCGAGGACTGCCGGCCTTAATCCGAAACGGTGCTTCTTGGCTCCGTCTCTCTCGCACCCGCGCGGGATGCGTCATAAGTGCGAGAGAGACAGAGCGACAAGCACTGGTTTAGAATGAGGCGGCTGGCGAGGCGATGCAGGCGGGGCGCTGCTGCCCCAACAGCGCTAGACCACCGCGCCGACCCACGCCCCCCCGCCCCGCCCCGCGCGCATGCGTGAACTGCGGCCTTCCCCGAAAGCACACAGCCGCCCGCGCGCACAAACACGGTTTTCACGTACGGGACGAAGGCGACGAAAGCCGTGCGACATGTCGGCCGCGGTGGTTTTCGTGGAAGGCTTTGAATGCGACTGTACAGCAGGCCTGCCTCGAAAGCGGCCTGCTCGGCCTCAATGAAGAGCGTGTTTCGCTTAGAGGTACGCTGCTCCACACCGCGCCGCCCACGCACGCAGCATCTCAGTCTCAATCGCGCGGTGCGCATCGAGCCGGCTGAGAGCACCGCGCACCGAGGGCCGCCGAGCCCCCCCGAGCTGAGCCGAGCTGAGCCGAGCTGGCCGACTCGGAGCAGGCCCGAGTCTTGGCCGAGGCGAGTCGAAGCCGGAGCGAAGCCATGGCGAAGCGGCACGAGCGCGACGGCGCGACGCGCGGGCCATTCGGCCGCCGTCTCCGAGGCCGCTTCGCAACGCCTCGCGGGTCCGCGCGCTGCCGTGTGCGGCTCGCTGCGGGCACGAAGTGGAGCATCGTGGGGCCGGGACGCAGCGCCGCGAGGAGGTCGCCTGGCTCCTGATTCGCCTTTCACCCGCTGGCCCAGCGAGGCGCGCCGTCCGCGCTCGAGTTTGGCTTTGGCCCGCGGTGTCGCGCTGGGCCTGGCCCTCGGCCTGGCCAGAGCTCGCTGGCCGCACCGCTGCAGCTCCACCGTGTCCCCAGTTGTCAAAGCACGGCTGCGGTGCAGCTCCACAGCGCGGTGCCGCGATGCAAGCGAGAGTGAGAACGAAGGGTAAACAACTACCTAAAAAAGTGTACACAAAAATTTAAATTTTGAGAAATTTTAACAAAAAATTAAAAAATTAAAAAAAAAACAAGAAATTTTTCCACAAAAATTTAAAAAATTAAAAAATGTAAGAAATTTTGTCAGCAATTTTCAAAAATTTCAAAAAATTGAGAAAAATGTTTTTTAAAAATATAAAAAACGTGCAAAATTTTTGAAAAGTGTAGAAAGTTTTGCCATACCCGAATTTTTTTTTGAAAAGTTCCAAAGATTTGCAATTTTAAGATTTTTCAAAGAAATTTGAAAATTTTTTAAATTTGTGCACAAAAATTTCGAGTTGTTTGGGTGAAAGGTGGTGCGGACGCGCCTGGGCAGCGGGACGCTGCAGCACTTGTGGGTCGGAAGGGTTGCCTACACGCACGGCGCTCGGGGCGCACGCCGCTATGTCCAGTGTTTGGTCTGCAGTATTCCATCGTGCCCTCGGCGGGCAGCCCGACCCGTCTCTTTCGCTGCCCACAACCCGCAAACCTCCGCGCGATATTTCATGAGCGACAGAGACAGTGGCAGGCACGACCTGCTGAGACCTTACCGCCGCCCTGCCGACACCGAGGAATGCTCTATTTCATCCCCGTCCGACGTCCCCGTCGGACCAGCGCGGCGGGGTGCTGTGCTAAATGGTGGTTAGAGGGTAAGCGTCGCGACGCCTTGCCGTCTGCTCAGCCCTATGGGCCCAGCCCGCCAGGGCGATGCGTCTATGCCTCCCGGGCAGCGCTCTCCGGCACTGCCGTGGTCCGCCCACGCGGTCCCCGCCGACTCACCTTGGACACAGGTGCTGACGTCGGCGCCGCGCTGGCCGCCCCCGTCGTGATGAGCTTGAGCGGCGGCCGGTTGGGGCGGCGGATCGACCCGGACCCCGGGATGCCAGCGGCCGTCTTCGCCCCGGGTGGCTTAAGCCCGGACGGCGACGCGCCGCCGCCGCAGAGGTTCGAGCCTGCGGGCGTCGACGGGCTGCTGGGGGGTTTGCTACCCGTGGAGTCCCTTCTGAGGCGGTCCTCGCAGCCGGGGGTGGACGGTGGAGTGGGGCTGGCCGCCGCCCTGGCCGTGGGCTGGCCGCGCCGCATGGTGTCCTGGGAAAGCGGGAAGGTGCGCGTTAGCGGGCTGGTCCAAGTGTCGCCTTGTATTGACGACGCCGCCGTCGCCACGTCCTGGCAAGCCCCAAGCCTGGCAAGGGCCCGGGGGACCTTGCAGAGCAAACTGAGTGCCAATCTGCGCGCGGGGCGGCGCGGTCCTGGTTGACAGAGTGGCGCTGCCAACTCGCGCGGCCGCGTTCGAGGCGACAACGCATCCCCGTGCCGCGCGCCGCCACCCCGGCCGGGCAGGTGCTTTCTGACGCGGTGACCGGGCGTCGGCGCGCGGCAGCGTGTCCGAGGATGAGAAATGGGGAGCGTGGCGTCGGACACGCGTACCCGCCACGCGCATTGCCGCGGCCTTGCCCCGGTTCAATCAGGTGGACAGGTGGGAAAGGTGAGGCGGGACCGATCCCCTCCCCGAATCAAAAATAAGCTGCAGCGGTGTTCGCGCGCACGCCGCACCGCCATCCTGGTAACGCGCTTCGCTTTGCGCTCCGCTCTACGCTCGGCCCGCCGGTCGGTCAGCGCGGCCACCGCGTCCCTTGGCGCGCCTTGTATGGCATGCTCGCCTCGACTTCTTCGAGGCAGCGAGCGCCGCGTGGTGGGCACGGCGGGCGGTCCGCGGCGCAGTGTCGCGGCCGAGTCGACAACAACAACACTTACTCGCGGACTAGGAGAAATAAACTGGGAACGGCGAGACAGAAATTGAGCCAGGGCGAAAAATGGAAAATGCGGCGCTAGTTGCCACTTCTACGACCTTCGTCTTGCATGGACCGCTTGGTCTGTACCTTCACCTCCCGTCAAGCAAAGGGCTTGTACTATGGCTCGCGGACCCCTCTCTCTCTCTCTCTCTCTCTCTCTCTCTCTCTCTCTCTCTCTCTCTCTCTCTCTCTCTCTCTCTCTCTCTCTCTCTCTCTCTCTCTCTCTCTCTCTCTCTCTGACCAAAAGACTCACTTGTTTCTAGTCCCGCGGGCTTCTTGTATGATTACGAGCTCCGCGACGCCTCCCGCGTCTCCACTCCGCGGTTCACTTGGTCACCGTGCCGCGCCGTGCCGCGCCGTGCCGCGCCACGCCAGCCTCCATCGGGTGCGCTCGGTGCGCGCCGTTATCGTCCTCCACACTCACTCTATCAAGGAGCGGCGGTCCGCGGCCGGCCAGTACCTATTATCGTCTTATCGTTCGCGCCGTCGCGGATAGCGGTCGCCAGATCGCGGGTCGCGCTTCTCAGGCCGCGTTGCACGGCGACGGGCTGCTTCGAGACGCGACCCACCGCCGCACTGGCCTGTTTGGCACACTGTCCCCATGCCAGTGCTGCCGTTCTGCGGCCAACTCGCCGCCAGTGCCGCGCACCGCGCCGGCCAGCAGGGCTACCAACCGGCTGCAGGACTTCCCCCTCCTCGCCACCCCCACACCGTCCCACACAGTGATGCCAACCGAGCGCCGCGAGCAGGCCAGCAGGGCTACCAACCGGCTGCAGGACTTCCCCCTCCTCGCCACCCCCACACCGTCCCACACAGTGATGCCAACCGAGCGCCGCACGCCGCGCCTCGGTAACAATGCAACAGGCTGATGCCGGGCAGGAGATCTGTCCGGCGCCTCGCTCTCGCGCATTCATGGGCGTTCCGTGGGTGCGAGAGAGACGAGAGAGGTGTCTCGCCGACCAAGGAAACTCCGCGCCATGCTAGAGACTCATCTTCGGGGACCGCGCATCTTTGCGTTAGACCAATTTTTAGTCCCGAAAAGCAAACCAGTTGTTAAGGGGTGTTTGGAATAAACGAGTGTGCGGTGAAAAGCACTGCGGGAGTGGCCTATCATATCTGATTATGGAAGCCGGGGCTTTGCAAGAGCTAATCAGAGTGCGTCAGAAACAAATTCGTTAATTTGGTGAGCCTTGTCAATGCGCGTCTGCACTGAAAATTGACCGCTGCCAAAAAAAGAAGGTCTTATCGCATGCTTCCGCTCTCTCGCACCCCTGCCGAACGCCCCATGAGTGCGAAGAGACTCAGGGACGACTGAGTTACTTACAGTGGGCAGTTACACACGCACTCCATACTCCGACTGTGAAGAGGGCCACGGGGCGCCCAACAACACTCTCCTATTATTAGCGCACGGATGGCCTCTGCTCCCACGCCGTAATGGTCGTCCAGGACAGCCTCTCACGTGGGCACGGCGCCACGTGGCTTGGCGGCAGTCCCTCCCGGCCGGCCGTCGCCAAGGCCACCCATTTAGACAACTACTACCCGGCCAAATAATGTTCTTTCGAGCGTTACAAACACTCGTTCCTATGACATTACTTTTGCCAAAGGCCATTGGTTTTCTGGTTGCTGTCGGGGAGCGCCAATAAAAAGAGAGTTAGTTACCTGAAGAGCCGCGTGTAATCAGACCATTGCACCGCAAATGCTATCGGCACCGTGTCGGCCGCATCCGGTATGAGCATAGCCGAGATACGGGGTCTGCTCGCGGGCGCTGCTTCTCTACACCGCGCGAGACGGCTGCAAGACGTTGGGCGTCGCTTCGAGATCCCCGCCGCATCCCCTGTCCCCCTCCGTGACATCCGTGACCAGTGCGCGCCCGACTGGCCAGCGCGCCGCGCGCCGCGCCGGGGAATCTGCGCAGTCAGTCGTCGCGAGACTCTCGAACGCCGAGAATGAGCCTCCGCGCCGCCATGGCCGCCGTCCTGGCCGTCGTCCTCCTCGTCGCGGCCGGCACCCACGGCGTCGACGTCCCGGCCACGCCGCGGCCGCCCGTCGCGGCCACCGAGAGGCCCGCCAACAAGCCGCTGCGCATCCTGTCCATCATGACGGTGGACACCATGAGCCATCACCTGTGGATGTCCCCGCTGACGGTGGCGCTGGCCAAGCGCGGCCACCACGTCGAGGCCGTGGACGTGGCCATGCCCAAGGAGGTGCCGCCCACGCTCAACGTGACCGTTATCGAGACGGCGTTCAAGATGGTCAGCACGGACATTTTAAAGCGATGGAGGGACGCCAGCCTGCTGGAGCAGATGTACTTAATGAACAGGTACTCCGTTGGCAAGTGCGACATGGACCTCTCCACCCAAACTATGCAGCGAATCATAGGCCCGTCCAACAGGGAGCACTACGACCTCATCATCATCGACCACGTCTCAGAGTGCTTCCTGGCCTTGGCGCACCGCTTCAACTACCCCGGCATCGTGCTGCTCTCCCCGTTCCCAGGATCACCCTGGCTGCACGATCTGATGGGCGACCCCCTGTTGCCCGCGGTGGTGCCCTACTCCATGCTCCCCTTCCCCCACCCCATGAACCTGTGGCAGCGCGCGGCCACCGCGGCAGTCACGGCGTACAGCAGGCTCCTGACGCAGTGGTCAGAACCCGAGCTGGAGGGAACCTTGCGGAAGCATTTTGGGGAAGACTTGCCTAGCGTGGAGGTGCTTCGACGCCACGCCCACATTGCTCTTGTCAACGAGAACCCCGTCCTGGACTTGCCCCGTCACTACATGCCCGCCACCATCCCGGTCGGGGGCATGCACGTCCTCCCCGCCGACCTGGACAAGATCCCCACGGTGAGAGCGGAGTCCGCCCCCAGGGGTACTTCCATACACGGTCCACTTTCTTGAACCAGCGCCTGTCGCAGGACCTCCGGGACTGGATGGACGGCGCCGAGAACGGCTTCATCCTCGTGTCGTTTGGGACCGTCATGAAGGGCGCCAACCTGGAGAAGGCCAAGCTGCACGCCCTGGTGGAGAGCTTCACGGCTCTGCGCGACGTCCGGATCCTCTGGAAGCTGGAGCCCGAGGTGCTGGAATCGGAAACTCTGCCCGCCAACGTACGTGTGGACAAGTGGCTGCCTCAGAACGACATCTTTGGTAAGTCCCGCCAGTTCAAGTCCGTTTTTGTTGTTGTTGTTGTTGTTGACGATGTTACCGCTGACGCTCGCACCGAATGACAGGCCATCCCAAGCTGCTCCTGTTCGTGTCCCACTGCGGCGGCCTCAGCACGCAGGAGGCCGCGTCGTTAGGCGTGCCCATGCTGGGCGTGCCGCTCCTGGTGGACCAGTACCTCAACCTGGACAAGGTGGTGCGCATCGGCATGGCGCGCCGCATGCCCTTCGCCGAGATCACCAAGGACCGCTTCGTGGCCGAGGTCAGGGAGATGCTGCGAAACCCCAGGTAAGTGCCGAGTCCCTGCAGAAGCGCGCGGCGAGACAGTCTGTCGTGTACCGTAGGGTTCTAAAAAAGCGTGGAAAATAAATTTTGAAAAAGAAAAAAAACATGGAAAAAAACGTTTGTTTTTTTTTTTTCGATAAAAAACAAACGGAAAAATATCTCTTTGGCTGTAAAATTTCACAGACCCGGTATGCGCGAAGGTAGGGGTGCATTATGTCAGATTGTAGTCACAATTTATGAACGTTTTTCATACGTACTGATACAAAAAAAAAAAAAAAGAAATCATGCAACATTTTTTTTTGTTACATAGTAATAACAGGATACCTTTTAACTATTCCATGCTGATATTGATGGCAGTTTATCAAATATAGGCCTCGCCAGCAAGTCAAAGAAGCTCAAAAAGCCCTTAAACATCCAAAAGCAGTCAAAAAAGGAAAAAATCTCATTCAACGAACGTTAATGAAAGCAGATGATACTCGTTTGGTTTTCTTTCGATGATATTCGTTTGGTATTGTCGTGTGTTTATTATAGCAGTGCCGCGCTGCATCGCTATCGTCCGAACGATGCCGAGCTGGCGCCGAAGTCGGCACGAGCTGAGCAGAGCCGAGGCCCGCCCGAGTCACCCTTTGTGACGTGGCAGGCGGGGAGGGATTGTCAATTTTCCGCGCAGGCGCGAGGAGGGGGTGCCATTGTTTACGCCCGGCCGCTGCGCGGATGAGCGACAGGCAGGCAGGCAGACATGGTCCGCCCCTTACTGCCCGCTCCTACTAATATCTATAGTAAAAGCAAGCTGACACCTTCATGTGTATAGTAGTTTTAAGTATGTTGAAATGAAATGTGAGGTGTGAAGGTATCATCTGCTAAAAAGGCACATTTTCCGTATTTTTCTGGAAAAATTGCCTAAATAAAAAGCCCAAAAACCCCGTTTTGTTCAAGTTTTTTTTTTGTTTTTGACCTTTAGAACACCCTTGTTTACAGTCCTCCTGAACAGTTTGTGAAGGCTGATAAGACTGGGGATTGCAGCGGCGCGGCGTACTAAACGCTCCGTCCCACAGTGGGTCAGAAGACCACCGTTGGGGCAGCGAAAGTCCCGGATACGCTTCGAGTTTCGAGTCGCTAAATGGGACTCGAATCGAACATGCGACCCCACCAATGGATTCCTCGTTAGGAGAGCCATCCATTGGTGGGGACACACACGTTCGATTCGGGTCCTATTTCGTGACTCTGGAGCTCAAAACGCGCCTAGAATTATGGCCACCTCAGCGGTCTTCTGCTGACCCACTGTGCGTCGGTCTTGACGAAACGCCGCCACGGGAACGGGCCGGCCACAGGGACGCGCCATTTCCCATGGGCCAGATGACAACCGCATCGGCGCCAAAAGAGAAAGGGGGCGATAAGTCTCCTCTAGTCGGTACACTAGTTGAACGACCCTGCTGGCCGCAGATACCGCGACGCGGCCCGGCGCACGGCGCTGCTGCTGCGCGACCAGCAGAACTCGCCGCTGGACACAGCCGTGTGGTGGTGCGAGTACGTGGCCCGGCACCGCGGCGCGCCGCACCTGCGCTCCCCCGCACTGGACCTGGCCTGGCCGCAGGTCATGCTGCTGGACGTGATGGCCCTGTTCGTCCTCGGCGTCCTCGCCCTCGCCGCCGCCGTGGTGCTCCTGCTGCGGGCCTGCCTGCGGTGCTGCCGGCGCGGCGGCGCACGGAAGCCGTCACGCCAGAAGAAGGACTGAGTGAACACGAGTCAACGTTTCAGCGCACCCGTGCACCTTTCTACTGTGATCATGAATTTTATTAATTTAAGTCATCCCCAGTCATCAATCAAATCTGTGAACAAAATGTCATAAACAATAAAAACAATCTACTTATGTACCATGCTGTAGGCATCCTTATCATCAGCTGAACCGCCCGCGGGGTCCTTGGAGGTCCTCGGCAGGCAGGTGGCCGCGTGACGCGCGCATCTTGAAGTGCCAGTGGGTGTCCGCCTGGTCTGGCGCGGCAGCGCAGGGTCGGCAGTTATAGAACCAACTTACTCAGGTCTAGTCGGTCTTCCTTACAGTGCGTCGCCTGACTGCGTCCCACGCCATGGCGACGCTTAGACTGACCGCCGTCGTGGCGACCCTCGCCGTCGTCCTGCTGGCGACCGTCGCCGTGCATGTGTGTGGCTCCGCTGTCACGGGCAAGCCGCTGCGCATCCTGTCCATCATGACGGTGGACACCATGAGCCACCACCTGTGGATGTCCCCGCTGACGGTGGCGCTGGCCAAGCGCGGCCACCACGTCGAGGCCGTGGACGTGATCATGCCCAAGGAGGTGCCGCCCACGCTCAACGTGACCGTCATCGAGGACGCGTTCTTCTTCGACGCCGCGTTCTACCAGCGCTACATAAGCGCTGGACGGCTGGAGCAGGTGGCACTGCTGGCGGGTTACGCCGTCAACGAGTGCGACAGTGAATTGAAGACGCCCACCATGCGCCGGCTGCTGGACCCGTCCTACCCTGGCGAGTTCGACCTCATCGTCGTGGACTACCTCAGCGACTGCATGCTGGGCCTCGTGCACCGCTTCCACTACCCCGGCGTGGTGGTGGTCTCTCCGCTGCCCGGGAACAGCTTCGTGCACGACCTCAAGGGCAACCCCGACATGCCCGCCCTGGTGGCCACGAGCATCGTGCCCTACCCGACGCCCATGGGGCTGTGGCAGCGCGCCGCCAACGCCTTCTACACCGTCTACCTGCGCACCGTGGACTGGTGGTTCCGCGCGGGGACGGACGCCGTGCTCCGGAACCACTTCGGCGCCGACGTGCCGAGCGCCGATGAGCTGCGGCGCAGCGTGCACGTGGCGCTCGTCAACGAGGACCCCATCCTGGACCAGCCCCGCCCCTACGTGCCCGGCCTCGTGCCCGTCGGCGGCATGCACTTGCAGCCCGCCAACGCCAGCAACGTCCCCGCGGTGAGTCCCTTCGCACCGTCCGTAAGCCCAGAGGCACAGGAAGGAGAATTTTTGGCGTCTCGACAATTGATCGCTACTTATGGTGTCCGAAGACGGGCATTCTTTGCTCGACGCTCCCACACGTGGCACCTGGCGCTGCCCCGCCACTCGACAGCTCTCCACGCTTATCGCAATCCTCAGTAGATAAATCAAGGCCCTGCGTCAATACCCCAAGTGTGGGATGTGACAGTCTCTCGATCGCGGAGTAGCGACCAGTAGTGGCACAAAGACTCCGACGCAATGTGCCTCGGGAGGGCCTCTAGCCTCTGCGGAGAAGCGGGTCATGACCGTGATAGGTGTTTTTGTTCCAGGATTTACGCGAATGGATGGACAGCTCTCCGAAGGGCTTCATCTTCGTTTCGTTCGGCTCCATGATCAGGGTGTCCCTCATCGAAGAGGGGAAGAAGCGCGCCCTCCTGGACGGGTTCAGTGCGCTCGGGGAAGTTCGAGTGCTCTGGAAGGCGGACCCGGCGGACCTGGGCGTGGACAAGATGCCAGCCAACCTGTGGGCGCAGAAGTGGGTCCCGCAAAACGACGTGCTAGGTAAGTTGCCGCTTCGGGGCCTGCACGAAAAGAACCACATCAGATGTGCGCCCTCATGTTTTCCTGCCTGAACCGCAGGCCACCCCAAGCTGCTCCTGTTCGTGTCCCACTGCGGCGGCCTCAGCACCCAGGAGTCCGCGTTCCACGGCGTGCCCATGCTGGGGGTGCCCATGATAACCGACCAGTTCCTCAACCTGGACAAGGTGATGCGCATCGGCATGGCGCGGCGCATGCCCTTCGCCGAGATCACCCAGGACCGCTTCCTGGCCGAGGTCAGAGAGATGCTGCAGAACCCAAGGTGAGCACGCCAAGTGAGCAGTTCGACTGGCGATCGTAAAAGTGTCTGCTGTCGGTATTCGAACCCCGACCCTGCTGGCCGCAGATACCGCGACGCGGCCCGGCGCACGGCGCTGCTGCTGCGCGACCAGCAGAACTCGCCGCTGGACACGGCCGTGTGGTGGTGCGAGTACGTGGCCCGGCACCGCGGCGCGCCGCACCTGCGCTCCCCCGCACTGGACCTGGCCTGGCCGCAGGTCATGCTGCTGGACGTGATGGCCCTGTTGGTCCTCGGCGTCCTCGCCCTCGCCGCCGCCGTGGTGCTCCTGCTGCGGGCCTGCCTGCGGTGCTGCCGGCGCGGCGGCGCACGGAAGCCGTCACGCCAGAAGAAGGACTGAGTGAACACAATCAGCACACACGTGCACCTTTCTACTGTGATCATGAAAGTCGCAAAAGTTGCCTACTTACAGGGGCAGAGCGCAACTTTTTGCCTACCTTTCATATAACCATTGCTGATGGATCTTTTTAATTAAATTAATGGTGTACATAATCAATATGTGCATGTATTTTCACATAGATTTGAGTGGTGTCTACACTTATTGTTGCCTTCTTTTTTATAAATCTACTCAGTAAAGTATACTTTTGTACAAATATTTACATCACTGCCTTCTTACTCTAATCTGTCAAGTCTTCAGAAGCTGAACTTTTTCCTTTCCTGAACCCTCAGACTTGAAAACAAAGCAAGTTGAAAAGAAACCTGGTTGGGGAGATCTCCTTTTACCCTGTCTTCAAGGGAGTGGCTTGTGCGGGAGCCTACAGAGCGCGACACCCATCTGGAGCGGCACGGCTGACGGCCGAACCGACGCTACCCACGACGACGATGCAGACCAGGGCCCTGGACGGAGCCGCCGACGCAAACCTGGACCCCGGAAATTGTGGCGGCACCCCGGCCAAGAGAGCGTCGCATGCCGCGACACGAGGAGTACTAGCTCGCGCGCATGACTTTTGACCAATAAACCGCCTTAGTTCCCAGTTGCCTTTCCTTGACCTCTGACTCGCCCCTCCAACCCTCACCCAACACCCTGAGACACAACAGAACTTACTGCCAAGTTTGCGGCGGCCTCCACCTTAAGGAGAGATCGTTGAATTTTGATCCTCTCCCGCCGGTGGAGGTACCGCTGCCCGCGAACAGCGGTGGCGGGGCTACCCCTTCACATTCTTTGAGCTGTTGTTTTGTATAATTTGTCGCCGTCTTCGTCGCTGCTTTCACTTCCGTCTTCTTCCTCTTCCTCTCCATCTTCTTCTTCTGCTCCTACTTCCTCTACGTCTTCTTCTTCTTCTTCTTCTTAGCAGGACCTGTGACTGAAAACTGACTGTATATAACCTATGTGCTCTAATATTTTGCAATCAATCAATCAATCAATCAATCAATCAATCAATCAATCAATCAATCAATCAATCAATCAATCAATCAATCTTCTTCTTCTTCTTCTTCTTCTTCTTCTTCTTCTTCTTCTTCTTCTTCTTCTTCTTCTTCTTCTTCTTCTTCTTCTTCTTATTCTAACCTAACCTAACCCTCGCCCCGCGTGCTCTCCTCATCCAAGCTGTCAATTGAACTAAAAAACAAAATCAAAAAAAACCCTAACGCTGATGTGAGAGCAGATGATACTAAAGGTGCGTTCACGCTCATGTCGCGTTGGGTGGCGTAGCGTAGCGGACGCGACAACAACCTCCTAGATTCTTGCGTTTTGCGAATGAATCTAGGAGGTTTTTGTCGGGTCCGCTACGCTACGCCACCAACGCGACATGAGCGTGAACGCACCTTAATGTGACATTATGTCATTAAATTTGCATGAGTAAACACACGGAACTTTTCACGTGATAAATTTCGAACGCATGGTACCTAATTTACGAACGACACCGTGGCGTGCGCGTTCACACACGTCTGCTACACGCGAAAAGGCATCCCAAAAACAACGCTAACTTCAAGAAACAATAAAATTGAAGACGGATCCCGCACTTTATCAAAGTTAGCACTTGTTCATCACTTGTAGACACTTGTTGAAGTCTGAAGTGTTGAAGGAGGCCTCACATCCTCGCTCAAATCTAGACTTAACGTGACCAACTTAGCCGAACATGGGACTAAAAAACCAGACAGCACCCAACTGCACAACAATAACTTGAAAATTCTTCACGGACCGATGAAAAACCAAAACAGCCCCCAACTGCACTACTGCGAAAACTCGACACTTCACGGAGCGACGAAAGATACACGACTGACCTGCGCAGCCGGAGCAAGCCGAGGCAGTGCGCCGATCGGGGCTGCGTCCGAAGCGCCGGTTTCCCAGACGGAAGTGATAGGCGGGCCACCCGGACGCAGCCCTGCCGTAACCATCCTTATCGGGCCGCGGGGCAGTGGTTTTGTCGCGGGGATCCGAGAGGAGACGCGGCGAGGCAGCATGTCGCCGTTGTCGGCGGCGGCCCGCCGCCAGTGCAGCCCCGGGTAGCCACGCAGCCTGACACACGGGCTGCCGCACGCCGTGCACCATGTCGCTCAAGATCGGCTTCCTCGGCGGCGGCAAGATGGCCCAGGCCCTCGCCAGGGGCTTCCTCGCCAAAGGTGCGTATCTCTACCCGGTGCGCGACTTTGAAAAATGAATCTTTTGGGGAGAAAAATTTACAAGTGGGTGCAAATATTTTTTTTTTTTTGAGGACCGGCAAGGCATTTTTGACAGCCGGGGAGGCTGTGCAGGAAAATGCACGACTTTAATTTCTTTCTCAATATTAATTTGACAGATTGCGTTAAATTGATGGGTAGGCACAAAGTAAAATAAACTGTCTTACTGTAATCTTACTAAGCTGCGACAAGGCCAAAAGCGAGGCAAGCGCGGCTGCAGAATTTTGCTAGGCTAGTGCTTTTTGCCTAAGTACTTACAGGGGCAAAGTAGTGTATATGCCTACCTTCCAGGCGGCCTATCTAGTACCCAGGGTAATTACCCCCACTACCCTCCCCCTGGAGCCCCAGGCAAGACAGTGTCGCCTCTCGCCCTGCAAGACTTGAGACAAACATGAGGGGAGACGATAAGCGTGCCACTGGGTCATGTTTACCATCCGACGTTCGACACGTTGTCGCGGCGCGCTCGTTGGGATGCGCGGGTTTCCTAACGTACGTCGCGTTGCAGGCCTGACCCGCGCCGAGGACATTGTGGCGAGCGCCGCCCCCCAGGACAAGCAGTGCTTCGAGGCGTTCAAGGTACAGTGTGGTGGCGCTTGATGGACGCCGGAAAACGAAGGAGAAGGCGAACGACGGCTAGATTGTGAACTCGTGCCGAGAGATAAGCGCAGCCAGTCGGCGCTACTGTGTAGTGTGGCTACTACTCGAGGTTGCCCTGCATCGAGTCGCGTGTGAGGCCTAGGGGCCCAATGCTGCGCGGCCCGTGGCCAGGGCATGGGGCGCAGCGGGGCGCCCTCGACCCCCGCGCCCTCTCATCAACATTTCGTGCGATACCAGGAGCTGGGGGCCACGGCGACAGCCGACAACACGCTCGTGGTCAAGAGGTCCCAAGTGGTGTTCGTCTCGGTCAAGCCGGACATGGTGAGCACGGTGCTGCAGCAGGTCAAGCCGGTCGTCTCCAAAGATAACCTCTTTATCTCCATCTGCATGGGCATCACCATCGCCGACCTCGAGAAGGTAACTGCCACCAAACTGCGAGCGAACCGTTTTCCAATGACGGCCGGCCATCTTCACGCTCATGTTCATGTTCTGCTGCAGGAACTGCCCCCCGGTACCCGCGTGGTGCGCGCCATGCCCAACACCCCCGCCCTGGTGGGCCGCGGCGCGTCGGTGTACACGTGCGGCACGGCCGCGCGGCCCGAGGACGGCGACATCGCCAGGAAGCTCCTGGGCGCCGTGGGCATCGCCCACGAGGTGCAGGAGAAGCTCGTGGACCCCGTCACCGCCCTCAGCGGCTCCGGCCCGGCCTACGTAAGTACACCGCACCGCCGTTGCGAGGAATGTCGTCCCTTGACACCGCCGGGGCTCGGCACTGTAATTGAACTTGCCAACTTGGTCACGTCAGATAGGCGAGATAACGGACACTGATCTATTACGCCCGCTATAAACGCTCTCCTTGCTCTAGAAACTCATGAGAGTGCATGGCATGCTCCACCTGGGAGTAACCTTGCTTGCAAGCACTCTCTAGGAAGAAGCATGTCTTTTCGTTGATGTGAAGCCTTTTTGAAGCACACTCCATCTTAGAGAGTGCTTGCAAGCATGCGCCACCATGCTCAGGCATGCTCCAGGGTAGAGCATGCTTGCAAGCACTCTCCACGCTCGAGCTTGCCTTAAAGTTTACTCCCAGGTGGAGCATGCCATGCACTCTCTTGAGTTTCTAGAGTGGTCTCGATAGCCAGAATGAGCCTGGGATTAGCCGCAGCACTGCGGCCATCCACGCTGCTCTGTTCAGACCAGAGGGCACTACGCGGGGATTAGCCTTATCAGACACGCCGTCGCCCTCCCCACTCTCCTGCTGTCACAATGACAACGACGAAGCACAAACTTTCCCAAGGAGTTGAAAATTAAATTGCCTCAGGTGTTCATGGTGATCGAGGCCCTCGCCGACGGCGCCGTCAAGGAGGGCATGCCCCGCGACCTGGCCTACCAGCTGGCAGCGCAGACCGTGCTGGGCGCGGGCCACCTCGTCATGGAGACGGGCCAGCACCCCGCCAAGCTGCGCGATGACGTCACCTCCCCGGCCGGCTCCACGGCGGCGGGCCTCGCGCACCTCGAGAAGTGCGCCGTCCGGTCCGCCATGGCGGGCGCCGTGGCGGCGGCCACCGCGAGGTGCAAGGAGATGCAGAGCAAGAAGTGACTGCTGCTGCTGCTGCAGCACGCGCGGAGTGCGCCGTGGCGGCGACCACCGCGAGGTGCAAGGAGATGCAGAGCAAGAAGTGACTGCTGCTGCTGCAGCACGCGCGGAGTGCGACACGGCAGCGGTCGCGCCACCCAACGGACACGACCACAGCCGTCCGATGTGATCTCAGATCTCGCCCCGAATCGTGGGACCCGCTTGTAAATAAACTTTGTAAAATAAACTCAGTCTCAGACCTCTCAAATGTCGTATAATTTCACAATGAGTTTCACTCAATAGTGGATACACAGCATTTTGTAACGTTTGATACGTAAAAGTTGCTAGTTTAGCGATATGATAAAACACAAGCAGTAGTTACACTGTCTAAAAACTGGCAATAGCCGCAGGACTGTCGCAAGACAGTAATACGTGGCGATGGTTTGCAATAAATTACATAAAATGGGACAAAAATAAACGAAAAAATGCAGGCACGAACAATAACTGAAAACAATTAATCTCTAAGTGCTCTGTACCCTAATATTTTTATCACACCAGTACCCTCGTGTGTTAACAACCAAAACCACAGCTCTGGACTTTTGCTTTCGCAGAGGTAAAAGCTTCTTCTCAGCGTTCCCTCATAGATGACGTCACAACTCGCTACGCCACCTGGAGCTTCGCGTGGACTGTGTGAAAGGGAAAGAAAGATACAATTAGGAAACCGATAAAACCGCGACTCCGTAAGAGCAGGTGGGCAAAGGAGGGAAGCGGGGCGTGTACACATACAGTGCACGGTGCACCGCGGTAGAACGACTCCCGAGGACGCCATGATGGCATTCGGGCGCAGAGCGCCCTCGGCTGCGTGTCACCGGGCGGGGACTTCGATCCTAAAGTCCACCGTCCTCTGCGAGAGCGGCTCCTGGAACGCGGTCACGATGTCCTTGGCGGCGGCCCGGATCGAGTTGTTGGCGATCTTGGGCCGGACGTGGATCGTCTGGAAGTCTGCGCAGAGAGACAAGCGGGTACTGCCCGAGTAACGGGTCGCACGGACGGACGCACCAACTCACTGATGGATGCATCCAAGCGCAGGCGGCAGATGTCCTTGACCGTGTTCAGGTGGCGAAGCACGCCGTCGAACTGGAAGAAGGATAGTCGCCGGCAGCGCGACAGCAGCTCCAGGACCACGTCGTCCAGCTGCTCGCGACTGTTCTTGAGGTTGAGCTGGACGCACTCCAGGGACTGGTGGTAGTGGGCCGTGAGCAGGCGCAGCGTCGCGCGGAACGCTCTCGACCGACTCTGGTCCCACACGGAGCCGGAGTACAGCCTGAAGCCGCACAGGGGCACGGCCGGCAGCAGCAGGACGCAGATGTCCTCGAAGTGGCCGATGTGCTCTGCGAGGAGGGCCTTGGGGGTCACCCCGAGCTCGAGAGAGGCGAAGCAAGCAACAGCAGCTGGACACACCGATGTTGAGCACGACGCGCAGGTGGGGGCAGGCGGCGGCGGCGCGGGTCCACGCCTCCTGGGTCAGGGCGTGCTGGCGGTGGTCCGTGTCCCGCACCGTGACGGACAGCGAGCGCAGCGCCGGCCCGCAGCACTCAGCAAGCAGCTCCAGCGTCGCGTCCGACAGGGCGGGGTAGTTGAGGCTGACCGCGGACAACGGGGACAGCCTCCGCAGCGCGCGCGAGAACCTGTTGGCCGAACCACGTCAAGGAGCGGAGGGGGTAGGCCACCGGCACTAGGGCGTGTGTTGCGGGCGTGCCTGCCCCGCGCTTACTATTATTACTATTACTGGCTGGACCACAAATGATCGTATGCATTTTCGGGCCCGACCGGCGTCACGCCAGTGACACGCCATGGCGGGCTGAATGCCCCAGGACGAGGACGTACTTCGGCGACGCGTGCGGCGCCTGCCACTCGCGGAACGCGGCCTGGAGGCGCAGGTCGCCGAGCGTGGCGCTGGAGCAGCGCGCCGCGGCGCCCAGGAGTCGCAGCGCCTCCGACACGCCCAGGCAGGCGTTCTCCAGCGACAGCACCTGCAGACGCCGCTGGCTGCCAAGGAAGGCCGCGAGCGCCGCGAGCAGCTGGCCGCGCTGCACCGCGCTGGCGTTGCACTTGTAGCTCATGACGAGGTCGTGGAGCAGCAGCTGGCTCGGCTGCAAGTGGCCGGCCTGCCCCGCGGCGCGCAGGGCCTCCAGGAGGTGTAGCGCGGGGCCGTGGCACGACGACGGCGAGGACGAGGAGGCCATGCCGCCGTGGTGGTGATGGTGGTGGTAGTGGAACGGCCGCGCCCACCGTATTTCCAGGCGTCGCACCAGCGGCCCGTAGCGTCGCGACGACAGCACCGTGGCGGCCGCGCGGACTTCCTCCCAGCTGCCACGCCGGCTCGGCGTCGACGGCGACCTCGGCGCGCCCAGCACCACCCGCACGCTGCGCCACAGTGGCGCGGCCAGCAGCGCCCCCAGCCAGCGCCGGCACATGAGTCCGGCCGACAGGCGCTCGCTGCGACAGCACACCGCCACCCACAGATCAGCGCGCTGTCGAGAAGGGGGACTTCCCCAGACGGGGGATAGGCCCAGGGTGTCACCTCGGACCCAGGTAGCTGAAGAGATTGACGAGCGCGAGGTCGGGTAGGGAATGCCAGGGCGGGGCTTTCACGACCAAGTCGGCGCCGCAGCGAGCCGTGGGCCCAGCAGCCGCCAAAGGGGACTGCATGGTGCGCGTGCCGCCCCCGGGCCAGGCCTGTGCCGCCTCCGCCTGTCCCCACCTGCGCGACCACCCCGTCAGCCTGCCCCCGGCGTCACCCCGGAGTGAGAGAGATGGACAGAAAGGGAGCGAGGCAGCCCCGTTACTAGGCGACCAATCATTCATTACGCGACGACTTGGTACCCACAACCGCCAAGTTTTTCGCACTTTTTCCTAGTTTTTGACTTGTTAGTGATGCCGTTGTGAAGCCATGTTAAAAATGGCAGCTTTGGGCAACTGGCAACTGGCGGCGTGTCAGTAGTGTAATTAGTGACCTAAAGTGTATTCATGGAAGATAGAGTCAGTTGCAAAGAGCTTTTGTTTTGATACAGTTTCAGAGGATAAAATAATATGGATTCCAGCATCATCAATTTTAAATGAAACACAATGATTTATTTACATATTAACAAAGTGGATGAATGATATGTATGTACAATTGTGAATAGATTTGATTTAAGTGGTTATTCTAAACTTATACTATTAACCGCTAGAATACATGAAAGACTATAATCATAATGTTTCTTGATCACAGAATAAGTTTATTGAATTAAGTAGAACTTTCACCATACATGGGTGGCATTTCCCATTACATGTGTGTGGATGTGGACGTCATCTGCACCTCTACTTGTCCTGCTTCCCTCTCCTTCCTGAAAACAACAGGCACGTTAAGACAGAAATTTAAGAAACAGCAGTAAAATTAATGATACCAAAGGTTCTGCACAGACTGACCACACTATCGCAAACTAATGAATGACTTACCAAATGTCACATACCATCCAGATTTTAGTAGTTGTAAAACGAGCAGGAAGGTAGGCAGAGGTTAATCAATCACATCAACACAAAGCGTTTAATGGAAAAGAAGGAACATGTACACACAGGCATAAGCGTAAGGAAAGCATGGTTGGAATTTTTAGGCTAGCAAAACTCTAAAATGTTATATCCTTAACAGGTGTTACAAGGACATCTACAAAATATGAATGGACATATCACATGGTGAACAAAACTTTATAGTTAATTAAAAAAACAAAATGACTAACACACTAACATGTCTTGAAATCAACAAAAACTTGTTACAACAGAGTAACTAAAAATGTTCTGAAAACACAACAGTTGATAAACAGGACGCAAGTTTTAACTAACGTTTGGTCCATGCCTTTGAAAACAGTAATAAATTTAACAATATGTACATGGAGTAGCACATAGCAAAATATACTATCTAAAGAGTGAAAACATCAATTTTTCACAATAAAAAGCTTTGCAGAAAGTTTTCAAAATAGTTTCACTATGAATGAATGATATGACGGCAAATGGTGCATTGATATATTTGTTATAATGTTTAATGAGGACTTGAGGCACAATATACCTAGTGTACATCATCCAGTCTCTTTTCAACTGGTCTAAATGAAAAGTGCTAATACCCTAGGGGACCAGCACCTACAATTATAGAATAACACTTTTAATTGTAAGCTCTTTAGAGCAATTTCGCTTAAAAACACATAAAGCCATTCACTTTATCATAAAAAGGATGGAGGGACACACAGTCAGTCAGTCAGAACTCCCCACACTTTGCATTAAAGTTCTAATACTTAGTAAATTTTGAGAACCCAGTACAAACGTCTGATTTCAATAAATCCTTTGATTAATTTAAAAACTTTTGTCTTTAAAGGCTAAAGCCATAATTAGCCTTAACAACAGGTACACACAGGCAAGACAGCTCCATAAGGATCTATGAAATGTGACTTGCAATCATTTATATACAAGGCATCATACCTAGTTGAATAAGATAAGTGGACCACTTTTCCTCCTAAAAATGGCTTTTACAAAATAAAATAGCAATAAAAATGTCACATTTCTAGAAAAATGGCACAAAAAGACACGGCGGCGACCTTCTGCAAGGGCCACCACAATGAAATATTGTGGTAAAAAATTTCTACATAGAGATAAATTTACCGTAAGTACAAATTTCTATAGCACCCACTGGACCTTTTTCAGGAAGAGCACCAAAAACACATGTGTAATAAATCTCTAAAGTCAGTCAAGCAAAACTTCTCATGTTTGAATAGAAACATTGTTCCAAGCAAGATGATTCAGAATTTGGTAGGACTGACTTGACACCTTACAATGAGAATCAAAAACAAAAATTAAACCTGAATCACTATTAAATTTGGCAACCTCCACTCTACTGGCAAGGACATACTTCTACACAAGAAGAATTATAATTACTTTTTTCCCCCTCTTTTTTTTTTTCGGTTTTAAATTTATTTTATGAAGACATCTAATTCAATTCTGAGGTGTGCAAGAGCTACTTTCTACAGTTACAATCAAGGCATTGTCAGGGTAACATTATACTACTATCTGACCATTAAAAAATTTTATGTGCCATTATAGACACACAAAACAAATTGGTCAAATTTAGAATAATGTGAGCAAATGATAAGTTTACAAATTACGAAACAGAATGTCAGAATCATGAAGCATCGTGCAAGATTGTATTACAAAAATTATTACCGTCATGGTAGTAGTACTAACTAATACATATTTAGGTTGTTACCAACAACTAGATTTGGTTATAATTGGCTTTGCACAAAAATCAATAGTGTTGACATGACACTAAGAAAAATACAATTTTAAAAAAAACAAAAACAAAAAAAAAACAAAAAAAAACAAAAAAAAACGAACTTTGAAGCACAACCTGAGAGCTTTTGAAATGTGATTTCAACACCAAACAGCAGAGTGAAATGAATGGGAATGAATTATTGCTAATGAGCTTGATAACACTCAAAGCCAAAAGCAAATAGAACACAACAGCTGGGTTTTAGTTGTCACTATCATCACTGTTATAGCCACCAACACCCTGCTCCCCAGGACGAGTGGATGATCTCGGCGAGGCTCGGTTCAAGCCTCGAATGTGTACATACTGAACATTGTTGGAGCCCAGGTGGCTGCCACTTCGACGGCCTCGGCAGCAAACGAACCAGGGACCAAGGAACAGGCTCTCCATTTCCTCCAAGGTACGGCCTTTGGTCTCCGGCAAGAGTGAGAACAGGATGGTAAAACCCACCACAGCAATGCCGACATAGAGGAAAAAGGCACCTGTAAGAAGAACAAACTTTACATTCAGGAACTCAAGCTATAACATGAAATGCAAGGCCGTTGCTTACCTTCTTTTCCCAAAGCTTCTAGGAGAGAAAGGAATGACGCAGATATAATCAAGTTGCCAAGCCAACTGGCACTCGTAGTGATACTAGTACAGAATCCACGAGCCCACAGGGGGTAGATTTCAGAGTTGATGGTCCATGGCATTGGGCCCATTCCTAAAGACAGAGTTTTCAATTTTAAGAGTTGGCAAGAGAACTATAAAACCATCTAGAAAATTTGACTATTAAACACACCAGGAGCAAAGGAGACAAGGTACACAGTCATGGCTAAAATGGGCAACCAATAGTACTGAGATGGGCACCATCCATGGGCCCAATCAATATTGGCAGGATACTTGGTCATGAGATCAATATTGTCAGAGCACTGGCCATCCAATGGCCTTGAGGTGTCTGGATCCATTTTCCAGCAAGATCCTTCCAAAATTGTGCCATTTTGAGATTTGACAAAGCAGAATCCACATCCCTCTGGCACATTTATGCACTCTGCACATGTCCTGTAAATTAGGTGTTACAAGAATTTTTTTTTAAAAACGTTGGACATGTACACCCACAAGGATTTCATTGAAGCTTCTAATGTACCTTGTGATACCGCATTTGTCATTCTGAATCACAGAAGTAACCAGAGGAGAATCAGCTTCCATCATATGAAACCCAGTTCCTAAGAGAACCAGTGACACCATCACTCCTAAAAATTCAGAGCAATCATAGTTTATCACAAACACATATAAATTTATGAAAAAAATCAATAGTTCAATGTAAAATTACCCATATATGAGAGAAGAACCAGCTTTCGGCGTCCAACACGATCCACAAGGAACAAACCGATGAAAGTAGCTCCAAAGTTCACTGCAGAAACACCAGCAGAAATCCAAATGGCCATTGACTCATCACGCACACCAGACATTCGAATAATGGAAGCACTATAGTACCTGAAAAGTCAAATGCAAAAATTTTAGCGCCTCAACAACATTAACGTTTGAAATGCAAGTTCAAACAGGAAATAAGTGTTCATTGTATATTTACATGACAGTGTTGATTCCTGAGAGCTGTTGGAAAGCTTGAAGGCAGAAACCAATCAGCAGTGCACGTCGCACGCTTGGTGATTTAAATACTTGCATGAAAAGAGAGCTACCTCCATTGAGAGCAATTTGTTCCTAAAGAAAAACACAGTGAGGAAGACCAAAACATCACAATATACATTCCAATATTGAACTCAGTGTAGAAATAAAGGTCAGAAACGGTAATCATTTAGTAAGGGACAATCAATTTTATTGCAAACCTCCATTTCACGGTCCTTTTCTTCAATAGTTGCCCTAATAGCAGACAACTCCTGCTCAGCCACAGCTGTTGATCCTCGAAATGTTGTCAGAACTTTGACTGCTTCAGCATATCTGAAAACAGTATATTATGTAATTGTTTCATTGAGTACATTATTTCACCAGTAAGTTCCAACTGTGGTTATTGGTTTACTTTTTTTGTGAAGCTAGCCAACGAGGGCTTTCTGGCATGAGGCAAAATCCGATGAATTGGACAAATGAAGGAAGAGCGGCAAGTCCTAACATGTACCTGAAATATTCATTTTGTGGGTAAGAATTACTTTTTCAATAGTAAAACAAAATTAAAAAAATAAATGATAAAAAAAAGAAGACTTGAAGGTAGGAAACCAGAAATGTTACCTCCAGCCTTCATTTGCAGTTGAAAATAAACCCGCAACAACACTTGCAGCAACCAAGCCTAACGTGATGAACAGCTGATAGGCTGTTACAAGCATGCCACGTTGAGACGATTCTGAGCACTCTGCTATGTAAACTGGCACGCTCATGCTCTCGAAACCTTACATGCAATGTAAAAATAATTCTCAAATAAAAAACAAATAAAAACACACAGAAAAATGAAAAAAGGAAAGACAAACTTGTGCTTCAACTACTGACATTCAGTGCATAACACACAGGAAAAATGTCTACTGCTAGAACATGAAATTTTACTACAATCAAAGCAGAAATTCTTCCTTCTTTATATTGGACCTTCAGAAGGGTCCAGGAGGTATACAGTGACCTCATACCAAAAATTTAAAGCAATGTCTTGGAGGGAAGAAAAAAAGTGAAGCAAACATAGAAAGCAAAAACAGAATAAAGCAATGTGAAAGCTATGCTTAAAAATTTGATTTAACTCCTGATCAAACTTCTATTAAAACAATCTTGAAAATAAGGCAGTAATAAGTTCTCCCTTCTGACTAACCTCCATCCATCGTAGGTTTTATCTGCAAAAGCACCACACATAAGAGCCGCTACCGCTTGTCCCAATGCTATGAGGGTGACAAATGTTGGCATAGGAGAAGCATCACGGGTTGATATCTCCTCCATGTACTGAGGCGTTGCCACTGATGTTAAACCTACACCATGTAATGAAGCAAGCCATGAGTTAGTTCTTATTCTTGGGTTGTTTCCATAAGGATGAATCAAAACATTTGCTACAAAGAAAACTATAACAAAAAACAAGATGTCCAAACTAAAATTACAAAACAACATTAACAGAGACAAAACATAAAAAGTAGCTTCAGGGATTGGTTTGAAAGTCAGAAATTCCTGTGATGAAAGAAATTACATACCAACACCGATTCCAACAATAATGCGTCCAATCAGCAGTACTTCTTTGCTTGGAGCCACCCCCATCACGATACCACCAAGAGTGAATATAACACCAGAGACAAGAATTGCGGTCCTCCTACCATAGCGATCTGCAAAATGCAAAACATGGAATCACTTTTTTTCAGAAGCACATACATAAAATACATTTAACATCTAAGAAACAAACCTGAGAACCAGCCGCCAACAAGGGAGAAAATAAGGGCCGCACCAATAGTCGAGGATACAATCAGTTCGTGCCACACAGGCGACACATCAAAGTCTTTACTGAAATATCGAAATAAAAAACTATTAATGGAGAGGACAACAAAATTAAACATTAACATAGAAAAATTATTCCAAAAAACATCCCTTGAACTGATACATCAACCCTTAAATTTCAAGGTTAGTGGTAATCAACCCCTTGAAACACAAAAATATAAAAATATAAAAATATATGCGCCCGGAAGAGAGATGCCGAGACGAGGGGGCACAACCACTTACTTAATGAGCAGCATTGCGCCAGAGACCACTCCTGTGTCATATCCAAAGAGGAAGCCTCCGAGGGTGCTGAGGGTCGTGAGGGTGAACATGAAGAACTTGGACCTCCTCTTCATGCCGCCGTCCGACAGCAAATCCTCCTTGCTCACCATGTCCACGTTGGACTGGTACTTGGACATGGTGGCTGGCGGGGGTTGACAGGTGTCCCGATGGAGCGGGTCGCGCCGCGAGTCCTGGCTCTGCCCCTGCTCCCCTCGTTCCTGGCTGCCTGCCTCGACGGGGCTGCTTCGCCGACGGCGCAGTTATTCCGCGCGGACTGAGGTGATCGCCATTCCTTGCGAGACGGGCCGTAGGTCCTGCTCCGGTTGTCGAGGTCCCGAATCCAGCCTGCCACAGCTGACAGGGGTCGGGACGGAAGGGTGGAAAGGCAGGCCAAGTCGTCAATGGCACGATAAAGGGAGAGGTAGTTCCAGGTTCGTCCGCAACGGCGCTGCTGCTCCGTCCAGGGCTTCCAGTCTCTGGGCCGCGGAGTAGCGCCGACGCCACCACCCCTTCAGTGTTCCGTCGGCAGGGAGTCTCTTCTCCACGGGGGATGCAGCGGGGCTGCTCGGCTGGCACAACACGGCGGCGCGGCGATACGACTGTGTTTACGCGCACCCGAGGGCGTACTTATAGGGCAGCGGCACGGCGGGGCGCGCGTCCGAAAGGCGGCGGCAGTCGCTTCCGGCACCCTCACCGTGGGCAGGACGGCGACGACGGACTCCCCCCGCACGCAGCCCCGCTAGCGCGCCTGCGCCGCCCGCCCAGCCTCATCATCTTTAGCGACCGTGTGACAAGGCGACAAGGCGACAAGGCTCGATTCGCTAAACGCCGAGTCCCAAGCGGACCGGCTCGAGCCGCGGCGCGGCACGCCGCGAGGGCCTAAAGTGTGTAGGCGTGCCGAGTGCGGGGAAGCCCACAGACCGCGTGGGAATCCGGCAGGGCTAGCCTAGGGGTGTGCGAATCAAGGATTTTTGTAACGAATCGAATCCGAATCGAATCTTAAATTATTTTTCGAATCGAATTCGAACCTAACCAGGAAAAAGTTGCTGAATCAAATTCGAATCGAACTTGCCGATGCCGACTCGAACTTTTGTGTTATTTTATACATTTTTCTCCTATCTGTGCACCTTAGTTCGAAGACGAACCACCAACGATTCGAAATTTCGAATCATTCGAGATCGAGCTCGGCGGATTGGTCTCCGAATCGAATCGATTAGATTCGGTACCGAACTATTCGCAAACCCCTAGGCTAGCCTAGGCTAGCCGCCCCGGCCCGGACGCAGCACCGTCCCGTGGGTCGAAACACGGGCCTGACTTCTGACAGCCAGACCCTCTCCGACGTTCCGCACGACGCTGGAAAGCTGATTATCTCCCGAAACGCGCCTTCATTTCAGCGCGGATTTCCTTTGGCTAGAGTATTTAGTCCTTATCGCGGAAGCGCGGCTTTCTTCGTCCTTGCCCGTCCGCCCTCTTGACCCCCTTACCGCGGGCCGGCGCGCCGCGCGACTGTTGTTCCTGTCTACGCGGACTCCACTTTCCCATACATTTTTCATTAAACAAACTTCCGATTTTAATTACGAGAGCTCTGTGAAGACGCCGCGCCGTGGCGAGCCGCACCGCATACCTCGTCGCTCGTTCTTCGTCCGCGGCGCCACGCCACCCCATCGCCCGGCATCGCATCGCCACCCCCGGCTCGGCCGGCCGCCACGCCGCACCAAAGCGGTGGAAGCGAAAAAGTTTTTCCTTGTTTTTCATCGCTAATGATTTTCATATGATAATCCGGACGGCTTAGGCGGCGCCGGGGTGGCCGGAGCCGTGATGGCCGCGCGGGGGACGCGGGGGGGACGCGGGGTGGCGGCAAGGCAGCCGTAATTACCGCGAGAGGCCGAGAGCACCTGCGCTACGGCCTCCACAGCCTCCTCTCCAGCGCCGTCACCAGCGCGACCTCCACCACCGCACCGTCGACGCACGACACGCCGAGGTGCACGTAAATTCCAGCGTGCGAATAATGATCATAAATACGGGGCGCACTACACGCCTTTTCGCTCCGTGCCGCGTCTCGCCGTGGGGAAGGAGGGGCGCGCTCGCCGCCAGGTGTAATGGGGGATGAACCTGGCAATTAATAATGAGCCGGTGGCGACGGCGGTGAGGGGAGGGGGAGGCTTTGCACGTCTCCAGGCCGCGCAATCCCGAAGCAGCCACCGCGGGGCTGCGAGGCGCGGCGTCGGCGGCGGCGGCGGCTTCGAGACAAACAGCGGCCTGACGTCTTCAAAGGGCTGTCACCAGCAATTCGCCCCGAGCGGCGCGGAGCAGGAGAGCGCCCGGCCACCCAGCGCCGCGGATGGGTAGTCGTGTCAACAAAAGCAGCGGTCGATTGCCCGTGAAGAAATCCTCCGCCGGACGGACGGTGCAGTGCAGCCTGGTGCAGCCAGGCATGGGCAGGAAAGTAAAGTAAAGTACCGCGGTACCAGCACCGCGGTACTTTTTTGGGTAAAGTACCGGCACCGCAGTGCTGATGACGCGAAAGGGACCGGTAAAGTACCGCGGTACCGATTTGCGAGTAAAGTAACGAAAAGTACCGTCGGTCCTGTCAGCGGGCGCGCAGCCGCGCACTATTACGGATTGAGCGACACGACTATATTACGCAAGTGCATGCCCCGTCGGGTACCACGGACTCCATGCGCTGCAAACCGCTGTACAGCAGCGCATCCAACAAAAGAACTTGGAGGAAAAAAAAAGAAGAAAAAATGGGGGCCCTTCTCCCACCTCCCCACACAGTAGGGAGGACCGCCTGCAACTTCGGTGGATCGGGGGAACCGGTGCATTCCAGGCGGCGACCCCAGGGGTTCTCATCTGATGTGGGCCGGGTGAAGGGCGGGGGTTGAGAGCCTTTGGTTTTCGCGGGGTGGTCAGTGGTACCCACAGTGGTACCCCCGCTGTCCGGCGCTCTCTACCGAACATGCAGTGTGAAGGGCCAGCTTCAAAGGACTTATCAACTCCAAACCGACGAATCAGAATGGACCCACTCGCGACCAATTGCGAGTGGCTGGAACGACCGGGGATCGAACCAGTGCCGAGGCCAATCCGCCGAAGCGGACTGCTTTTTAGACACCCAAGCATAGTGGACGACAAATGATCCAGACCACTACGCTATCACGACTGCACGTCTGCCGAGTGTCGGACGACGGGTTTGAGTCGTATTGGGATGAGGGAGGCAGTCGTAAAATGTATTGAAATGTTGGGATTCGATCCCCGGACCTTACTGTTCAAGTCCGACGCCTTAGCGATTTCAGCCACCACGGCTCATGGTAGATGCGGCGTCAGCCGGGCTCTAGACGCGGCAGGGATGGAGCCGCAGTGAGCGGGTCATTCGAAAAATGTTCAGAAAAAGTGGGACTCGATCCGTCGACCCCGGTACCTCGACCACCACGGCCTATGATTAGGCCAAGTGATGTCATGTCTTTTGAGCCGCACTCGGAGTGCGGCAGTGCGGACCGCACTCCCAGTGCGGTTCAAAGGCGTTGACATTACCCGTCCCCAATCATGAGTCGTGGTGGTCGAGGTGGTATAGGCGTCGGTTCCCGGTACCGGGGTCGACGGATCGAGTCCCACTTTTTCTGAACATTTTTCGAATGACCCGCTCACTGCGGCTCCATCCCTGCCGCGTCTAGAGCCCGGCTGACGCCGCATCTACCATGAGCCGTGGTGGCTGAGATCGCTAAGGCGTCGGACTTGAACAGTAAGGTCCGGGGATCGAATCCCAACATTTCAATACATTTTACGACTGCCTCCCTCATCCCAATACGACTCAAACCCGTCGTCCGACACTCGGCAGACGTGCAGTCGTGATAGCGTAGTGGTCTGGATCATTTGTCGTCCACTATGCTTGGGTGTCTAAAAAGCAGTCCGCTTCGGCGGATTGGCCTCGGCACTGGTTCGATCCCCGGTCGTTCCAGCCACTCGCAATTGGTCGCGAGTGGGTCCATTCTGATTCGTCGGTTTGGAGTTGATAAGTCCTTTGAAGCTGGCCCTTCACACTGCATGTTCGGTAGAGAGCGCCGGACAGCGGGGGTACCACTGTGGGTACCACTGACCACCCCGCGAAAACCAAAGGCTCTCAACCCCCGCCCTTCACCCGGCCCACATCAGATGAGAACCCCTGGGGTCGCCGCCTGGAATGCACCGGTTCCCCCGATCCACCGAAGTTGCAGGCGGTCCTCCCTACTGTGTGGGGAGGTGGGAGAAGGGCCCCCATTTTTTCTTCTTTTTTTTCCCCTCCAAGTTCTTTTGTTGGATGCGCCGCTGTACAGCGGTTTGCAGCGCATGGAGTCCGTGGTACCCGTGGGTACGTCAAGTACCGTCGGTACTTTCGAAGGTACCTGTAAAGTACCGCGGCACCGAAAATTTCGATAGTACCGGTAAAGTACCGCGGTACCATAGTTTTCGGTAGTACCGGTAAAGTACCGCGGTACCATAGTTTTCGGTAGTACCGGTAAAGTACCGCGGTACCATATTTTTCTGTAGTACCGGTAAAGTACTGCGGTACCGATTGTGGAGTACCGTGCCCATGCCTGGGTGCAGCCCCGCGTCGGGGGTGGCAGCGTCGCTTTCTCTGTCACATAATCGCATGAGGGCCGCGTGGGTAATCCGGCCGCCCTGACCCTGCCAACTCCACCAACCCCGCCGACGTCGTGACATTAAAAAGTTCCCCCCACCCCCTGCCAGGCCCGCCTTCATGTACCATATTGTTTTCTTTGAGCGCGCGCGCGCGCATCTCTTATTAGTTTATTTTCTCGTTGTCTGTGCGCGTGGCACGCGCCGAGAAAAACCTTCGTCCGTCCCGGGTCCAATGTGTCGTAACTCTGCCAACCTTAAAAAATTAAACACAAAGTAAAAGCGAAATTTTTTTTTAAAAAAAATAAGATTTTAAAATATGATTTACTTTTGTCAGCGTGCAGGAGAGCCCTGAAGCGGGAGCGTCGGTCATGTGAAGCTCGGGGGCAGCGATCAGCCCAACGGTCTTGACCACCACTTGACTCCTCCAGCACTCGCTCCAGCCTCGTTTTCAATGCGCGATTGTTCTTCCAGGCCGCCGAGGAGGGTTATCCAGCCGGTGGCCGGAAAACAAAGAAATCATTTGAATAAGGGGCGTCGGGGTGCGGCGGGGTGCGGTGGGGGTGGCGGGGTGCGGCGGGGGGCGGCGGGGTGCGGCGGGGTGCGGCTGCGGGGACAGCGACAAACAGCCCGCCGCCGCCGGGGTGGCCTGATCCTCGGGTCCCTCACCGACCGCGGGCTGTGCAATGACATCTTAATCTGCATCCGCCTCGGCATCCGCTCACTCCCCTCCCAGGACAATCAACCCCTTACCGTCGGGCCGCCGCCCCGCCGTCTCCCCAGGGCTCCGCGCCCCGCCACGCCCCGCCACGCCCCGCACCCCTCGCCCGCGCCGCCGCCTCCTGTTGCCCTGTTCCTTGTTTCGTTTCGTTTGCTCACGTCGCGCGGCCAGGTAATTCTTCGCGCCTTTTGCCGCGGAGATTAAATTTTAACGCGGCCGCGACGCTCGGAGCAGCGCGGCAATGCCGGAACGGAGTATATATTATTGTTTCTGCGCGAAAAGGGAAGAGCTTTCCTAGCGGCTCTGCGTTTTGTTTCGGGGGTTGTTTGCTGCGGGAAACAGTGCGCGAGAGAGAAGGATGGCAGCGGCGTGCTGACAGCAAGACATCAGGACAAACCCGTGCCGCAAGGAGGAGGGGGTGGGAAACGTAAATTATTTAAATTTAATCACGTTTGCCTTTCCTGGCCGGGTGGGTTCAATTATGCGCCTTTTAATGTGCGAGAACGTGATTGTTTGAAAAATACATGAGGCCCGAAAAATCAGTCGGCACATACGCCCCGTCCTGGTCGTGTGTGCGCGGTGTGGGGGGTAGGCCGTGCGTGTCACTTCACCACGCACAGGAAAAGGGGAAAAATGAAGTGTTACGCGCCGAAAAAACTTCGAGCGCTTTACAAATCGAAAAGCGTACATTGTATGCTCTAGGTGGAGCATGCCTGCAAGCACGCTCTAGCTAGTGCATGCCTGCCAAGCATGCACTAGCAAGTGCATACCTGCCATGTACACGCTAAGTGGAGCATACATCTAGTGCATAAGGGATAGGAAGTTGTCAGCTCGAGTAAGCGTGTACATGGCAGGTATGCACTTGTTGGTGCATGCTTGGCAGGCATGCGCTTTCTAGAGCGTGCTTGCAGGCATGCTCCAGCTAGAGCATACAATGTACGCCTTTCGATTTGTAGAGCGCGATACCGTTTCCGCTGGATACTCAACTGCCGAAACGCTTGCTCATTGCGCACCGGTACAGTCACGCTCCTCCTCGCGCGTGCCACAGGTGACAGACACGGGGCGGGAGCGTGCCACGGGGGCGTGGGAGAGGGGAGGAGGGGAAGCAATCGAGAAACAAGTGGCAGCGCCTTGCCAACTCGGGGAGCTTGTTCGCACTACCGGGGGAACTAAGGCCGAGAGGGCGTGAGCGTGGGTGTGCCCGGGCCAGCCGGGGCCAGCATCGCGGCTGCCGCCAGACAGGCAGGCAGTCTGCGGCGGGTCCGAGCCTCCATGCCGGCGACGCGAGGCTCCGCTGTTCGGCGGCCTGCCTTGCCCCTTGAGGACACCACCACACCTGCGCTGCTGACCTGGCCGCGTCCTCAACTAACCAGCCTGGCCGGCGGTCCTCGTCGCCTGGCGCGCCTTGCCCATTCGGGTCATCGTGTCGTGGCTGCAGCTTCTGACAAGCCGCCCCCTGAAAGTGCTTATTTTGCCAGGGGTCTGCTGGCACGCCTTCCTGCCCGCACCGACCGAGTGGCCAGCCTGCCAGCCTGCCAGCCGCACAGGCGAGCTGGCGCGGTTTATAGCGCAGGAAAAACGCCGCCCTCGCGGCCCGCGTGTTTGCTCGTTTGTATGTTTGCTTGTTTGTTCCTATTTAGCGAGGAGTTCGCGGATTGGACCCACTATGCTCCGCCGCTGCGATTCACCGCTTATCGCGTCGAGGAGGATGAAGTGACGGATGAACCTGGCCTGGCGTGTCGCGCCGACGCAGCGACCTTAATCTCCAGAGAAACGCGCTCGAATTTCACTCGAAAAAATATTGCTCTACATTTTGTTTTGTTTTTTTCTACGCCCCGCGGCTGCAAAACTGTTTTATTCTATTAATAAAGGGCGCGGAAGACGCGCGTCTGCACTTCACTGTCTCCTCTCCGGCGGGCTTGCCGGTACTTAATATTTCCCTTTCATTGTTTTCGCGGCGCGATGGCAGCGGCGGTGGAGGGGAGCGGAGCGGAGCGTTGAGATATTTATGCGACAGCGAGACTTCTCCTAATTTAATAAAATATCGTGTCGCGGAGGCTGAAGGTGCAGGAGGCGGTGTGGTGTCGCGCTGCTCCGAAACCAGTTTGATTAACACTCTCCCCCTCTCTTCCTCGTTCGCTCTGCAGAGCGTTGGCGCCACACTATCCACGCCGTGGGTAATCGACCCTACCGTAATGTCATCAGTGAACGATCGAAGAAAAAAAAAAACACTCCGCCGATACTCCATGCGTAATAAGCGACTGCCTGTGTCCGGCATTGAATGGAAGTCACGTGGGCTCGGAGTGCCATTTGCTGGTGACGGTGCGCGATTCCGACCCGCCTACTAATACTTGCTACGGGCGCGCTAAGTGTTTGGACCACAACAAGCCGGCCGCTGCGCCGTCAGTGCTGTTGCCGAGTGGAGCAGGGTGGCGCGGGGACCGGATTCAAACGCTGGCGCCGCAGCGGAGGCAAGGATGCAGGAGCGGTTATTTCCGAGTTTTGCAGCGCTGCTGCTCTCGAAGAACCCCTCTCTCTTCTCGCTCTCTGTTCTGAACGAAAGTGCAACTTTCCTCAAACCGGTTGCGCATCGTCGGTCAAGGCGAAGGCCACAGAGCCTCGGAGGGAAGAAGGCGGCGTGCATACATTATGTCATCTTTTTTTTTTTTTTTTTTTTTTTGGGGGGGGGGGGGGGGGGGCTGCTCCATTTTAATGCCAGGAAAATGCTGGCGGTGATTCAGGACATCTGCACCGCGAGGCAAACATTCGCAACTACCCATTTTTTTTTTCTTCAGTGACAAAGAGAGAGGAAAAAAAGGGGGGGGGGTAGTTAGCGGAGCGTCGCGAAAGCCCCGCTGCGAATGAAGGAAATGGGCGGCGGGAGGTGTAGGGCCCCGTAGGGCCTGGGAGGGACCGCCACGCGTGCGCGTGCGAACGCGACCCCCAAATGACGTGGGTCGAGCGAAGAGCCTAATTGGGGCTGCAGACCTCAGCTGCATATCTTTCTCATTCTAATGGAAAGTGTCACTTCGGTCCTCTATTCTTTGTGTGGTTCTTCACTGGTAAAATTAAAGCGTAGTATTACCCTCTGTTTTCAAGCGTAATCAGTTTACGCTTCAAATCAAGCGTAACAGGCCCATCCGCCAAGATTTCCCTTATCTAAATGCATGGGGGAATTTCTAGTGAATGCTTCAAATCAAGCGTAACGTCTTCAAGCGTAACATTATGCTTGACTCAAGCATAGAGTTACGCTTGAGTTTTACCAGTGTTCTTCCGGACCACAGCCGCTGGCCGGGCCTCTGGACGTCCACGGCCCCGTCCGTGCGCGCGCCAAGGCCCCTGCAGCAGCCAGGACACGGCTAACGCGATACGCCGGACCGAGGGGACTGAACACAACACCTGCCCCCCGGCCCAAGGGACGTCCAAAGCAGCCTGATTGGAAATTAGGCAAAGTCTTCCGCCTTGGTGGTTGGGTCCTTTGGAAGCGAAGCGCACGGAGCAGCAGGCAGACAGCCCCTGGGGGTCGCGGCGTGGCTCGGGGCTGCGCGGGGCTGCGCGGGGAGGTAGCCAGGAAGGGGCCCACCCTGGCCGACGAGGACCCGCCCCGCACTTTGCGCTCGGACCGGCCTCCTCGGGGCCCGCTGGGCGTTCCGGGCGTTCCGGGCGTCCCCGGCGCCGCGCAGGCCGCCGGCCCGACCAACGACTAGTGAATAATTTTTCGTCTTTGATCCGACCCGGTTTGTTTTAATTAAAAGTTTCGTTTCGGGCGGAGCCGCTGGGCTCGTGCTGCTGCGCGACTCATCCCGGTTGGCTGCCGGCCGTGGCCGTGTACACAGTGTGCAGGGTCCTTAGCCATTTGCGCTGCCCCGCGGCGGTGACTTGGACTTTGATGGAGACGCCGGTCTCTCGCTCGCACTCACTGGGCGTTCCCAAGGGGTGCGAGAGAGACAGAGCCACATCACTCTGCAGCGGCGCCAGCAGCCACCCCAGCGCACGCACGCGCCTCCCCCGGGATCGTCCCGACCGTGTACACAGTCCGGTGGAGGACCGGCAGCCATGACCATGCCGCCGCATCCACGATGGCCAGCCATCTCATAAAGTATATCTCAGGTTTTTGTGCATAGAAACAGCAGCCAGGCCGGCCCGCTGTGCGGACACGCCAACACGCCGCCACCGGCACGCCAGCAACGTCAAGTTGAAGGGCCCGCCGCGCAAGGCCAAGGGCGGCCCAGGTGCGAAAGCTCCCCTCGAGCCCTCTCAGCCGGTCAGGCCAGGCCCGCTCGCGGCTAAGAAAAATAACAAAATTAAAACGGCGATTAAAACAGAGCCATACTCCGAGATGGCCGGGATTCCTCGCGACGGGAAATTTATTCCGTGTCACGCGCCCTGCCAAGGTGCAGCGCGACCTTGTGAGACTCAGGCCGGCTGCGGCAGCTGCGGACGGCGCCCTCGTCTCTCTCGCGCACGCGGGGCGCCCCGCGGGGGTGCGAGAGAGACGCAGCGACGGGCCAGCCTGCTTGCTGGACTTGAGGAGGAGTAAAAATGGCACGCATCTATCCATCCCGTATCTATTTAATCTTCCGCGCCACAAGAAACGCGTCCTGCGGTCGGGCGTGGCGTGGCGGGGCGGGGCAGGGCGGGGCGGGGCAGGATTCCAGCAAGGAGCTTTGTGCGGCCTGGATGTCGTCCCGTCCGTGCGAGGCGGGGCGCGGCGAGGCGCTGTGTTCCGTGGACAGTGACAGATTCCAAACAAGCTGTCAACTCGGGGCCGCCAGGGCGTTGCGGCTGGCGGGGCGGCAGGCTTGACGCGCGGCGTCGCTTCACCTGTTTTCTCGTCTTCCTCGCATACTTTTTCGAGGGGCCCCACGGCATCCTGCGTACACCATCGTGGCAATTGGTCGAGGGTGGCGTCGGCGCTGCGACGCGACGGGACTTCCCCGCTGCACTGCCGGCGGGGCTCACGGGGCCGTGCGTCCGCGTCCGCGTCCGCGTCCGCGCCCACGCCGTGTGGGTAGGCCACCCATTCGACGCCGCTGCCGCTCGCTCGAGCCCTGAGCGCACTGCCCGCGGTCAATTTTCGCACGGTCGCACTTCTCTTCTGAACCGTGGTCCGGTCTTGTTTTCCCACTTCAGATCCCGGCCCGAGAGAGAACATTCTTCTCGCAACAACTTTATAATATTCCTCGCCCGAAATTCGGGATAACTTTTTCACACTCTTTTTTTTTCGGCCCCGCTGACGGCGACGTGATGGGTCGGGTGTCCGGCCGGCTGAGGACCGCGACGTGGTCCGCGGGGGACAGCGGCCCGGCACCTCGCCGCCACGGGCGCGGCTTGTCAAAATCTGTTCCTCTGTGATTAATTCGGAGATTCCTATTAGCCGCGTTGGGGCCGACCACGGCCGACCGCAGGCCGCTACTCGCCGGGCCGCTTTTCGCTCTTGCGCTCACGGTGACATGCGACCCGACCGAGGCCGGGCTGCGTCCGAGGCGTCGCCCGGTCCGCGTGGGCCGCGGGGGACTCGCCCAGGGGGAGGCGCGTCGCCTGGCCTCGCCGCGGACGCGGCCCGGGACATTAAGCGACGTTATAAACTCGGCAATGGCCAATTAAAGCGTCCTGAGGTATTCCTATCCGTAAACACTTTTGTCGAAATTTTGGGGTAACCGCGGCGATGGCGGCGGATTACGACAACGGCGACCGGGAGGAACAAAACGAAGCGAAAGATAAAGCTTTCGACGTCGCCGAGTCCGAGTCGTCATCCGGGTTGTCGTCAACCTCGTCCTGCCGGCGGCTGGCGGCGCGCTCGCCCGGCGGGGTCGTCAAGTTTTAGGGTCAGTGCGAGTCCAACGGAGAGGGATAAAAGTTTTATTGGAACAATTAACGGTGGCGGTAGCGACCGCTGCGACACAGTGGAGAGGCCCTGGGCGCAACGCAACGGGGACGACGGACGACGGCGACGTCACAGACGTGTCCGGGGGTGTGGACGCGTTACGTGACGCTGGCGGAGGTTTGCTGTCGTGCGAGTGCGTCCAGTGCCAGCAGACTGGTTCCGAACAGTCCTTCTTTCTCTCTCGAACACCGGGGCACCCCACGTGGGTGCGAGAGAGACACCGCGACGAAACGCAGTTCGGAATCGGTCTGCTGACTTTGGCAGTGCACATTGCGCCGAGCAGTGCCCGTCGCCATGTCGTCTGTCGCCGCGCACCTCGCGTGTCCTGGCACAGGGCACAAGGCCTATGCATGGCAGGTGTCTCGCGACCGGTCCCGCCCTGCCCTGCTGCGATGCCTGCCAGGACTTGCCGAGGGGGCCTTGTCACGCTGATAAGTGAACCTCACCTGGCCAGCCACATCGCCTACTATCTTCCTCTGCGCAAATCTGTCCTCTGGGTGTTCCATCATTTCTGGAAGCGACCGGCAAGCAGCGGACTTTTTCTGAACTCTCAATAAATTTTGGGGGCCGCGGTGACAGCCTATCCCACTGTGATGGATCTCCTAGTCGCCGCGCCGTATTCTGTTTTTCGCCGGACGTGCTGATTACGGCGGACAGTGGACGGCGCTTCAGTGACGAGTCTCCGTGGTCCTCGTTAATGAAATGGCTGGCCATCTTACCGATTAAAATGGCATACACGTATAAACTGACGCGCCGCTGATTTGCTTCCATGAAACTGCCTCGACGGCCGTGTGTGTCGCTAGCCTCAGTGTCACGAACAATCAACGTTTCGGACGGCCCCGCCCCGCGTCCAGGCCCGTCCAGGCGACGACCTGTTTTCCACGCCGCGAGAGAGAAAGACAGAGAGACAGCCTTCCCACCGCGTCTTGGTCGACTTGTCATTCGGTGAGCTCATAAAACAAAACGCGCCGATCCGAGCCGCGACAGCAAAAACTAAAAAAAAAGGAGAAAAAAAACACAGCAACAGCCGAACTCCGCGAGATTGTGCCCTTCCCAACGACGGCTGTGGAGGCCCGCGCGACAACTATCGAAGATTTTGCCTGGAACCAGTTCGGCGTGGACCAGGTCGACTGGGCGGGTGTCCCCGGCAAGCGCCGCGCGCACTCATTTATAATACACGGAACTGTCACAATATGAACGCGCGGTCGCGGCCGCGGCCCCGCCCCGCCGCGCGGGTCTTTGATGGATACGCCGGCCGAAGGACGACAGCGCGACAGCGCGACAGCCATCGCGGCCACGGCGACAGGTGACAGGGACAGCGGATTTACGGCAACTTTCGGAGCCCGCATTTAAATGATAGAATTAGCCGGGCCGGTGCCACACCCCGCCGGGACCGGACCGGTCCGTCACGAATTTGATAAAGAAAAAAAAAACAACAACTTAATAACAATAATAAAAGCAGCGGAGTGACGAGGAGCGGCCATCTGCGGATCGTTCGTCCGGCGATACAAATAGGAGAGCAAAGCGTGAGCAGGTGTGGGAATGCGACAACCTGGCGACGCCGCGCCGAGCGCCTGAGCAGAGCGGGGTAGGCAACCCGCTGCACACCGTCGTGGAGTCGAGTCCCTGCTGCCTACCCGCGCAGGAGCCTTGACGCGCTAATTGCACTTTCAGTTTAGGACTTGTTTCAGTTTGCAGTGCACTGCAGGGCTGTGCCTGGGCAGAGTGCCTGGGCAGTGCCTGGGCAGCGTCGAGCGGCAATGGAGCAGTATATCGGGTTCGCGGGGCGGTGTTGCCCTGGACAGGTGGCGCGGCGTGGCGCGGCGTGGCGCGGCGGCGACATGCGTCTAGCCTTCCCTTCGCCGCCAAGTAGGTCCAGAAGACGGGGGTCGTACCCTCCACGGGGCCCCGGGACGGGGGAGGGGGGGGCTGCCGAGTGGCACGGTGGTAACCAGCCGCGGAGCAAAGTCCGAGCACCGATTTTACACAGGAAACAACTTAGGGAGTGCGATGCCATGCGCATCGGCGAGGTGATCGCATAATTCCCAGCCATTGCTCCCGCATTCTCGCGTCATACGGTGGCGCGGTCCCACGGCCGGCGGTGCGGACGGCCGGCCACTGATTCCCTCGCGCCCCGACGAGCGCCAAGGTGTCGCGCCAGCCTGCCGTATCTCCGCGGCCATCTATGCGATCGCCGAGCCGCACGAGTTCCGCGATCGCCTGGCTGGCCGACTCCAGGACTCGCAGGGCCGGCAGGCTGGAGCCACGGAGCGAAGCCTTGTAGCGGGCCGCGCCGCGCCGCGCCATCATGCAGGAGCAATTGCCAAGTTCAAGTGGAGTCTTACGACGCCGGTCTTGTCGTCGCCGTGCTCGAGGAGCTCGCTACTGAACTCTGTTACAAGCCATAGCGGGGCCATTGCAGTTGCAGGCCGAGCAGGACACGGTGCATCTAGTCCGCGGCGGGGCGTGGTGGACTCCAGCGATGCCGCCGATGAGCGGTGGTCTCTCTCTCTCTCTCTCTCTCTCTCTCTCTCTCTCTCTCTCTCTCTCTCTCTCTCTCTCTCTCTCTCTCTCTCTCTTTCTTTCTCTCTCTCTCTCTCTCTCTCTCTCTCTCTCTCTCTCTCTCTCTCTCTCTCTCTCTCTCTCTCTCTCTCTCTCTCTCTCTCTCTCTCTCTTCCGGGGCATGACGCGGGCCTGGGCCTTGCGAGAGAAAGGGAGGCAAGGTCAGGGCTGGGCCTCAGCCAGAGGCGCTCTCCTCTGGCGGTCGAACCGCCGCCGCCACGGCGACAGCACCGCAGCTGGGCGATAGCACGCCGATGGAGGCGATCGTGCCGCCTGCATCTGATAGCGCCGCGATGTCGCCGCGCGGTCCACACGAATACCCGCGCACGCCCGCCACGCTCCGGCACGCCAAGAAGTGTATCGCGTTTCACCTCCACAAGCCGCCACCCGGCCGGGGCTGCTTACTGATTTCCGAAGTCCGCGCGTCGCCGCCGATCTGAGGTAGCAGGCTCATTCCGAGCGGTTGCTCGGGTTGTTTCGTTGTCTGTCTCCCCCCCCCCCCCGGGGACATTCGCTTTTGAGGGGACTGACGTGCGTACGTGGATTCAGTAGTATTCTTGGTATTCATAATATTCAAATATACATTCATATTCTCTATGCACAAAATAGCGAGTGATCGCCCCCCTCGGGCGAAACTCTGTTCGAAACCGCTCTGCAGGCACACCGATGCATTGCATGCCGAGGACTAAGCAGAGCTGCCTCAATGTCGCGCGCCCACTGCCTGCTGCTGGCGCGGCGGCGGCGGCATTCCCCCGGCGGCCCGTGGCTTTTGGCGCGTCGCGTCGATTCTCACCTGGAGCGTGACAAGGCGTGGCAGGGAAGGGGGAAGGGGGAAGGGGGAAGGGGGGGGGGCTCTGACTAAGGAGGTAGTTGTCACCGCGCGCTGCTCCGGCCGTGCGAGCATGCCATGTCACACACACACACACGCCGACGCGCGAGCTCACACACTCTCACACACGGCGAGGCGTTATCGCGTTGTCGCCAATCCATTTCCATTACACACACTAAGGGCACTCTCCAGGGCCCCGGAACCGACACACTCACACAGCCGCACGCACATACACTGGCCGGGCCGCCGCGCGTCGCACACAAATTGTGTCCACCTCCTCGGCGGCGAGCCTCTCGGCCTACAAGGAATTTACCGACGGCACGGCGCGGGCCAGCGGGCCAGCGCCGTGTCCCAGCTGATGTGTTCAGGGACGCTGCGGCGCCGCTGCGGCGCTGCCTCGATTTGTCTCGGCGACAGTTTGGCGCGCAGTGCGACGGGCGACGCGGCCCCTCTCCGTCTCTCTCGAGGCCCTCCGGAACGCCCCATCGAGTGCGACAGAGACAGAGCACTCTTCGGAATCAGTCTGCAGGTCCCCGGAGCGGCCCGTCCAGGAGGCAAGCTGCGGCGGACGACCGATGGAATTGCCTTGGCGCGAAACCTCTCGGCGGTGTGCGGTTCGCGGTGCGGTGCCGCGGGTCGTCGCGTCCGTCGTAGACGATGCAGCTTTTGGAGCCTCCGCGGGATCCGGCCGTGATCCCAGGCCCCTGCTCCGCGCTCCGCCCCGGCGGCGCGGCCATCGTCGGCCATCGTCGTCCTGATGGCGTACGTGTTTAGTGCGCGACCCGGCCTGCCTGCGCGACTTTGGCGACCGACCGGGTGCAGACTCGTCGACTCGCCCCGCCGCTGGCAGTAAAGTATGTTCCCGGCGGGCAGGCGGCTGGCGGGGACGCTGGCGGTAGGGACTCCGCGGGTACAAGTCGGCTTTAATACCCGCATTAACTTACCGGGCAAACCATCAAACGACCGGGTCGGCCCGGGGTCGCGCGGGGAGATTTTTATACTCGTCATCAGCACGGCGACGGAGTGCTGGTCGCGGAGTGCTGGCCGCGGCGGCCGCGTCCTCCTCGTCGCGGTGGTCGCCGCGAGCCCTGCACCACCTGTGCGACCGCCGTGACATTTCGCGGGTTCAATTTCGCTGCCCGACGCGTTTACTTTTATCAGTTCTGCGGCAACAAGTGTCCTGGCGTCCCGGCGCTGCCGCCTGGGAACGGTTCGACTTGTTGGCCACAACGGGGAAGCAGGGGCCCGGGTAGTTCAACTGTACGTACTCCGATCGGATGAAAATGTAAATCTTTGCTCCAGTTTTCCGAGTTGCCGCAGAAGGTCCTTCTGACCTTGCAAGTGAGCGCGAAGAAGGACGGGCCGGGCACCGCTCGCATGCCTATGCTCGCCGCTGCCCGGCCCGGCGGCCAGACCCGAGACCTCCCTTGGACGGTCTTCGCTATCTGCTCCTTATAAATGCGGTCGTTTACGGGGACAGCGACGCCGGCGAGTGGGGGGGGGGGCAGCGGCACGCCGTGCTCCGTCCCCACGACGACGTCGCGCGTCGCAGCGCCGTTTTCTCTCAAATGTGAATACCGTGTTCGCGTTGCTTGGCGTGGCGGGCGTTGCACGTTGCCGCCGACGCAGAGGCCGGCCGCCTCGGGCCTTGCCGCCGCGCCGCGGCCTTTGCGCGTCCGATCAGTCAACGCGACGTGATGACACCCAGTCTCGCCGTCCTCTCTCTGCCTATTAGAACGGGACCGTTTTTATGCGCCGCTTCGCCTCCCGCGAGTGCCCGCTCATCGCGGTGGGGCTCCGCGAGGGCGAGTCGTAGGCAGGCCGCGACCTGCGGGTAATTTCGCCCCGCTGCACTCGCACAGCTCCGCGTTGTGGCGAATTTCTCCTGACTGGAAGAAAACAGGTGGGGTACGCTGGGCGGCGCCACGACCACGACGGCGTCCCGGGCGATGTGTGTCACCCAGCCGAGGTGCGGCTGTCCGGACGGGAAGCTTTCATTAAAGTACGTAATGCCATTTACTGCCATTATATAAAACGAGAGCCAGCTTGAGTTGCCATGGAGACCGGACCGTCATAAAATGGTGACGGCGCGGCCGTTGAGGGGACAACCCAGAGACAACCGGCGTCAATCACGATCGCCGCGTCGTCCGTCGTCCAGCCGGGGCTGCTGCTCCGTTCGGCCGGCTCGGCCTCTTGAGGACGCGACACTGTACGCTTTTGTGAGGAATGGAAGGCGCGGCGGGACTCCTTGCCGTTTATCATGATTCCTCGCTTCCGCGTTTACGCTCCGCCCCGCGCCGCCGCTCCGTTCCGAACAGTGACTCGTCTCTCTCGCACTCGTGGGGCGTGCCGGCGGGGTGCGAGGGAGGCAGAGCGTTGCCCGGGGCGGTGCCACTGCGGGGGACGCGGCGCCCCGCCGACGGGCCGAAAGCAAACCTGCCCCGTCCCGCAGGCCCGGCCCACCCCCACACACCTCGTTACTCCGCGGCTTTGATCTGTGACAATCCAATCTAAATATTTTCCGGCTGAGATGGCACGCGAGAAACATTATTACACAAGCCCCTCGCCACGCTCCGCCACCCCGCGCCGCCCCGCGCCGCCCCCGCAGACTTTGATGCGGCACGTTTCATTTGTCAGAGGGGGAGCAATTTATTTGCTAAGAAAGCGCGGGCGTGGCGGGCCCGACTGCGCGCTGCGCACATCGCCGGCGAGCCTCCGGGCCGCGCTGGGCTGGGCTGGCCCCGGCGGCGACTTGCTCCCCGCGACGTTCTTCATCTCATTCAGAACGCGCGGCAGTTTCCGCGCCGAAGACGGACCGGCGGCAGTCAGCGGGTAAAACCACAAATCGAGTCATTTGGCTAGCGGCGACGTGTCACGGCCTCGCGGGCCTCACATGACGCAGCAGGGGAGCATTCTGTGGCAGGCGCGGAACCTCTTCCGCTGCGGGCCCAGAGGAGGGTCGTCGTCGGCGAGCCTGTGGACACAGCGAGCCGGAAGTAGAGTGGTCAACAGAATCGGCGATTTCATTGGGAAAGTATCTCGTCCGGTGGCCTGCACCTTTCCCGGCTGTGCCCTGCAGGCGGCGACGGCGGCGGCGCGGAGGCGGCCAGCGGCGGGGAAGGCGAAGGCTCTGGCGCGAGCGGCGGCGTCGCGGATTCGGTTGCCGGTTCGGCAGGGACGTCCGCCAGCACCAGTCCGCCGTCCAGCGCGGGTATCGCGTTTCCGACGACCTGGTCCTCACTCTCCGGCACGGCCCTGGCAAGAACAAGACCGAAATGCGGGTGTTTGGGATGTGCTGAGCGGGGTGAATCAGTTGACTTGCCTCTCAGTTGACACCCAATAGAATTGTAGAATAGAAATATTAAGTAGAAATAAATAGAAATATTTGAAAATATTGTTAGGATACGCGCTTGGTTTCTGTACTCGAGAGTTAAAGCTAGCTGACACCTTTATGTGTCTTACATGTCTAGGTATGTTTCAAAGTATAAAGGTATCATCTGCTAAAAAAAAAACTTGAAAATGGCGTGTTAGCCCGAGTAGTGACCATGGCGTTCTCTACCACTCACCCTGGTCGGGCGGCGGGGCGGCGGTACTCGCAGGCCTCGTGGTGCTTGGCGCGGTCGCGGATGCTGAGCACGGCGTCGCAGCCGGCGTGGCGGTACGCGCACCAGGCCCGCAGCGCGCTCGCCCACGCCGAGAGCAGCAGGGCGGGCCGCGCGGACAGGGCCCCGCGGCAGCTGGGGCACGTGAGCACGCCGACGCGGCACGCCGCACACACCACGTGTCCGTTGGCGCACGCCCACACCGGCGCGGACGACTGGTAGCAGACAGGGCACTCGAGCTGCTCGAGCAGCGCGGCGCCGGCCTCGGGGCACGCCTGCATGCCGTCCAAGTCCTCCAGCTCGCGGAGCACGACCTCCAGGAAGCCGGCCGTGCCGCGCAGGGTCCCCGCCGTGCCGCTGAGCTCCTTGACTGCCGTCTCCGCGACCTCCACCATGGCGGCGAGGTCCTTGACGGCCACGTCGCGTTCCGGCAGCGCCTCCTGCCCCGCGGCCTCCTTCGTGACCACCAGGCCGTCCGCGGCCGTGCGCAGCGCCTGCGCGCGCATGCGCAGCCTGGACTGCACCAGGGTGATGTGTCTGACGGCGTCCTCGGCGGACGTCACTCTGCTGGTCAGGTAGTGCACGCAGCTGGCCGACAGCTCCTCGCGTGGACACAGACTGTTGGACAGCTTGATGAGGAAGTCGGTGGCCTCGTTCAGGCTGCCCGCCGTGTGGTTCAGCCCCTCCACCACCTGCAGGCGGAGCAGACCGCGAGGGAAATGAACAACCCTGCAGGGCGACCCTAGCTCTGGACCCAGTCGCCAGCGGCCCACCCTGACGAGGTCCTTGGCCATGGTGAAGCGGTTGCACGCGCAGTGCAGGCTGCCCCTGGTGCAGGCGCCGCCGCAGCCCCCCTTGGGCTGCTCCCTGACGGGCTTCATGAGGGCCTGCGCGTTGGCCGTGGTGACGCGCACCAGCCCGATCATGCCCTCCGTGACGTTGATGGTGCGCCGCACGGCCTCGATCAGCTCCTTCTCCGTCACCTCCAGGCACTCCTCGGTGCGCGTCAGCAGCTTGGCGACCTTCGGAAGTTTCGAGGCTTCAAGTGCCGTCCGCCGCCCATCTTTCTATTATACTCTTTCTTGATTGCTTATCAGCAGAAGAAGTCTTGGTTCCAATGTTCAATTTGCAAGAAAACATGTTTCTGCTTCTATTTTTGCAACCCTGTGTTTGAGTACCTGGATCATGTTTACGGAGGAACGCGTTCGGTGAGCCTCCGTTCCCGGTTCATCACAACTATCTCCGGTCTGAGCCTCGTTGGCGTCTGCCGTGGAGCCATGGTCCATGTCACACATGTCTCGAGGTTGCCTGCATCCAACAAAACAGACCCGCCCTAAAACGGAGTTTGAAACTCACATGATGGCGCGCAGTGGGACTCGAACCTCCGCCGCACATCGCACTGTGGTGCACGCAACAATCAGAAAGGGGCCGTCCATTAATTACGTTACGCACTTGGGGGAAGGGGGGGGGTCTGGGTCAGCGTAACGCTGCGTTACCTGGGGGACGGGGGGGGGGCGGGTCAGAGCCAGCGTAACGTTACGCTTACCACATTAATTTTGGAGCAGAAATATGCAATTTTTAAAAGTAAAATAGGGTAAAAGCCGAGCCTTATAAATATGTTTAGCGTAACGTTACGCATGAAGAGGGGAGGGGGTCCAGGCTAGCGTAACGCTGCGTCACATGGGGGAGGGGGGATCAAAAAGCGGCAAAAAGTGCGTAACGTAATTAATGAACGGCCCCAAATGCACAAAACTGTAGACAACAGAACAAGAAACGCCCGAATGCCTCTGCCATGGAGATGCGGGCAACTATTGTTGCCAATCCACGAACCGTCATTGACATCGACAGCTTTCCTCATTTTATTCCTCGGTCACACTGGCAGAAACCAAAAAGCCCTGTGTGAATGTCAACCCGCCGCTGACGGGGCTCGAACCCGGGCCTGCTCGATTGACGGCTAGAATTTCTCATTCTCGCGTTCCAGAAGGACGGATGACGTACAGCCGTTCGGCGAAGCGGCCGCGGCGCTGGCCCGCGCCAGGTCCTCGGCCAGGTCCCCCGACTAGATGTCACATTACCTCACTTGGCCCCGGTCGCCAGGCCGTACAGTAATCTGTCTCCGGCGGCCCCCCGGACGGCCCCCCGGCCCGCCCCGCCCCGCCCCGGCCCGGGCCGGCTGTATCCGGCAGGTGGACCTCGTCTAAGGTCCCCGTTCTCCGCGCCGTCGCCGTGGCCTCGGGGCTGCCTCCGAGTGGCCGCGCCGTGTCACTGTCATTCCCCGGACGCGGCAGTGCGGCAGCCTTGGTCCATCGAGGCGGACGGACGGCATGGCACATGCTGGAGTCTAGGCCCGGTCCCTGGTCCAGCCCGTGACACCGGAGTCGCACTGTACGCCAGATTAATGTGGTCAGGGGGGCTCGGCGCGGCGCGGCGCGGCAACGGAAAGGCACCTTCGCCCGCCACCTTCGGGACTTCGGGCTTCGCGTCGGGCCGCCTTCCGTGTAAACACTTGAGACTCCAGGCCCCCGGCCAGGGTCCAGCCGTCCAGGCCTTTCTCTCACACGGTCGCTCCTAATTTCGTCAACTTTTCGTACTAGGATGAACATCAGCAGGAGCGAGCAGGAGGCCGTTGTCTTCCACGATGGAGACCGATGACGACGCAAAAATACCAGCGTGTTGTGGGAGATTTTTCTGCGGCCGGGAATGAGATTCCTGGAGTTTAGTGTTACTGAGTGTTACAAAGCCACTTCAACACCTTCACCAAAAATATTCATTTAAACTTCGAGGACAGTTTTTCAACATTGCAAAATGCTATCATGTAATCTTCCCTTGCCAAGAAAATTTTATTGGAACAGTGCAAGAAGCAAGCTTTAATAAACTACGATCCGCACCAAATAAATCTGTGTTGGGCATTACAGGTGACACCATGTTTTCCAGTGTTCTCCCCCTGCCCGTCCCGCCCAACTCTGTCCAGGCGCGACTTGCACGGATAAGCAAGCCGATACGGAGAGCTTAGTGTGCAAACACCTGTCACCCCGTCCTGAGCCCCCTCCCCTCCTCTCCCTCGGCGCACGACGCCGTGCCCTGCATGGAGGTGTACGACACGACGCCGGGGTCCTTCCTAGAGCACCGGGCTGATTCCGCACAGCGTCCCGACGAAAGCGATGTTGGCCGTGCTGGGCACGGTGCCGGCCGGTATTTGGCTCGCATTCAGTTAGCGCGGTGCGCGCGTGGCTTTCGAAACACTCGCGTGCGATCGGCGCGCAGACTGCAGGCGGCGGCGTGCGAGAACAAGAGTGGCGTGACGTCACCGGCTCTCTTTTCTGGGCGCCGCCGCCGCGAGCGACTTTTAAAAGGATTCCTCCTCGCTGCAGCCAAAAGGCGCGGCGGATCAATGGGTCCGGGGGAGCCGCTCTCTGGAGACTGACTCCGGACAGTGCTTTCGTCGCGGCGTCTCTCCCGCACCCTCCGGGACGCCCTGCGAGTGAGACAGAGCGAGCCGAATGCGCGGTTCGGAATCGGCCCGCTGTTCGTCGCTCGTTCAATCGAGCGCGGCCCGTGAATAAGTAAAGAGATTTAATCCCGACTCTTCCGCGCTCTGCCGCCCCGCCGCGGCGCGCGGCCCGCAACCCCTCGGCGGGGACGTCGCGGCGCCTTCATCCATCGGCCGGGATCAGCCGCGATTGCCCCTGGCACGCTGTCGTCGTCCAAAGTCAGGACGACAGGACAGGACGCCGATTGCAAATTTCGCCAACTTTATTCTCCTTTTTTTGTTTCTTTTTTTTCGGCATTATTCAGAAAAGTGGACCCCCCCCCCGCGGCGGATCACCTCCCCCCCACCCCCTCCTCGCGGGCGGTCTTCTCTGCGGCCGCGGAGGCGTCGATGAGGTGAATGCATTCCTGAAAAGTGTCGGCGGCGGCAATTTGCGTCGTGAGGACGCCGTGGACGCCGTGGGGACAGGCGGTAAATCAGCGCACCTCCGCGACGAGCCTCGGCGACGCCATCGAGTCCGGCAGCCTGGGGCCACACGGCTTGTTAGAGCGGCCGCTCCGCGGGAAGGCGGGGGGGGGGGGGAGGCCACCGTAGTCGGTCATTATTTCCAAATGCGGTCGGTCGGTCGGTCAGACGACGTTAAATCCGAGCAGAGTTCAGGTTGCATTTCAAATACGGGCGCCAAGGCGAGACGGGGCCGCGCGGCGGCGGCGGCGGCGGCAGGGGCCTGAGCCAGTTCGGTGACGTCCCGAGAGATGGCGCTGGCGGCACGTCGCGCGGCCCCTCGGCCGCACGGTGCAGCGATCGCCGCCTCGCCAGCACGACGCCGCGGCGAGCTCGAAAGTGAAACTTTAATGCACGCGTGCGAAGGGACCACAGGACTCACGGTGCAATGCGAGGGGGCAACCACTCAAGAAATTATGTGTCCCCTTGAGCGCCAGAAATCTCTGGGAATCGGAAATCTTCCCCCCCAAAAAAGGAAAAAAACAAGCAAATTTTGGGCGTTAAATCGGTCAAAATCTTGCGAAATCCGACGAAATCTCTTCCCATGAGAAATCTTGGGTCCCCAAACATACTTAGTGGTAGCCCCCTCGGTGCAATGTGCACCCAGAGAGAAGCAAAGTTCTAGTTTGGAGGAACAGAGGGCCTTCTTGGAGGCTTCAGCCGCGTGCATTACTTGAGAAAATAACAACGAGCCGGTGGTTGCATTGCAGCGCTGCTAACTTTGCTCGCACTTTGACACTGGTCATGCCGCACTTCCATCACTCCATGCAGTCCTCCCGGCAGGTCCAACCCGTTTTCCCACGCCTCCGTAATAAGCCCTGCACTTGCCTGAAATTGGAGCTCGGCCCGCGCGGCGGGTGGTGGCGGTGGAGGCGGTGGAGGCACCCCCGCACGGTGCCAACCCATCCTACCACCACGACCCTCTCGTCCTATATTGTCTCCAAGTGTCACCCCGGTCCTCGAGTCCCCGAGGGAGGTCGTCAGGGCAGCCGTGGCGCAGCAGAAGCCGCGCGCCACACATGACCCGTGATGCCGACCGGCGGCCGACGGCGACCCTCCGTTTCCGCCGCCGCCGCCGCCGCCGCCGCCGCCCCGACCGGCAGGCAGCCCCCAACCCCTCATCCGGCACCCCTTTGCCGCTCACCCCACAAATCCATACAACACTTAGAACAACGGCGGCCTGGACTCGCTGCCCTCTCATTACATTTTTGCGCGGCGCTCCATCTCGTTTCGCCTGCCTGCTGGCCGGCTGGTGACTGGCCGCCTCGACATGTCATTTGCTAATGGGCCGGTGATACTGGCGGCTGGCGGCGACCTGGACATGCAGATGTACACAGGAGAGTGTGCCCGGCGGCGCCCCGCGCGCCCGTTCTGAATAAGATATGGACGTGCCTGGTATCTCAGGCAGCCCTGGCGAACGTGCGCGCCGTGTACGTCCATGTCCAAAAGTGAGCAGCAGAGCGGGCGGCATGGTGCGGCTCGGCGAAGAGGGGCATTCACACACACGCGGCTCGCACACACACACACACAGAGGGAACCGGTCAGTGGCGCGGTTTTTGGAGGTCCTTTCCATTCCTTTCCACTGAATTAGCAGATGAGCGAGCAACGTGAAAGCACTCTACTTTCATCCCTGTCTCTCGCTGCTGCTCCCCGCTCCCCCGCCGCTGCCGCTCCGCGGCTCTGCGCGGCGGCTGTGCCACGCTGAATACAAAATCAAGGACCTCTCTTTCGCCCGGAAACAGCAACGAAACCCTTGAGCGCAACTTGTGAACAACTTCCGACCGCGACGGCGTGGCGGGGCCCAGGCCGGCCCAGCCCGGCCCAGGGCGGTGCGGCCACCGCAAGGCCAGCGCGAGGCCGCTGCCGGGCGGGGTGGAAACGCGGGCCGCGGGCGCAAACCCACCGGATGTTCTTTATTTCCAGGATTCTCCGCATCCGGTGGCGCGCCCAGGAGCACCGGGGCAGCGGGTCACACACACGCGCAGTCTCTCTCCGTCTCTCACACAGGCGCTCCGCTGGCTCCGCTGGCCGGGGTGGCGCAGCGGAACAGCGGAATCAATAATGGCTACTTATCATGTGACTGCTGGCGGTGCGCACTGCGCGCAGTGGCGTCCCCCGGGACTCGGCGGCCCCGACGGCCACCAAACGGCGGTCGCTTTATCGCCCCTGCCCTTCAGGCGCCTTCAGGCGCCTTCAGGCCCGCGCTGCCAGAACGGCCTCGCAACACCGGGCGACGCCACCGCACCACCGCACCAACCCGGCCAGCAGCCACACCAGAAAACTCCAGAGGCTCGCTGCGCTGCGCTGCCTGCTGCGTCGGCCACCTTTCGCCCGAAAGGCTTTTTCTCCGCGAGGTCAAAGGTGGGCCGCCCATTTTTTGAGCGCCGCAGAATGAAGCTCTGATGACGAATCCCCAGAGAGCCCCGCCTCGCTTCGCCCCGCTGCCGCGCCACGCCACGCCACGCCACGCCACACCCTGCCCTGCTCCGTCCCGCCCTGCCACGCGGACACGGCTAAATGGAGCTTACGCCCTTGCCGACCCCTGCCGGGCACGCCGCCGCACAGTGGGTCAGAAGACCGTTGAGGCGGCCAAAATCCCGGACACGTTTTGAGCTCCAGAGTCACTAAATGGGACTCGAATCGAACGTGTGACCCCGCCAATAATGGTTTCCTCGTCAGGAGAGCAATCCATTGATGGGGTCACACGTTCGATTCGAGTCCCTTTTAGCGACTCTGGAGCTCAAAACGTGTCCGGGATTTTTGCCGCCTCAACGGTCTTCTGACCCACTGTGCACCGCCACGCCGCCGCCTCGAGGCCAAAGTCTGGCCTCCCCTCGCCGTCTTTAAACGCTTTGACGATTCTGGCTCCGCTCAAATGGAATCACATGAGCCCGTGACGCCGCCGTGGCCACCGGCGGCCTGCAGGGCCAGGCCCGGGGCCGCGCGGCCACCGCCCCGCCCCGCGTCCCGCCGCATCAAAAGGGTAGGTTACGGTTATGGTCCGACCCGCGCCTCTGGGGGTGAATTTCAGATGACGCTCGGCAGCTCGGTGGAGGCTGTGGCGCTCGGGGGCGGCCCGGGAGTCTCGAGAAAAATCCGGCCTGCAGAGCCCATTTTAAGCACCGACTTGGCCTGCAAGAGTCCGGTAGATGCATAACCTAGAGAACGGCAAATCCTGACCAGCGGTTTTGGTCACCGCACTCAGTCCCGCGTCTGAGTCCAGCTTCTGGAACCCACTAGAGCGGGCCTGGAGCGCCGCGCGGAGCCGTGACTGGAGAGTCCTTCAACACCTCCGTGTCGCCTCGCCTCGCCTGTCGCCCGCGGCCTGACAGTTGTGATTGTGCTGGTCCGGGTCCCGAGTCCGGACGCACGCGCTGCTCCGGCGAGAAGTCATTCCATCCATCATCCGTGCCGGACTCCCGGACGCCAGGCGAGGTCCTGGAGGACTGCGACAATAAGAGACGCGCGCCGCGTCCTCCGCGTCGCGCCGTGACGCCGTGACGCCGCAGTGTCGTCTGTCATCGTGGCTGTCAAAGCAGGCGGACGGCGGGGCGGACGTGCTCCGTGAAGAGGACGGTGATTGCGTTGTTGGTTCAAGTACCGGACCGCGCCGGACTGCACCGGACGAAGACGACGCCACCGGGAGAAGGATTGAGGAGTACAGTCCCCGCGAAAACAACTACGACGGCGAAAACACGCGCACAAGCCTGTAATGGGATGCTCGGATTATTGGCCGGGGCGGGCGGCGCGGCGCGGCGCGGCGGGGGTCGCGGGGACAGGTCGCGTGCGGCGGCGCGTGGCAGCGTTGCCGTATTGGAATAACAGTGCGGTGGGCCGTGGCTAATATCCGCAACAATGTGTCGCCGTTGTTTTAAATTAAATCGTTGTATTAAACGTCTGCCGGCACGCGACCGCCGAAATTGATTATGACGCTACGGCTTTCTTTTTTTTTTTTGTCGGATCTGTTTGTTATTTACCGTGTGGACGATGGGGCGGCGAGGGTGGCTTCGGAAGAGATCAGCTGATTGCGGCGGAGCGTTCGATGAGCAGCTTTGGGAACCGCCGCTCGAGGTCGGGGGTGTAATGGCTCAGATGGTTACGACGATGCAGTGTCTAATGTCTTCCTGTACTGGACTAGGTTCGATTCCCGTCGACGACGTTCTTTTTTTACCGCCAGTATTCTTTGTGAAGAGCATCCTTGGATTTTTCATTTCCCGCGTTTCATTCCACTTCTAGCGAGACTTGCGAAACTACAAAGGATAAACACTGTGGCAAGTGAAGAGAGAGGAAGACAGAGAAAGAACGACACGCGTCCCTGTTGTGTCTGTTCATTGAAACGGCGGCAGGGCGGCACCCTCCAGGGGGAGCGGGGCTGGCCCGCGCGGGATGTAATGCGACAAGTGGAACGGTATGCAAACCAAACCGTGGTAGTGGATGATGGCTTTTGATGGCCTTTGATGCGCCCTGATGCGTCTGTGAGGGGAAGTCGCGGCCTTGCGGGCCTTGCGGCGGGCCGGAGGGCAGCATGCGCACTCCTAGCGGGCGGTGTCTCTCTCACTCGTGGGGCGCACCGTGCCGCCGGGAGAGAGACAGACCGACGGGACGGACAGTTCGGAATCAGCGCGGCGGGGTGGGTGAGTCTCCCTGCTGCCGCAGTGACATCGCTGCGGGCCAGAGAGAGAGAGAGAGAGAGAGAGAGAGAGAGAGAGAGAGAGAGAGAGAGAGAGAGAGAGAGAGAGAGAGAGAGAGAGAGAGAGAGAGAGAGAAGGGGAGGGTGGAGACAGACGGAGAGGGGTGGCAGGCGGCAGGGCTCGCAAAAGGAGAGGGTCTGACAGACAGGCGGGCGCCCAGTGCGTCGGGGAGGACCCTCGGAACGCAAGCAAGTGTGGTCTATTGCTTCGGCCGTCTTGTCTTGCCGCTCTGCTTGTGCCCACCAGGTTGTCGTGGTCGGCGAGGATGCTCCTGGCCAAGTACAAGCCGGCCGCGGTGTTCGTCTTATGCAAAGCAGTGGGGCGCTGTCGGCGCGCGGCGCCCGCCTCGACTTTTGCCCTCTGCGCTGGATTTATAGTGGTGACATAAATTAGCTGAGGGGCTTCTGCTTGCTGTTGTTGGTGCGCTTCTGTTTGGCTGTTTCCGGTTCCGCGATGGGCGTGGCGGCGCGGGGCGGCGCGGGGCGGGCGGGCATTCCAGGCGCAGGGGCTGCCCCGTGGCCTTGTCTAAGTACACAGCTTGTCACACTTATTTGCTGCAACGACCCCCCGCTGGTCCGCGGCTCCGCGGCTCCGCTGCTCCGCGCCCCACGGCACGCCGGCGGCGCACCAGTGCTACGACACGACGGCGGTCACCGCGGCCCGGGGTGACGGCGACGCGGCAACACGCGGAGGGTGCGCGCCTCTTAAATTAGCTTTCTGTCATTATAATTCCATTTTGCATGGAAATAGGCTTAATTAAAAACAAAGCGGGTGATGAATGGGCATTCTTAAGGGGCAAAGATGCGCGCGGCCTGGCCGGGCAGGCCGGGCAGGCCGGGCCAGGCGACGCGACAGGCAGCCTTAAGACCTTAACTGCAATAATTACGACAACGTGTCCGAACAAGTGGGCCTTAATGGCAGGGCGCGGCACGCCAGGCCACGGGGATCACGATTAGCCCGCAATGAGAGCGAGAGAGAGGCCCGAGTCCTGCGGTCGCCCTCAGCCCGCTAGCGCGGTGGCAAGGCGTTTTTGCCGCGCAGTCTGTCTCTCTTTCTTATCCCCGGTGGCTGATTTAAACCCCCGCAGTGGGGGAGTCTCCAGGGTGATGCATTACGCCGAGACCAGCAATTAGAAGCTCCTTCCACAAGTTGTGGACGCGGCGCCGCACTGTGCCCTCTACCCTCCACGGGGCAGCGGGCGGCAGCTGCTCCCAAAGTACTGCAAACTTTTGTTTCGCATCGAACAGGGCGGTGGCTATACCCCGCGCTGGGGCGGGTACCCGCGAGGGGTATCGACGCGCAACTCCCTCGTCGCGGGGCAGCCACCGTAAAGGGCACCGGTTTTGCCTGCGGATTAGCGGCCGCGGAGCCGCGGTGTCGTCGGCCTGTCTCACTCGCACCCACGGCGGCCGCATGTGAGCGAGAGGGAGGCTCTGCCGCGCGGGATCAGTCCGAAGCCCGAGGAGATAGGCGCGGCGCGGAACAAGACGACGGGCGCGCCGAAAAATAAGAAATGAAAAATATGGTCGGAATGAAAAATAATGGTGATTTAGACAAGGCGGCGGAGGGGAGGCTGGCCGGCTGCTGGGCAGGGTGGCCGAAACAGGGAGGGGGTGGGGGTCTAATGGCGGCTGTCGCCCTCCACGAGGCGGCCACGTATCTCAATTAGTCCGGAAGGTATTCTGGACACATCGTAAGACGACAGCGTGGGGTCGGATAAACAAAGCGAGGCGCTGCCGGGCACTTCATTGAGGGGCGGAGGACAGTGCGCCTCGCAGGCGCGTCGCCGCCGGCTTAAAAAAAAAAAAAAAAAAACATGACGCGAAAACAAGACAATATTTTCATTTAACCTGCGGTGGCGGCTCCGCGTGTCGGCGAGGGAGTGCCGGTAAAAGAGGCGCTGCGAGACGGGTTTCATTATTTCGTTGTTTTGGCGCGAGCACGCGGCGATGGGGAGGGCGTCGTCGTGCGGGGGTTGGTTTTGCTATCGAGGTGTATCATTCTGTGTCCGTCCGTCGGCCGGTCCGTCTGCCTGTCCGTGCCGCGCGCGATTTTTCTCCGCGACGCGGATTGATGGCGCTGGCTGATCAATCTCCACTCGCCCCTCCGCCCCTCGCCGTGTCGTCTAGTCTTGTTACCGCAGCCCTCAGTTATTAATAAAAATCGGCTGCGGATAAATGTCATCCGCCGTGCCCTCTGTCCGCCGTCCGTCCGGCTGTCTCTCTCCCTCTCGCCGCCGGCGTGCGGCGGTTGGCTGCCTCTCTCGCACCCCCGCGGGATGTCCCGCGAGTGCGAGAGAGCGACGAAGCACCGTTTCGGAATCATCGTGCAGCGCGCCGTGTCCGCGGCCGGGCTGGCCAGCGCTGGAGCCAGCTAGCGCCACCACCAGGGCCAGGGGGCGGCCAGGGGGCGGCCGCCGCATCGGTTAGCGCAGATCTGACAGATTCTCGCATCCCGCAGTAGTGCCTCATTGTCCACCGAGACCCTCGGAATGAAAATGGATGGCGTCCGTCTTCGTCGCGCACACGGAGCGGCCCATGCATTTATTATTGATCACGGCGCACTCGGCTCGGCTGTCTCGCTGCTGACGTCGGGTTGTCCGGGTCGTCCGGGTAGAGCAGGCAACCCGGCGCCACGTCTGCAGGATGGTTGCCTACCTCGCCGGCGGTGGGAGCGCCATGCAGTGGCGTGACGTGGGGACGGATCCCATCGGGTGGCTCGTAGCGAAAGAAACGGCTCAGAGTCCCAACACAAATCAGGCGCCTAAGTGTTGAGCGGAGCCACGGGGTAGGCCAAGGTCGGAGCGTCGTTGTACAAGGCGGGCAGCCAGCACCGCGGCGTGCAGGACCGCGCCGAGGACGCCCTCGCTTGCCATGCTGCGCGCGTGCACTCATTAAGGGCCGCGGTGATCAGCCCGCCGGAGGGCCGCCCTGCGCCCTGCGCCCTCGGCCCTGCCGCCGCGACAGCCTGCACTCTGACAGTGAGTGAGCGGGGAGGGACGCGGACGCGCGCAGAAATCACGAGACCGTCTTCTGCTATTCTCATTTCCGGGCCGAAGAATACCGAACCGGGGGGGCCGCCTCTCCGGGCCGCGCACACACCCTGCCAGGAACGGGCGGCATCGCGCTGGGAACAAAACGAAAATATGGGGAGAGGGGGGCAAGGGAATGACTTAGGCGTCCCCGCCGCCACCGCCACCACCGCGCGGCGCGGTACTCTCGATTCCCGGTCAGTACCTTTCAAAGGTGAAATTAATGACACGCACCTACGACGCATCGGGGGCACAACAACAACAACAACAACAAGAACAACAACAACAACACAACATGTAATTGGAGGCGCTCCGTCGCGATGGCGGCCTCTGCCCCGAGCCTCCGCGACGTGCCGCCGCGCGCTAGATGGCGTGACAGTCACCGGGATGGCCCATTATTGATGAGCCGCTGTCACTCCGTGTCACTCCCGCGTCGCTCCACTACTGACAGTTCGTCACGCGCGTGCTGGGCGTCACGCGGTGAGTGGAGGCGGCGACAAACTACGCCCCGCGTGCGTTTTAGTCGAGGGGGCAACCACGTAGTAGTATGTTTGGGGACACAAGATTTCTTAAGGGAAGAGATTTCGTCGGATTCCGCAAGATTTCGACCGATTTTACGCCCAAAATTTGCTTGTTTTCTTGCCCTTTTGGGGGGAAGATTTCCGATTTCCAGAGATTTCAAGGCGCTCAAGGGGACACATGATTTCTTGAGTGGAAGCCCCCTCGGTTTTAGTTGGCAGCTGGAACACCCAGGGAACACCAGCAGGAATATCCTTGTCTTCAGGTTTTTCAACGTTTTGATCAACTTTCCGGTGACACCACTCCGGCACACAGGGGTAAGTGATCAGGCTGCGGGCAGGACCACCGCTAGGGGCAGCACGATTACCGACCTCTGCCGGCTCGGCCGGCTCTGCCCCCGGCGAAGAGACAAAGACGAGCGGTGCCGCGTCCCGCCACTAATGGCCTCTAATAGATGAGAATCGCTGCATCGATGCATAGATCCACGTCTCGGCCTCTCGGGCCCCGACAGCTGATCGATAGAGGTCAGCGGGGGCCCGGCAGGACGGCAGGACCACACTGGGGTCTCCGCGGGTCGTCCCGGGCCCCACAGGGCCCCACAGGGCCCCACAGGGCCCCACAGGGCCCCACCCAGCGTGTGCGTGGAGGAGCCGCCCCAGGCCGAGTGCGTAGGGCGAGTGCTGCTGCACGCCGAGCCGACAGCCTAAGGTTTGGTCCCTGCACACTGAATTCTTATGTACTTTTTTGTGCGTAGTTATGCACGATTTTGCACATGCGTTTTTTTATGCATAATAGTGCGTTGTTGCATAATTTATTCATAACTATGTATAAATGCATAATGCAGAAGCTTACGCATGTGCAAAATCGTTCATAACTATGTACAAAAAAGTGCATAAGGATTTAGTGCGCGACGGCCGGGTTTCACGACGGTCGAGTCCCCGCTCCAATCAGGACGACACCTGTGACGGTCCGGCCGGCCGGCCCTATCAACGACATCACAATCAGCAAGCCGATGGGAATCTGGCGGCGCGGTCCGGCCGGCCGGACGACGAGTCATCCCGGGGAGATTGGCGCTGCGAAACGCTGGGCGCCACGCAGGACTACGCGCAGCGAGCCGCGCGCCAGCAGGCCGGCCGGCCGGCCGACCGCGTCCCGTCCCCCTCAATTTCCCCCACAATCCTCCGCGTGATCGGCCTGCCCGCGCGGTGCGCGGTCGCGGCCCAGTGCCGCTGCCTGGTGGTTGAGGGCGGCCGCGGTTTCTCGCCGTAATGCGCCAGGCAGGCCAGTCCACTTGTCGGTCCCGATGTCGTCGAGTGGTACCCGCCCCGCCGCGGCCGGTCGGTACGTGTAGCGAGGTACCTGCGCCGCCCACGACCGCCCCCGCCCCGCCTACCGGCCGGGTACCCGCCCCGCGGCCGAGCGCGGTGCGCGCGGTGCGAGCCCCATCATTACATAAACCTGTTCCGCAACGCCGCTGGTTATCGCGAATCTCCAATTCCGACAATATATTACACATTGTTCCCCGCCACTAATAAGAAACAAGTGTATTAATGTGTTCCTCGATTCCCGCCAGTGACCGCCGGGCCGGAGCCGCGCGCCGGCAGGGACACATCGGGGAGCCTCTGGCCTGCGCGGTTCCCAACCTTGAGGTCGCGACCCCATTTTGGTCACGGAAAAATATTTTGGCCGAAAAGCGCTATAAGCGCTATGAGCGTGTAAAGCCAGAGGCGAGGCAATCGCTTGCTGGCGGGGCAGTGGGAAGGGGAGGGGGTTAATTAACTCTGCTGTCATATCGCGCGCGTTGCAATGTCGTGTCCATAAAGATCTGTTGCGCCTGCGTGGCGGCCGGTCGGCCGGACCGGGACCACTTCGTGCGCGGGGCGACCGCGGCGGCGTGCGGCGGCGTGCGGCGGCGTGCGCTATCGGGGAGGCATCGCGGCCCGGTGCGCAGGGCTGGCTGTGGACCTCACCGTCCTTCGGCGCGACTCAGCGACGACCACGCCTTGCGGTGGCCCTTCTCTTCAGTCACGTCGTTCACGAGGTGTCCGCTGCGCGCCCGGCAGCACGGCGGCGTGGGGTGCGCCCCTAAACAAGCAGCGATCGCCCCGCCATTCACGAGGCGCGGCGGGGCGGGGTGGGGCGGGGCGGGGCGGGGGGGTGGGGTCCACGCATCGCGACAAAGGCGGCGCAGCTTCTGGTCGGCTGCGTGTAAACAAACACGGGCATCTCCGCCTGACTAGCTGACTGGTCGTCCGACGCCCCGCCACCCTGTCGGGACGGCCCCCGCCCCGCCACCCTGTCGGGACGGCCCACGGCCCGCTCTGTGGTGTCGTGGCTATTTGTTCAAGTCACAACCAGTATTTTTTCAATTCACGCTTAGTATTTTTCAATTCGCACTTTTTTTTTCCAATTAGCACCTAGTATTTTTAGGCACGAAGTAGCCTTATAGCCTCACCAGGTTTTTTTCTATTCTATTCGTACTTGGTATTTTTTTAAATTCGAACCTATCATTTGTTTTTTAATTCGCACCCAGCATTTGTTTTTTCAATTCGCATCTAGTTTTTGTTCACGTCGCACCCCGTTTTTTTCAAGTCGCGGTTGGGGCCTTACCGATCGGCTGTTTGGAGCAGCCCCGCGGCGGGTGCCGCCACGACGCGGTCCTCGGCCGGCCGAAGACGGCGCGCTAATCTCTGCGCCGCGCCACCCTCACGGGGCCATGTGGCGCGAGGGCCGCGGCCGCGAGCTATCTATAGCAGCTATTGACAGATGGGACAGAGGGCGTTTTCTTGGCGGCCGGCCGCCGGCCGCGGGTACGCGGGGCCTTGCCTTGGCTTGCTGGCCGACAGCCTCGCGGCGCAGCGTTGCACAGCGGCCCGCCCCGCGTCCGGGACACCCCGCGACAAGCAGGCCGACGACCGCGCGCGGGGAATTCGCGCGCAAAAAGGGAGGCGGTGGTTTGCGGCAGCGCTCCCCGAGGACGTCACCGAGGCCAAACTAAACTTGGTTGCGACGGGCCAGGCCCTCAGGCACGGGGCACGGCGCGCGCGAAATGCCACGTCAGAGCCGTCATCGCGGTCGTCAACAGACTGGACGCTCCCCGCGCTCCTCGCCGAGTTTCTCATAGTTCTGTCACGCCAAACACGACAAGCCGGGCGTCCCACATCAAACGACGACCGCACTCCACGGCCCCACCAAAGGCCAACGAGAGGGGGCTGCGGGGGGCAAAAAACACTCGGGCTGTCAGTGGTTGAACCCGCAACTCGGAGAGGGACGTGTCGGAGGGGCGGTCGCAGTGACGCAGTGTTCCCTTCTGTTCGGCGGCCGAGGCGCTTCTGGCGCCGACTACTTCCGAAGCGGTAATTGATTTAGCCGGTCTTCTTTTCTGCCTCTCCGTGGCGCGCAGGGTCCGCTGGCGCCTGGAGCCGCGTCTGGAGCCGCGTCTGGAGCCGCGTCTGGAGCCGCGCCTGGAGCCGCGCCTGGAGCCGCGCCTGGAGCCGCGCCTGGAGCCGCGCCTGGAGCCGCGCCTGGAGCCACGCCTGGAGCTGCGCCTGGAGCTGCGCCTGGAGCCCTGCAGGACCGCTGGTAGCCGCTCCAGCTCCAGCGGGCCGCGGTCTGCACTGTGGGAACCGCATTTTTCTCCTCGCCGTGTGGAATTCCAATCCCCAGCCCAAGTGAGCCCCACAGACCTACTGCGGGCCACCCCCTCGCCCTCGGCCGACCAGCCCCACTCCTTCCCCTCTCCGCCCCGTCGGTGGACCTCCGCTTCATTTCTCGTGCTATTTGAAGAATCTCTCTCTGAATCAAAGGAAATGCTGCTGCTGGGGTTGTGCCCCGCCGGCCGGCCCAGCCGTGAGTTTGCCGGGGACTACTACTTAATGCTGGAGTACACAAAGTCACGGCGGGCCAGATCCTTTGGCGAGGCCATCTTTACTTTTTGCTCGTCGGGAACCCAACTCGGCTGGAATAACGATGTGCTTCTTCGTGAGCAAAAGAAAAACGCAAAAACGCACAACCCAGAAAATAAAACGAGGAAAATGTGGGTATTTGAACTCGCGAGATATTTTTCGATATATTCCCGCTGTCAAGCACAGCGAAGGAGGGTGCGCGAAGGCCGTCACCGCCGCCTGGCGCAACGCCTCGCCGAGCCAAGCCGCACGCCTCAGTGACAAAGACGAAATGACAAACCAGAAGCGGCCAACTGCGCCGCCCGGCCGCCTCACTTGTGCGACTGTACTCCGGCGGCGAGGCGACACCCCGCGCGCCGGGGCGCAAAGAAAACATTTAGACGAACGAGTCCCTGATGGATGGAGCAATACTCGACAAGAGCCGCTGACGGCGAGGGGCGCGGGGCGGCGGGGGCGTGCGGTTGGGGCGGGCAGGGCGGGGCGGGCGCTCACCTGCTGCCGCGCGCACTGCTTTTAGAGGAGTGAAACTGGAGCCAGTCCGCGCAGTCCAGGCCGTCCGGCAGACAGCGCGAACGCGAATGGAGAAAAGCGCGCGCCCAGAGATAGGGTATCGGCGAACGGGACGTCGATGGCGTGCGGTGTGCGTCCGAGGCCGTGCCGGGAAACGCGACCCGACGCGGTCCTCTCGTTCATACCCATGCCCGCCTCGCAGATAGCCATCGCGGCAAGCCACACCTGCCCTGGCGCGTCCTGGCGACAGCGCCATCGACAAGCACGCCCACGGCCCTCCTGGTCCGCGGCGCGTCCTTCTGCAGGGCGCGCGAGGCGGCATCGTGACGATCCTGGGTGCGGCCGAGGCGCCCGGCCGCCTCGCCACGAGGAGGTGGAGATTTTAAAATAAATGTGAATGGGTGGCTACGTGCATTAGAGACTGTCCTGCGCAGAGACAGCGTGACAGCGACAGACAAGACGACCCATTAGGGCGACGTCAGAGACAGTTGTGTGCGCGTGTGTGAGTGTGTAGGTGTGTGTGTTAGCGACGAGTGAAAGGGGATCCACTCGCTTCGTCTGCGACCAGGTCGCGCGGAGCGTGCCGGAAAATTTCTCGTCGACGCGGGCAAAAGAAAAAGAAGACTGACGCGCTAGACTTCGCTGCTTCCAACTTCATGCTCCTCGCCGCCAAAAGGTCGAATCACTTTTCGGGGCAGCCATTGAGGAAATAGACAGGGAGACTGGTGGGACGTGGACGCGGTCACGGAAACTCAAAGTGGGTTTCTCTTTCAAGGGATGCTGCTTGCGACTGATCACAGTTCAAAAGCCCTGCGGCTACCCGCTCAGCCAGCTGCCGCGGCAGCGCCCCGCTCCGCCTCGCTACGACACACACACACACACACACACACACACACACACACACACACAGACACACACACACACACACACACACACACACACACACACACGACCTAAATTTGTCGCTGTTAGACAAGGCGGTGATTGAAGCACTAGTATGCAAAGGCAGGCTGGCGACCGCGTGAGTGACTTCTCGAGCGTGTATTGGTGTGTGTCTGTGTGTGTGTGGGAATGTGACATGAGGCGCCAAGTCGACGTGCCGCCGCGACCCTTTGGAACTTGAGCCTGATGAGTCCCCGTGAGCGAGGGGAAAGGGTGGAGGGGGACACACGTTTGTACCAGATGTGAAACAAAAGGACAGATCGTACGCCCCACCTCTCCTCTCCTGTTTTGGCCCCTTTTTGACCCCCTTTTGAAATGTTCGGGACGGGCCTAGGCCAAAGTTGCCAATTAATACTATCGACATTTTCCCGTCTTGTTTTTTTTTTTGGTAGCACCTAGTATTTTTTTTCAATTCACACCTTTTTTTTAAAAAATTTATTTTAAGGATTAGGCCAAAGTTGCCGATTTGTATCGCTACTTTTCCTGTCACTTCTTCCTGCCCGCAAAAAATAAACAGATCGAGAGGAGGGCTTGCGGGTGGCCCGAGCACCGCGGACCCCCCTGTCTGTTTAGTCGCGACATGTTGTCACGGGGTCGCTTGTTGACAAACAGTCGGAAGCCTTGTCGTCTTCGTGTGGGTGGGGAGAGTGCGGCAGGGCTAGGGCTCCGGAAGCGGAGCATAGAGAATGTGGTTTAGCCGACTCTCTGGCGGGCACCGAAATGCAGGTTCATTTTAAACAGTCTTTTCGTCGCTCTTTCTCATCTCTCTGGTACTGGCGGGCGCCCCGCAGTGGCACCAGAGCGACTGGGTGGCGAGGGCACTGTTCGGAATCGAGCTGCGGCACGCACTATCTAGCGAGCGACCAAGCTGGGGGGCGGCGGGGGCGGCGGGGGCGGCGGGGGCGGCGGGGGTCCCTGCTGCACGGCGACGCTGCCGCCAGTGCTGCCGCCGCCCCCTGGAGCTCGCGCCGCAGGACGCTGGGGAATATTACTACACAAATAATTATCTTTCTTTTGGGGCCAAAGTGCATCGCGCGGCAAGGGGGGCCGAGGGGGACTCCTCGCTGCAGCACGGCACTGGGGCTCAGGTGTCGACCGTCGCCGCGCGCAGCGAGAGGTCCACCCACACCCACACCCACACACACACACACACACACACACACACACACACACACACACACACACACACACACACACTTACACACACACCCAAACACATACATACACACACACACCCAAACACATACATACACACACACACACACACACATACACACACACACACGGCGCGAGAGAGGAGTGTATATCCCGGGTGATTGATTCTGAGGTAACCGCACCTCGATCCTTCCAAAGGATATTGTCCCCCGTTTACAGCCCGACGGCACTGCGCAGGCCCACAATCCTCGCACGCACACACACATGCACACAGAGCACACACACACGGACAGCAGACCCTGAAGTAGCCCATTTCGCTGCCCACTCCTTACGAGGCTTTGGTCCATAGGGCCTCAGAGAAAAGACGTCAGGACGTGGAGGTGACACTGCCTGACGAGCAAGCCCGTCTGTCTGTCTGTCTGTCTGTCTGTCTGTCTGTCTGTCTGTCTGTCTGTCTGTCTGTCTGTCTGTCTGTCTGTCTGTCTGTTGACCGTCACTCTACTGTCGGTCCGTTTGTCTGTCTCGCGGTCCCCGCGGCTTCACGCCGAAAAATCGTTTTATTCCGCTCCGACTGGACGAGCAGCAATCAGCAGCGAATCAAGAATCGTATAAAACGGCATGCGCGATGAGGCGGCGTGGCGTGGCGTGGCGAGCCGCGTCGACGCCGAGGTGCTGAATTTAGTCGGCCCCGGGGCTACGGGAAATTACTACTGCCTCTTCTGGCGACGTCGCTTTTCGGTGAGCTTGTTATACACCGCGGATCAACAGCAACGACATGGAGTGACTGTACGCACACACGGCCCGACGACGCGGCCTGTCCGGCTGGAAGAAGGGCCTCCGCGGCCACGCCGGCGAGTCGCGGCGAGCGGCAGGGCAGGCGATGATGACTGTGTGATTCAATCTCTGGACGCGTTGCGATGTGGCGGTGATCGGTTCTCATGGGAATAGCATTGCGGCGTGGCGCGGTGTGGCTGTGGCTGGCGAAGGGGGCCGGGGGTAATGCCGGCTGAGCGGCTGAGGACATGATCTACACACGACTTTTGTCGACTTTTGACCGAGCGGAAAAAGGAAGCGGCCTTCGCACAAGCAGCGCTTCGGGCCAACCCCGACACACACACGCACGCACACACTTGATCTATCTCCCCCCTCTCCATCTCTCTCTCTCTCTCTCTCTCTCCCTCTCTCTCTCTCTCCCCCCTCTCTCTCTCCTCTCTCTCTCTCTCTCTCTCTCTCTCTCTCTCTCTCTCTCTCTCTCTCTCTCTCTCTCTCTCTCTCTCTCTCTCTCTCCCTCTCGCGCACACTTGGGGGTGCGGCGCGCTGATAATGGTCCCCTGATTGACACGGTAAGCCTCTCTCACGCCGCCAGCCTCGCTGCCAGCCCCGCTGCCAGCCCCGCTGCCAGCCCCGCTGCCAGCCCCGCTGCCAGCTCAGCACTGCCCGGTCGCCAAAGTTGCCGCCGCACTCGCTGCACCTTGCCGATCAAGCTCCCCGAAGGACTCTATCTGGAGCGGCCTGCAGGACGGCGAGGGTCCTGGGCGGCCGTGGGACCGGGGCAGGTGGACGCCCTGCTTATCGGCGACGGCGACAGCGCCGCCAATGAACGGGCTTATCGCGAGGGGGCGTCCTCGAGCGCTTTCTATTAGGCCCATCGCAGCCTGTCCGTGAGTCCGCCCGACTGCCTGCCTGTCCGTGCATGCTGACGTATGTGTGTGCGTCCGTCCGGGTTGATGGACCTTTTGAGGCGATCTGTGGTGCGATCGCAGGAGGGCAGGAAGCGGCCAGGCGGCCGGGACAGTTCCCCCGGGGCTGCGACGGCAATGCGCCCCGCCACTGCCAGGGCCGCCGGGGCCGCGCCGACCGCATCGCATCATTTCGCGCGGAATGAAGAAATGCCCATCCAGCACTGGGCGCGCCGCACGCCACGCCCTGCCACGCCCTGCCACGCCCATCGCACTTCGTAGTCCATCAGGCTGGCCTGGCGTGGCCGTCGCCGCTAAGCACATGGAGGTATGGCTGCGGGGTACACCCCACCCCCTCCCCCGCTTGTGGGCATGTGGGTGTGACTTGTGATTGGCGGTAGCCAGGACGTGAGTGCGGTGTGTCTGTCCGTCTGACGGACCCCGTCAGGCGCCGCTCCGTCTGACCGGTCCTGGGCCGGACGTTCCGAACAGTACGTGACAACGGAGTCCCACTGGCTGGCTGCCCTTGGCGCGGTCCGCAGGGATTGTCTAGACCCTGCCCCGGCCTGCCTGCTCGAGTCAATAATGTCCCCGTAAGAAAAAGATTGATGTCCTGGCCTGGCTCTCAGGCAGCGGGCCGGTCAGGCCGCGTTTGCTTTTTTCCGTTTGGCGAAATATCGTTAATGTGTTTCTAAAAGAGCCGTAAAGTTAGAGGGCCGGCCGATAACACTAATAAAAACATCCCGAAGGAAAGACTCGGCCGTCTCGCCGGCGGCTCGGCTCGGCTCGGCTCGGCTCGGCTCGGCTCGGCTCGGCTCGGCTCGGCTCGGCCCGGTCGGTGTGCAAACCAGCCGGGATTTACGGGTCACGCCGAGTCGAGTCGTCGAGCTAAACATTCTTAGAGCATCAAAGACGCGCCTTTCTGGCGGTAAAAACAGCACTGGGAGATTCCGAAAAGTGCTTTCGTCGCTCTGCCTCTGCCTTGGTCCGGTCGTAGCGTTTCGGAGCGCCATATAGTACAACCCGTACCGCGATTATAATTTTTGTTTCAGACGGCGCGGCACGGGAGGGGACTTCCTCTCACGACACGGCTCGACACGGCAGCAACTGAAAAGAAACGCCGAGATACAGGATCGGCCGAATAAAGCTGTCAAGCGAGCATAAACTGCGGGCGGCGCACGCCGTGCCAGAGACAGTGCGATCGCTGTCCGGCCGAGCGCGGAGGGGCGGCCCGGGGCGAGGGACGGCAGCGTCCGTGTGAAATATGGGGCCGGTGCGATAAAAAGGAAGTTGCTAAGTTTGGTCCCGAGGGCCGGGGGCGGCCGCCGAGGGCGTGTGTGAGCACGGCGCGGTCCGGACCGCCTCGGACCGCCTCGGACCGCCTCGGACCGCCTCGGACCGCAGTGATAGGCATCCGAGGATTAGCGGGAAGATGAAGCCCGGCCGGCCGAAGACTCGAACGGCGCGCTGCCGCCGGGCAAGCAGCGTGTAGCGCCGCGACGCCAGGCCGGCCCGCCAAGCAGCCCTGAGGAGCTGGCGGCCTGCCTGCCGGGGGCCCGCACCGCTTGAACCGGAGCCCGCGCGGGCCGCAGCCGCGTCGGTAGATTGGACCGCCGCCGGCCGCCTCCAAGATGTATGTCGCCGCGCCGCGGGTCGCCGCCTGTCAGCACTTTGTCAGCAGCTGCGCTGAGGGGCGCGAGGGACAGGGCGCGTCAGCGTCAGGCAGGACGTCCAGGGCGGCCGGCCCGGATTGCGGCGAGACAAAGCGCCGCCACCTGGGAGTCTGGCGGACGTGCTGGAATGCAGGGGATGACGTCGAGGCGGCTCTGGCGAGCGGCACTGCAGCCTCGGTGGTGTCGCTGGCCGCGGAGCACCGCGGAGCCAGACGAGGGTCGCCGTCCTCCCCTCCCACTCACACATGAGGTATTCCGCGGCAGTCCGTCGGCGCTGAGTGGTTTTGTATCGAGTCTTAATTGCGGCACGGGCCTCGGCACTGGCCTCTTGGCCCAGCCCCACTCGCTAGTCGCCGCACAGGCCGAGGCCTCGCCGGGGCCGGCAAACAGAAAGGAACCGCCCTGATCTGCAGGCAGCCCGGCGAGGGCGCGTGAGCGCAGCGACCAAACAACAACAGCAAAAACAACAACATAAACAACAACATAAACAACAACATAAACAACAACAACAGCCGCCGATAGGCCGCCTTGTCGAGTCAGGGGTGAGTCCGCCGATGTCGTCCCACGTCACTTCCAGCGTGATTGAGCTTTTTCAGGATTCCTTCTTATCGTCCTTTTAATTCCAAGCAACCTGGAAGCAGCTACTTTTTCACTGTGCGCGCATTGTTCGGCGAGGCCCGCGCGCGTCTACAAAGTTGGAAAGCCGATCCGCCAGCCTTATATCCACAGCGACCGCTCGACATCCGTCCGTGTCGGACCGAACCGCCGAACCGCCGCCGCGCCGGAGGAAGCTACCCATGAGGACCGCGCTCCCCTCCCTCCCTCCCTCCCTCCCTCCCCTCCCCTCCCCTACCCGGCCGCAGTGTCTGGCGGTGCCGGGGCACCTCCTCGCGGTCACCGCAAGTCAGCCGGCTGCCAGGAGCGACATGAGCGACATGACGCGTGACGTCGGCCGCGTCGGCCCACTGGATCCTGAATTAATTAACGAAGGGCGGGGCGAGGCGAGGCCGAAGCTACACGCCACCAAACTTATAACAATTTGCGACGCGTGTCGAGCACGGTGCCGGAGCGGCGGGCGGGGGGCAAGTCGAGCACCCCGTCGGCCTCCCCGTCCTCGTCCCCGCGTACCGCCCTTTCCCGCTCTGGCTGCCCTTTTGGTTGACTTTTTGACCAGTCGCGTCGTCTCCGCGCGTCGAGTCCACAGACGCCGACGTTAATGGCGCGGGCCGGGGAGAGGGGACGTCGTCGCCGTGTCATAAAACCATAAACGCCGTCGTCCGCGGCCCCGCGGCTCCACGGGTGTGGTTAACGCGGTTGAAATGCGGCGTCTATAGCCCCAGCCGCGGCGCGCAGCGCCGAGCGGAACATGTTCGGGGCAACATTAGAGAGATCGACTCTGTTATAGAGCGCCGTCTGGGTGCTTCGGGTCGTGTGGACCCCACAGTGTCATTCAAGCGCCGTTGCACGGACGCCGCCTCAATGGCCCGTGGCGCGGCGGGGCGGGGCGGGGCGGGGTGGGGTGGCCGAAGTGCGCGGCGAGCACGTGTCGCTAGGAGTGGGCGGTCGCGCGAGGCCCCGCAGTGCTCGCCGTTTCGCCCATTTTTGCCGCGTGTTCGGCGTGCTCGCGGGGCGCTGGGCGCAAGGTAGGTGGCGGACAGGCCGGCGGACCGCGTCACGACCGCAAGGCGGAAATTAAGAAGGGCTGCGCGAGGCGGGGCGGGGCGGGGCGGGGCGGGGCGGGGCGGGGCGGGGCGGGGCGGGGCGTATCGGCTGCCGAGCAGCGCCACGCCAAGCCGCCCCCGCAATCGAGAGCGCTGCGGCGCCGCAGCGACAGCATGGTACCGATCCCTGCTTGCGTCACGCCGCTTCTTTCTGCGCCAGTCTTGTTGCTCGTGCTGCTCTTGTTGTCGGGAATTGTTTCTGCTGCGCGTTCCGCGTACCGCCGCGGCGGTGATCTGACCGAAACAAGGCACTTCTTGGCTACCGTGCGCGGAGGAAATGGCGACGGCGTGGCAGCGTCCCCGTGGGACGGCAGGGCATGCCCGCCACTGGAAAGTCAATTCATTTTGATCTAGTTTGGCGCGGCCGGTCGGCCGGCCGGGGACACCGCGCCGCCCTGCGCGCCGGAATCAGGCAACTTGCAGGTCGGGCACGTCCGGTCGGGGTCGCGCTGTAGAGCCAGCCGAGGGGAGGCCGGCCGCGCCGCCCCGCCGGTGTCGAACGGCCGCCTCGTCGCGGCAGCGCCGCCACCCCCGGGAAGAAAGACCACCACTAAACAACCTGCTGATATATTGCCGGAGGACAGAACGGTTTCAAGTAGCCGGCCCCTTCCCGCGCGCACTCGCAAAAAAAGGCTCTTGGAAATCCTGGAACGGAATTTTTATTTCGGGTCCTCTCGCCTTCCTGCTCGGTGCACATTCCTGGACTCCTGGGACGTGCGGCGCGCCGACGACGGGGCGCTGGCGGTGGCGGCCACTTACGTCTGACCGAACGCGAATCGAATACGATTGAAAACTCGCGTCCATGCCGGCCGGGGCCCGGCCGGGAGATTGATAGAGTCGGGGTGTGGGCGGGGCGATACTGGAGTCTAAACGCGGAAGCGAGAAGGAGAAGCCACATCATCACACTTTCGCTGCCGAGACGCCGAGACGCGTCTCCGAGTGCGGCAAGGCGGAGACCGGAGCGCAGCCTTCCCCCACTCCAACAGCCTCGCTAAGTTTTCAAAATTTTAAAAGTAATTAATATTTCCTGCATGTTGTTGCTCTTGATTGGGTGGACCAGGAGAGATCCCACACCGATTCATGCCCGTCCCTCTGTCTCTGTATTGGGTGGGTATATGTGCGGACCGTATAGCAATCTGCTGCCGCGGCGTGCCGCACAGCCGCCCCCACATCAAGTTACACGGGCTTAATGTTTAACACGCGTCCGACGGAAGCCATTCTAGTTTGTGGCAGTTGCTTGTTCCCTCGTGCAGGGCGCAGGGACAGCGGGCGGTGCGGTGTGGCGGGCCCTGCGGCCAAGAGACATTCATGCAAGTTTGAGGACCCCGCGGGCCGGCGGGGGGGCGCGTGTAGCTCGGTGTAACTGTCCAGGCTGGTAATGGGAGTTGGTCTGTTTGGCTCTCGTTGGAGCCAACCACCTTACCGGACGGCTAAGGAAGGTGTGTCTTCATCTACCAGTATACTGTTCAACGTCTTCCACCGAGTCGTTTCAATTTTTCGGACAGAAGCAATAAAAGCCGCGTCGCGTAACAGGTTGGCGCGCGAGGCGTCTCCTTGTGAAACATGGAGTCCGCCCGGACGGCCGCGGCACTATCGAGACAAATTGACCAACACAAGCTTAAAAAAAGAGAGAGAGAGGAAAAAAACACCCGCAGTAGCAACCCGCAGTCAAACATACTCTCGGTGGACAGTCGCTTGGTCACACAGCTATCAATCTCGATAAAACAGCCGGGCGACGCAGGGTGCGTCCAGTGGCGGCGGTGGGGGAGCAGCCTGCCCCTCCCCGCCCGCTTGACCTCCTCCTGCTACTTGTCCTTAGCATCCGCCGGCTGCCACGTTTGAATTATTTATTTGCATCCGATTGCACTCCGCGGCAGGCAGCAGCAGCAGCAGCAAACCCCCCGAAAAAGCCACCTGAAACTCTCGTGGAGTGGGACCGACCTTGGGCCTGAATGGGATTACCCCTGCGTGACAGCAGCCCGAGCGGCGCCGAGCCCCGAGGAGGCCGCGGAAGGGGTTATCGCGGTGGACTGGCTCCTCGGCTCCGCTTCCGCGGGCTAGTTCCGGACCCAGTCCGTCCAGCCGGAGGAGAAGTCCCTTATCGGCCTTCGCTTGGCGTTCCACCCCCGCGGGGCTGCAGCGGTGCACTGGTGTGGTGCACTGGTGTCGGCCGGAGATATCGGCAGGGAGGGGGAAGTCCCAGAGCGCAGCATGTGGACGTCATCCATCACCGGGCTGTCCACACAACGATGCGCCCCTCGGCCTCCCCCGGCATCCTCGGCCGCGGCCTCGGCCACCACGCCCGCGCGTCACCTCTCGGTCCGCCACCCCTCGGACGACGCGAGCCCCTGCAGCCCCGGGCCTCGGCCGGCGTCATCGGCGCACCAATAACAAACAAGCGAACAAGCGACGTCCTGGCCGGCGGCCGCGGCAGAAAAAAAACACGGTGTGATTGATGTTGGCCAGACTTGGTGGCCCGCCTCGGACACGTGGTCGCCGTCAGTCACTGATTCGCCTCGCTGGACGCGGCTCGGCGACTGTCCAGGACCTCGGCCGCGTCCACGGCGAGGGGGCGACGGCGGGGGAAGGCAAAGAGCGAGAGAGAAGGGAGAAATGGGGCGCGAGGTCACTATCAGCTGCTTTAGTTTATTGTCAGCATAAATCGCGTACTGACAGGGTAATTAAATGCCCCCATGACATTTTGGGCCGTTTGATGGCTCGGTGCGCTCTCGGCGTGTAGCAGGTGATGACCGTCGTGAAGCCGAGCTGCCCTGGCCGCACCGCACCGCGATGCCGGGTACCGATATTGTTCCTCATCAGTGCAAATCACGGCCATTTTCCCGCCGAAATGAATGCCTGAGTGTTCGGGCGGCAGCGAGTAACGAACAACGAGCGCCGCCCCGTTTTGGAGACGGCGAGGTGGTGTAATGACCGCCGCGACATAATCGACTTTGGCGGCGCGAAATTCGAATGGTGATTCGTGTGATCGTTCCGACGGACAGCGGGCTCATTCCGTCCCGCGCCGTTCTCGCTGTGTCTCACTCGCACTCGTGGGTCGTTCCATACGGCGCACTGTTCGAAATCAGCCTGCCTGGACGGTTTCGAAATACCACAATGGCGGCGCAGCGCGCACACACTTCGAACGAAAAATCGGGCGAACGAGCCTCTTGGCCTTCGGGGCGACCAGAGAGCAAGCAGTGTGGGAGACGCCGCGGCGGTGCGATCAGGCACGGTCCTCCTCCATTTCAAATTTGTACGTCAGTGCCGCGCGGGGCGCTCCACTCGTCCAGGACTCCTCCGGGACTCCTCCGGGGCTCCGCGTGAAATCTGGAATGAGAGTCCGGCGGCGGCGCGGCTTGTCGCGGACGCGACGTGACGGCGACGTGACGGCGACGTGACAGCCGCTACTCTGGCGTGACGAGGTGTCACGGATTCGTGATCCGTGTTCCGGAATCATAATAACGCACGCGTGGAAAAGGGGGTCAGGTCGCTGGATTGAATCGGCGAGGGGGCCCGCCGCCTGGCCTATGGGCTGCAGGCTGGTCGCCGTGTCTCTCTCGCGCGGCCGCCGGGTGCGAGGGAGAGGCCTCCAGGCCTATGCCGGCCGGCCGCACGCCGCGGGGATTTCACGCCGCGCTGTCTAGACTGGACCTAATCGCGGCGAGGAAGGGCCGCCAACTTAGTCGCCTTCAAAATTAAAATTTTTATTTTTATACCGTTTTATACAAGCCTACGGGAAACAATGATTTCAATCCTAAAATTGCTCTTAATATTTTCATTTTCATACAGGAACTGAACAATTTGTTATCTTTCTTTCCTAAAGAAATTTTCCAAAAATAAGCTACAAACCATTTTTTTTTAAAAGAAAATTTTAGTAAATTTAAGCCCCAATGCAGCAGACCTAGGGTCCAGCACCGCTCCGCTGCTGGACCACCTTCAACCACGACGCGAGTCGGCCGCGCACGCCGCCGGGCCGCGGTGGGCGCGAAGCGGCGCGAAGGAGGTGTCTTGGAGACCACGACGTGGACGTGCAGCTATGCCCGTGACCCTAAATCCCTCGCGCCTCGCGCAGTAAGTCCCCGGTTCCTGCGGCCAGCATTGGTCGCTGGGCTGGAGAAGATGTGGCTGTGAGATAACCGTCATGGATTGGACGGGACGCCCCGCACACCTGTGTGAGTGTGTGTGTGTTGCTGATGGTTTTCTTTCCAATTATGTTCCCATAACGCGGTAATGAGAAAATACCAAACCACTGTGTGCGAGTGTGTGTGCGTGCGCGGCGGGTTAGTTTGTGCTATTCGCTTTACCGGATTCTCGCCGGTCTGGGCTGGACGGGGCCCGTGTGACCGGCCCGCCCCATCACTCTATTTGCACCGATCAGATCCAGCTCCTTGGCGCATTCCTGCGTGGCGCGGACGACAAGAGCCTCTTCCTCCAGCAACGCGATGACTTCTCCTGCTTTCCTACGGGACGACTTGGACGCGGCCTTACATTTCAACCTTTTCTCATTTATATGTAAATGTTAGCTCACCTTACTGTCCCTCCTTCCTCCGGGCCGCTTGCCCCTCCCGGCCGCATCCTCCGCCGTGTTCCAACGGCCGGGGTGCGCCTTTCGGATTCGTACCGATTTCGGCGCGCGACCCCCTCCCTCCCCCCCTCCCTCCCCTTGCCCGGTAAATAGCCGTGTAATGCTTGCCGTGCGACGCGCCGAGTGAATCATGGCCGCGGGAGGAGTTATGTCTGAATTATACCGCTCAACTCATGATCGAATATCGCGGCCGGGTAAGTTAGTGCTGCAGGCCATACGCATCGTAAACATGCGCTGTGCGGGGGGGAGCGCGCGGCGCGTTTTGCGTTTGTGCGCCGAGCTTTCTGCCGGCAATTTATGAATGGATCTGCGGCGACGGTGTGGTGTTGTGGCACTGCCGGCACTGCCCCGTAAAGCCTTTTCAAACGCACCGCCGCCCATTTTTTGCGCGCTCTTTCCGCGCCGCGCGTGCCCTTTGGCCCTCTCCGCTCCGGTCGGCGGGTTCCGAACGTCTCTCTCTCTCTCTCTCTCTCTCTCTCTCTCTCTCTCTCTCTCTCTCTCTCTCTCTCTCTCTCTCTCTCTCTCTCTCTCTCTCACCTGTGCGGGCCGGTACGTGGGTGCGAGAGAGACGGAGCGACGAAAGCGATGTTCGCAATGCCTGCCGGTCGGCTTAGGGGCGAGTGGCTAAACGCAGGATAAACAAATGGACGCGACGGATTGCCATTTAGACGGATGGACCGACACATGTAGCGGCCGCGGGGAAAAAAAAAGGCGGAAGGGGTACAGTCCGAAACAAAAGCAGCGAGGAGGAAGCGCCGCCGCGCTTTGTGATTCCGTGTTTCATTACGAGTCCCCGCGCAGGCTGACTCCAAACTGCGGCGCCTCGCTCTCTCTCGCAGGTCGCCCCATGCGTGCGAGAGAGACAGAGAGCCGATTGCGAGTTTTCGGAAGCAGCCTGCTGCCAACGATCAAAGGGAATCGGGGAAACGATAAAAGGTACTGGTAGCGAGAATGCAATCACCAGGCGAAAAGTAATCCGGACGACGACGCAACCAATGATGGGGCCTTCCTCTTTTTCTCCTGGCGGCGACGGGTGTTGAACCTGAGCCAGCGTGGTGACTAGATCAAGCGCCGCAGCCAGCAGTCTCGTAACTAACCGAACGACCGGCTTCCCATAAAGACATGACAGTTTTATAAACGTTCCAAATGAAGCAACACAGAGCCGTTTTCTGACTCGCCAGCCTCGAGGTACTGTACGCTATTGACTTGGGCGGAGCAAAAAACAACAAAAAACAACACAAATACAAAAAGAGGTCCCCGAGTGCCCCGCTCCTGCGAGCGCGCACTCGCAGCAATGAATCTCCCCAATTCGCAATGCACGCGCTCTCCATACGGCCCGGGCCGCCCCGCCGCTCGCGCTAAATCTTGCTTTCAAATCCACCAACGAGAATCAAATGGGAAGAAAAAACGACGCCGCGCCGGGAAAAGCTGCGCTGCATAGTGAGGCTCCGGACGATTGAATCGGATAATTAAACCACCTCCAAAACGTGTCCTCCCCCCCCCCAAAAAAAGAGGAAAAAACGGAAAAACATAGAACCCGCAGGCGAAAACAAAGTGGAAGCGCCCCGTTCTCGTTGACGAGGCTCATCACCTCGGCCGGCCCCTCTCAGAGTGTCGTTCGGAGTCCGTCCCGGAGAGCCCCTCGCCGGAACCACGAGGTGGCGTGGCCGAGGCCGCAGAACACCGCAACGCGTGGCCAAGGCCGCGCAGATACAGCCCCTGTTGCTCTCCTCTCCGCCGAGGCCGTTAGGTGGCACACTCGGCGCGCTTCGCTTCAGGCCTCGGCCTCGGTGGATGGGTCGCATGGTGGAAAGAGTTGTGTAACGGCCTGTTTGACGGATCGCCAAGGAGCGACCATTACGGGCAGCAGCGCGCGGCAAATAGCCTGTCGCTGGCCACTAGGCCTGCGCCCCTGCGGAAATCTTAACGGTCCTCCGCAACAACCCTGGCCGGACCAACAAGGCCCCAACCTGGGGGAGACTCGGGGAGACTGCGGCCGGGGCGGCAGCGGCCGAGAGAGGTCGCCAAGCTGTGACTTCTGTAGCTCGGTTATAGTTCTCGTCGGAAACGGTGGTTGGAACCGAGTCGCTTTCCTCGTGATTTGTTTGTCGTAGGATCGCAACACATAGCCCTGCGCCGCTGGCCAACAATGCCATTTTCCGGGCGACGGGGGGACTCTAAATTCAAATTCGCGGGCCGTGATGGATTTTCCCATCGGCAGGAAGGCCGCGCTGCCCGTGCGGCCCCGACGCCGTGGCGCTCGTAAACCTGGACTGCCGCCCTCAATCACCCTCTCTTCATTTTCACAACAAATCCACCGCCGTAATTACAGTGGCGTGCACGCGAGGCGCGCCGGGCCGCGTCGCGCGCGGGACGTCCAAAAACAAATTGGTGACACGTCCGCCTCGAGACGAAGCGACGCAGCGCAGGCCATGTTTTACGAGGGTGGCTCGGTGACCGGAGGACCGGACCACTCACTAGGCCGCCTCGGTCCGGTGCGGTCTGCGCGTTGCCCGCCCTCCAGGGAGCAATCCGGCCGGGCCGCCGGAATGGGGCTTGTTACTCAGCGACACCCCGTAACTCCGGAGCAGCCGCGTGAGACGTTATAATTACGGAGGCCGTCCTCGCGGAGCCCCGCCGCCGCGCTGTCCCTCTCGCACTCACGGGGCGCCCCGCAGGGGTGCGGGCGAAGCGAGGGGACAACCGCTTTGTATGTTTGGGGACACAAGATTTACTAAGGGAAGAGATTTCGACGGATTTCGCAAGATTTTGGCCGGTTCTACGCCCAAAATTTGCTTGATTTGCCTTTTTCGGGGGATGATTTCCGATTTCCAGAGATTTCTGACGCTCAAGGGGACACATGATTTCCTGAGTGGTTGCCCCCTAGGATGCGAGAGAGATAGGGCGACGAAGCCGACTCCGAGCCTCGCCGCCGTGCTGTGATTAGAGTCACACTGTTTGGCGAGCGGCTGCCTGTGACGCGGTCTTTTTCGGGGCCAACACACATAAGAAAACGAAATCCTCCAAAGGGAAGCCGGTGGGGAAAGTAGCTCGGTTCAGTCACTCTCCGCGCCAAAAGTGCGCGATTCATCCGCCGTGGGCGGGTACCAGCAGCCACGCAAAAAGTGCGCTTGCCGAGCAGGCGGCCCGGCGGCCCCGCGCCTCCACGCCCCAGCTGGGCAAAACACGACCAGTTATGACCGGTGGTCCCCAAGGGGCCCGGCAGGGCGCGCCACGGTCGCGGCCCTTGTTGGGATAAAAGGGTTAAGTTGCTTATATTGGCCGGGCCCTCCGGCTTGCCCTTCGGCCTCCCCCTCCTCGGGTCTTCTTCTCCGGGCCGTTCTCGCCTCGCCCTGCGCTCGGACGTGACCGAGGCGGCCGTGCCGAACGCCTCGACAACGCCCTCGACGGCGGCGGGTAGCGAAAAGCAGCAACACTAACAAAAACAAAAGACGGCCGCGTAAAATTAACAGCGCGGCGTTAACACGCTAACGATTATTTTTAGCCGCGGCGACTACTCGGCTTGAAGCACAGTTTTTACGAGTCCGTGCCTCTCGATCCCTTCGGATTTGCACTCGTAACCCATTTGAATGTTCGCGCCAGCGCGCCCTCCCCCCCGGCCCCCCTTCCCCTCTCGGCACGCTCGCACGCCGCACCGTCACGCTGGACAGGCTGGACAGGCCGGGCAGCGCCACTCGTCACGTAGCGCAAATATAAGTGCGCCCCCGCCCCTCCGTACACGACCGTTTATTAGCTTAGCCTCTGCTTCATGTTTGATGGATCGATGGGCGGCGCGCGGCACGGCAGCAGTGTGCGCGCCTCGTCGTCGCACCACCTCTCTCGCACCCTCGCTGATGGCGCCGTGAGTGCGAGAGGGAAGAGCGCAGCGCCGCAGCGGCGAAGGAGCACGGTTCAGCTCCCTATCACCGACGACCGAAAAGGCGGGGCCAATTGAGTTAAAAAGCGGATTTTGGTGTCCCCCTCCGTCCGGCCCGGTTCCTCGAGGAGTTAAAAGAGGATTTGAGGGCGGCAGGGCGGCCAACCTCGCCGAGGGGCGACGTCGCGGAGTCGAGGGGCGGGCCGGCGGCGGCGGGGGCGGGCCTCGGACTGTCGGCCGGGGCGGGCCGGGGGCGGGTCGACAGTTTAACGGCGAGGCAGGGGCGGGAGGGGGGGGGAGGGGGCTGTCCCGTCCATCAAGGCTGCAGGCGCGGCAAGGCGCAACGCCCCCTCTATCGGACAACACGCCGTCCAAGAATGTTGCAATGTGACGGATTTTCTTTTCCAGACAATCTGTTTCTGGGCGGCGTGGCGTGGCGGCCGTCCGGACGGGTGACGCCGCCCTCCCTCCTTCTTCGGGGCCTTGGGGGCGCTGATGACCGCGTCGCTCCCGGGGGATTCCTCATTCCGTCTCTCTCCGCGCGCGCGCGCACACACGCACACACACACACACACGCACACACACACGTACACACACACACGTACACACACACACACACACGCACGCACACACACACACACAATCACACGCACACGCCGGCTCCCCTAGTCGAAAACACATTGATGGCCCTTGCTTCATCAACGACATCTCACCCGCACGGGCGAAGGCAAGGCCAGGCCGCCCCCAGGGCTGCACGGCGCCCGTGGGGTAGGCAGCCACGCACGCACGCGAGTGCTGGACTAGGGCGGCTGCCTACCCGCCCGGCGCCCAGCAAGTGTTTTGACCGCCGCCTGGCGCCTGGACGCCTGGCAGCACAAGCTGGTCGTTACGGCGGTGTTGCTGCTCCCACACGAGCAAGGGCCTTGATGCCCTGCTCCGCCTCATCAGCGACAAACGACTTCGGACAAGCACCTCACCCTCCGCCGCTCCGCCCGCATCCGTCTCCAGGCCGGCGATTCCGGACGCGAGAAAAAACAGCCCCTCCGCACGAACGTCCACTTTTTCCGCGCGCCTCTTTGACGTGTTAATGAAGGCCGTCTCCATCGAGGACAGCGCGGCGGCCTCGCGACGTGCGCGGCGCGGGACAGCAGCCCGCGGTCGGATGTCCTGCAATGCAGTCGGCGAAGGGTTCTGACCCCATCTCTCGAGTGAACCTGCTTCTTTCACACACGGAAACACGCGCACACAAACACACACACACATAGTCACGCTGGCTCGACCCACCCCGGGGCGCCGGTGAGGCCACGGCGTGTGATTGTGTGGACGTGTGTTGACAGGCCCGATCGTCGTGACGGGGCGGGGCGGGGCGGTGCGGGGCGGGGCGGTGCGGGGCGGGGCGGGCGAATCCAGGAAAAGGGGTAAAAGCACAGTGGCCAGTCCCCGGCGGCCCCGGGCGGCGTGTAATTGAATGAACGGCTTCTCGTGTTTCCCATCACGATCGGCAGCGACGTGGTCCGCGCCGCCGCGTGCGGAGAGCGCGACGCGGTGCACGGCCGTGCGGCGCCGTGCGGCAGCGCGAGGAGGACGGCGAGAGGTCCCCGCGGAGGCGCCCTGCCGGGGCTATGACGACGTGCCTCGATATTGGCTAACGAGTGGGAAAGAGACACAGCATGAGGGATAGGGTTAATATAGCTGTCAGGCACTACACGAAGGCCCGGCGGGCAGTGCCGAGCTCGCAGCGAGCGTCCCCAGGACGAACTTTGAGGACGACCGCCGAAAGGGAACAAATTATTTTATATGAATAATTCGCAGGTTTAAAGCCTAGGACGTGTCGGTTTCGTGTTCGTCTTCCTGGAGTACGACGATGATTACGTACTTTGAGTTTTCACCCTAAAAAAAGAAAAGTGTCGAGACAAATTTCCCGCAGCTTAACTCGTACCCCACGCAGGGGTCGCATAATCGCACCCGGACAGATCCAGCATTATTCTCTTGAAATGAAATTAAAATTAAATTATGAGGAGAAATTTGGCGGTGCTGCTGCACTGGGCGCGGCTGGTTGGCTGGTGCCACATGCAGAGCGGACCGGGCAATCTGTCACGCCTAGGGCCCCTTTCCGCGCCCCGACGTTCCATCACCGGCCGGCTGCGCCGAAACGGGCTTTCCTCGCCCCGTCTCTCTCGCACTCGCAGCGGCGCCCCGCGGGGGTGCGAGAGAGAGAGAGAGAGAGAGAGAGAGAGAGAGAGAGAGAGAGAGAGAGAGAGAGAGAGAGAGAGAGAGAGAGAGAGAGAGAGAGAGAGAGAGAGAGAGAGAGAGAGAGAGAGAGAGAGAGAGGAGAGAGAGAGAGAGAGAGAGAGAGAGAGAGAGAGAGAGAGAGAGAGAGAGAGAGAGAGAGAGAGAGAGAGAGAGAGAGAGAGAGAGAGAGAGAGAGGACAGGATGAGGCTGCAGCGCCACCTGCGGAGGGATTAAACAAAGCAATTTACGCTGTTAAACAAGAGTCGTCGTGTGTGACAAAGCGTGCGAGTGACTCCCCCACTTCATTAATCATGCAGCGGCGCGGAAAGCAGCGGAGACAACGCGCGCGCGGTGGGGGGGGGGGAGGGAGGGGGCTTACCAACTGCAGGCCCCGCAGCCCCGCCGTGGAGTGTGTTCAGTGCTTATGGAAAACACCGACTTGTTCGCTTGCCACGGCGACGCTGGTCTGCTGGTGGCGAGCGCCGAGTGCCTCGCCCCGCCGCGCGAGGCGCCGCTCCTCTCCGCGAATGACATTTCCGCGGACGGCCTTCGCTCCAGGATGCGGACGAGGAGTAACGCGCATTCCAGTGAGGCACCGTGCCCGCGGTTTGAAGGACTGCCTTCGGCCAGGCATCCTCAAAGAGGAATAAAATTAGCAGCTCGTAGCGACTCCCTCCGCACCCGCGTCCTTAATAACTGTAGCAGTTAAACCAACACGGAAACCACCCCCGGGCCTAGGAATTAACCAACTTGCACACCTCTCGCTCCACTTGAAGAAAATTAAAATTTCAGCGCTCCAATTGGGGGCGTCGCTCTGGGGGCCTCTAAACTAGCGCGGTAATTCCCGTTGTCGCTGCCTTGTTGTTAATTACAGCCAAGGGGTTGCGTGTCGCGGCGTCGCGCCGAGGTCGCGGGGTCTGCGCGGCCCGCCCGCCCGGCGAGGAGCACGACGGCGCGGCGCGACATCGGCGAGGGTGCGGCGGCGGATCCCCGCGCTGTTTTGGTAAAGGGTAATTGAATTGGTTTGGCCGGGCGAGTTACCCCAAGTCACCCCGTCATGCCTGCGCCGCCGCCCGGCCTGACAAGCCTTCCCGCGACAGCCCCGAGGGCCACACAACTTGCCGCGCACCGCCCCGCTCAAGTGGCGGAAGGGGAACGATGAGGAACACGGGCAACGCCGCCGTATTTTTGGCGCCGAATTGAAATCCGTGTGAATCCAGGGCAGCTAGGGCGGTGCGATATCCACTCCTCGGTATCGCGATACGTCATTGACCCCATATCGCACTTAGGGTCGATATGTCGCACCACGACACATATCGAGTAATACCGAAGAATATCATGATATCGAGGGTATCTAGATCGATAAATATCGCGATATCTAGACATATCGACCGAAATGTCGCAAGATATCGGGTCGATAATGGATATCGTAAAGCGAGTGATATCGTGATATCGCGGTATATCGAGCCCTCGATACATCTGTGCTTCAGAAACAAATATCGTACCCCTCGATTTCGGGATGATATCGCATCGACCTCGATATATCGAGATATCGCACAGCCATAAGGGCAGCACCGCCCCCGGTGTGTTTTTTTTTTCTTTTTTTTTTTGCGACCACTTTTTTTCAGCGAGACAATCTTTACCTAATTTGACGTTGAAGGAGTCAACCTTTGCCGACGTCACTTCCGCGGCCGACGGGCCGACGGGGCGTCGCTGGAGGGGCGGCGCGTCGGGGCGCCGAGACCAACGATGATGAATGAAAAACAAGATAAACGTGACAGAATGAAATGAAGAGTGCGCGCCGGCGACGGAGGGGAGGGGGAGGGGTGGGGGCGGGTGGCGGCGTCTCGGCCGGCTAGGGGATGTCGCGGCGGGTCGCAGGTCGGCGGGCCGAGGCGCCACTCCTCGATGGGGACTGTCATCCCGATATGCAGGGAGTATTTAGTGCGCCTCTGGGACCGGGGCCACGGGGCCGCGGGGTGCGCGGCCAGGGGGTGGCCTGGCATGCCGACGGGCCTGGAGGTGGTCGGTCGGACGGACGGACGGACGGACGGACGGACGGACGGACAGACGGACGGACAGACGGACTCGGACCGCGCTGTGGAATTGGAAACACGTCCGTGTTTGTTTGCACGCCCTTTGCCCCGCAGCCTTCCAGTCCTTCCAGGTCAGCCTCCCCCTTCCCTCTCGGAAAGTAATTTTTCTCTGGAGACAGAGAGGAGAGGACTTCCAGGTCAAGATTTAGGGCCCGCAGCTGGCGGACGCCCTTCCAGCGCCCAGCACCGGCCGGCAAATAATTTTTCAATAAAGGGCGCGAATATTCATTACGAAACACCGGGCTATCAACAGGCGGAGTATCTGCACTCAAATCTCGCATGGCACTGGGGTGGCTGGGCTGCAAAGGGGTGGCCTGGCTGGGGTCGGGGTGGTGTGGGGGTGGCGCCTTGACAAATGACTACTCGGCCCATTACCATGTGAAAACATTCATTTAGCCAGGCCTCCTTTTCCTTTGCTGGTGGCAGAGTGGTGGCAGAAGCACGCCACCGTCGCACACGCACACACACACACACGCGCGCGCACACACACACACGCACACTCACTCACACACAGCGCGCATCCGCCGCTCGGCAAACATTTGATTCATTCGCTCTTTTCGGAAAGGGACGAGAAACACACACTCACACCACATCATTTCCATGGTGCGGCCCGTTCCGCGGCACCAAACCGTTTCCTCCTCCAGCAGCAGCAGCGCCAGGCGCGCCGGCAAAAAAAATGGCCAGAGTTTAAGCAGGAGCGAGGAGCGCGAGGTGGGGCATTTCTCCGAGCGGTTGGCGCGAGCGGCAAAGCGGAAACAACGCGACGTCGTTTGGCGCATGCAAAAATAGCGAAAATGGTGCACGTCGTCGTCGTCGTCGTCCTGGCCGCAGCCTGTTCCTGCCTATTTCTCACGGGGGCTCAGACGGCCTCCATCGAGTGGCCGGCGAGCCGCGATAAATAGACACTGCGCCGTCGCTCCGGCGACCCCGTAATGCGACAGGCCACCCCTCTGGCGTTAATCCCAACGGATCGCGCGCACATGCGCCCCGGCCAGCCCCGGCCAGCCCCGGCCAGCCCCGGCCAGCCCCGGCCAGCCCCGGCCAGCCCCGGCCAGCCCCGGCCCGCCCCGGCCAGCCCCGGCCCGCCCCGGCCCGCCCCGGCCAGCCCCGGCCAGCCCCGGCCCGCGCGCAGTCCGACCCAGAGCCTCTGTCCTCTCTGGTCCGACCAGCGCACAGTGGGTCAGAAGACCGTCGAGGCGGCCAAAATTCTAGACGTGTTTTGCGCTCCAGAGTCGCTAAATGGGACTCTGGAGCACAAAACGTGTCCGGGATTTTAGCCGCCTCAACGGTCTTCTGACCCACTGTGCAGCGGCCGCCTGCCTCTCTCGCACCCACGGGGCGGCCTGTGAGTGCGACAGAGACGGACCGACGTGGGTGCGATCAGCCTGCAGCCCCGCGCTCTCACTCCTGGCTGTCAGTCCGGCCTCTCTCGGCACGAGCGCCGCGACGCCGGCGAGATTCGTCCGGAGTGAACGCCACCCGGAGCGCGCGAGACTTCGGTGTCGGCGGGTACCCGCTTGTCCAGGGCACTAATAAAACTGCACCTCATCCCCCTGGTGCTCTTGGCCTGAAAAAGAAAAAAAATGCTCACAAGTTGCAAGAGCAAAATTAATCGTGTAAAACAAAAATGACAAGTCGTTTCCCCTCCGCCTCGTCCCGCCGGACGGACGACCAGCTCCGCGGCGAAAATCTCCAGAAGGGGCGGCGGCGGCCTAATGAGGGGTGAAATGAAAACTAACACTGCGCCCCATGATTCCGCAGGGCGCTGTCACCGCGCTGTCTCTCTCGCACTCGTGCGGCGTCCCGCGGGGGTGCGAGAGAGACAGAGCGACTGCCGGCGACGGGGCGGCTCCCCTTCCGCTTCCGGTCCAGTGGCGCGAGCGGCGCGCGGTGTCTCGGGTTTAAAAGCGCCGTTTGTCAGGGCCGCCCCGCCTTGCTTATGCGCGTGTCACCAGCCATTACCGCACGCGTTTTCGCGCCCTCACTAACGAGTCAACACTGCGCGCCGCGCGATTCGCTGCGCCGTTTATTTGCCGGTCGGAAGAAAGAGGAGAAAATGGCAGCGCAGCTGCAGGCTCCAGGGCGGCACCGGGGCGGGTATTATTATGAAACGCAGAAAAAGCAGCGTCGCGACCCAGCGACCGACTGACGGCTGTTTGCTTGCGCATAATATCAAGCCGCCACTGACCTTTGATTCCATCGGCTGGCATAATTGCAGGCTCTCTCACACACGCACACACGCACGCACGCATACACACACACACACGCGGGCCGCGAGGACAGTAGCAGCTTGAATGTCAACTTGGAATGGGCATAGTGCGCGCGGTAAAAGTTCTTTACACTGCGCGTCTGTCTGTACACACCTGCAGCTGACTTTAACTACTGACCGGCTCATTGTTTCTGCTCCGCCTGGACGGGGGAAGCAGGGCGTTGGGCAACGCGTCCTGCTCCAGGACGGCAGGTGGCCGCTGCTGCCGCTGCTGCCGCTGCTGCCGCTGTTGCCGCTGCTGCCGCTGCTGCCGCTGCGCTGGCGCGCTGCCAAGCTGGGCGACATTCACGGCGACACCGGCAGCCTGCACACACGCCGTAATGAATTCCGTGTCGCGGCGTGTGAAGCGCCGCCGGAGTCGCACCAGCAGTGCGGCATTCCCCACGGAAACACACAGTAAATTTCCGATTTTTCTCGTGTGACTTTCCCCAGAAGGCGCCGCGCCCCCGAAACGGGAGCTGCTGGAATGTCCTCGGGTTATGGTCCGGGCCGGCGGCGGATAGTCTCCGCTTTACTGCCGTGCGGTGGGTCAAGGACCACAGCGTCCTTGGCTTGGTCGCGGAGACCGACTTTCGACGCGGTCCTCCGCGGTGCGGTTCGGCGCCGCAAAACGTCTTTTAACGACTGGCGCACAGTGGGTCAGAAGACGGTTGAGGCGGCCAAAATTCTAGACGCGTTTTGGGCTCCAGAGTCGCTAAATGGGGCTCGAATGGAACGTGTGACCCAACCAATGGATTGCTCTCCGAACGAGGAATCCATTGGTGGGGTCACACGTACGATGCGAGTCCCATTTAGCGACTCTGGAGCTCAAAACGCGTCTAGAATTTTGGCCGCCTCAACGGTCTTCTGACTCACTGTGTGGCGGCCATCCCGGCCACGCCGTGCCCCGTGCTGGTGACGCTGCCGAGCGCCGTTTAGCACACGCGTCCTTGGCCGCTCAGCCAGGCCACCCAAAAATGGCTTCGTGATTTTAAAAAAAATAAAAAAAGAAAGAAAGACGCACCGTGAGTCGAACTATGGTACCCCAGACTTAGAGAGCGACACCCCTACGCTCTCGGCCACCGTGACAGAAACTATTTTCTCGCAGCCCCAAGGTTGGGAGCCGCTGGGCTAGACGGGTCGCGCCCGGGCGTTTTGTTCGATGGCGGCACTAGAAGGGCACTCCGCTGTCACTAGAAGGGCACTCCGCTGTCACTAGAAGGGCACTCCGCTGTCACTAGAAGGGCACTCCGCTGTCACTAGAAGGGCACTCCGCTGTCACTAGAAGGGCACTCCGCTGTCACTAGAAGGGCACTCCGCTGTCACTAGAAGGGCACTCCGCTGTCACTAGAAGGGCACTCCGCTGTCACTAGAAGGGCACTCCGCTGTCACTAGAGGGGCACTCCGCTGTGACTAGAAGGGCACTCCGCTGTCACGTCGCCGGCGAGGGCCGCGGGGCGGAGGGGCTGCACATGACCACGTCGTAAATGACTACTTGTCGACCTCGTCCGTCGCCGCCGGTCAGCGCCGCCGCAGCGGGACGGCAGGACGGCGCCCCGGGGCGGGGCGGGCGGGGCGCTCCCACGACGGTGACGCGGAGCTACGCGGTGCTCCGGAGTGTCCCCGCGGGGCGGCACGGCGGCCTGCATGACGTCGCTGACCTCTCTCATGTCGCTCTCCCTCGTCCGCGCCATTAACGGCACACAGTCATCTCACATAGAAAGCGTTCGACAGTCATGATGCCGGCCGCTGGGGCTCGTCCCGTCGCGGTGGCACTTCAACAAAAGTGTCAGACGATGAACACATTAATATTTTACGAATCCGAAACTGAGGGAGCTTCTATTTATTCTGCAAGCTGCAACCAGCCCCGACGCTGAAAAAAAAATCGCACTAGCATTTTCCGGGACAGGACCCCAAAAATCTGGAATTTGGTGAAGTTGCGTGAAAGCTCTGCGATGCTGCTGCCTTGGGCTGCTCGCATTCCTTGAGGTGAGCTAGCCGGCCGGTGGGGCCAGGCCAGGCTGGGCGTCCCGCTGATGCAAAAAGAAGACCACTCGGGCATATTTCATACCGCGCCTGCCATGCGGCCGTGCCGCTTCTTCAGAGGAGGCCCCGCGCTGTATTTTCCCGGCAGACGCCTCTCGGCCCGCCCAGGCCGCCAGGCAGGCCGCCAGGCAGGCCGCGCCGGTTGCCTACACCGCGACCGCAGACGGCTTGTTGACAGGCCGCGACGACGCCAGTCAAGCAGGACCTCTGGGAAGCCCAGCCCAGCCGGTCGTTTTATTCCCCGAGATTCGGGCCGATTCGGGACCACCAACTCGCTTACAGCGCTTTTACTGTTTCATACGGGCTTTTACTGTCGCGAGCCCCGACAGGCCGAGAGGGGCAAGTCGGTGTCCCCAAGCACGGCAGCTCGTCGAGCAGGTGGAGCCGCCCTAAAAACCGGTGGCCGGCGCCACCTCGGCGACGACGCGGGGCGTGGGGGCCGTGGAGGTGGATCCCCGCGGGGGACAGGACAGGCCCGACAGGGACAGGCCGGCAGCCGATGCGAAATCGGCGCAGAGTGTGCTGGTTATCAGATGCAGCCGCGGAGGGCGCCGCGACGGCGATGACGAGCATTCCTGGGAACGCCTGGACTGCAGCGCGGCCTGGCGAGCGGCGCACCGAGTCATCAGCGAGAGATATGGCGAATAAAGCGCGACGGGCGCAGCGGGGCGGCAGCGCGAGGGCCGCGGCTGGGCGGGGCGGGGCGGGGCGGGACCGCCGCCACTGCGGGCAGGAGGGACGCTCTGCTCCACCTTTTCGGCCGTGATATTTCACATCGGTTTCGTCCCGGGTTCGGGGGCCGAGGTGTGTGGCCGGATGCCTCAATTAATTCATTCCCTGAACCCGAACCGGACGGATGGCAGGGACCTCTGAGGCGGATGGGCGGATGGGTCCAGGCGATGCCGGCCGGCCGCGCGCTGCAGTCTGCAGCGCCAGACGGGGCCGCCGACAGCTTTTCCGCATTTCCGAGCCGTCGAACGAGACCACGTGCATGTGTGTGACTGGGGGCGCCCGGCGGCGTGTGTGTGTGTGTGTGTGTGTGTGTGTGTGTGTGTGTGTGTGTGTGTGTGTGTGTGTACGGGAGCTGCTGAGACAAAAACCAGACAAGCCGTGGCGCGCTAGAACACAGGGTGGTGCCGCAGGGTGGCCGTGGGGCTGGCGGCCCGCAACGAGGACCACCCGCCGCTGTAAACAGGACGGCTGTATTTCGGTCCCGACCGCGCCGTGCCGCGCCGTGCCGCGCCCAACCGAACCGCCCTCGCGGTCACTCCTGTTTACTCCCGCCTTCATGCGACGATAATTGCCGTGTGCGTCGACGTAAACCGAACGCCCAGGTTGGCCCTGGCGGAGGAGCGACCGCCGAGGGAGGACGACGAGGACCTCGAGGACCGCGATGGCTGCCACCGTTATCACGGCTCATGTCTGGCGTTTCGTGGCGCGGAGCAGGAACACCGACCAGCGAGGGGGCAACCACTCAAGAAATCATGTGTCCCCTTGAGCGCCAGGAATCTCTGGAAATCGGGAATCTTCCCCCAAAACCGGCAAAAAACAAGCAAATTTTGGGAGCAAAATCGGTCGAAATCTTGCAAAATGCGACGAAATCTCTTCCTTTTATAAAGATTCGTCTCCCGCGCAGGACGTGGTGGACGGCGTCTCGGAGGACGCACCGCTCGACCATCATTCAAGCAGCCTCTGCCTGCGTTGCCTCCCTGCCCCGCTAATGTTGATTTTGGTCCAGAGCCAAGCTGCGGCATGGCGGCAGTCACGGCCATAGCTCGCCGCCCTGGCCGCCCTGCCGCCCCGCGGTGGCGATCTCAAGAGCCACATGGCCCAGAGCGAAGTGGCCCCCGCTGCGCTGCGCCCCGCACGCATAGCCTCGAAGGCAAGGGCACACATGACGGCGGCCAGGGCTCGACCGGCACTTCCTGGCAAAGCCCACGTAGTTGTTGGAACTCCACGGCTGTGGCGACGCGCGCCTTGGTTCCGAACCGACGCTTCCACGTGCGCGGTGTTCATGTTGGTGGGCGTCCCCGCGGGCGAACCTCTTCACCGCAGCGCCGGCGTCGCTCAAAGACGTCCCCGCCGCGCCGCCACCGGCAGAAGAGTAGCGCCGTCTTGCCTTGACTTGCCACCAGCGAAAAAGCGGTGCGGTGGCGGCGGAGGGGTCTTTGTGCGTGTGACTCGCGCCCCGCCCCGCCCCTCCGCCTGACAGGCAGCTCCGCGCCGCGCCCCGCCGCAGCGCAGCCCGGAGCGATGACGCGAGACGCAGCCAGCTCGCTGCGCCCCGCCGCCCCGCTGCTTTGCCGCGGGATTAGCGGGTTTCACTAATGGATTATTAACAAGTCTCCCCATCGGGCCGCCGGGCACCGCCGCGCACCGCCGGGGCTGCGTTCCTTATTCCTTTAACGCCGAGGATGAGACGGTCGTCGGGGCGGAGCGAGGCGGGGTGCATTTTATCGCTCAGCCCGGCCTGGCCGGCGTCATACCCGGACGCATGACTCGTTAGCTCGGCGGGCACAAAGTAGAGAACCGCGCAGCATTGATCCCGGTCTTCATATGCCACTCGGCTGTTCCGCCGTCCTCCCTCCACCGACTGCCCCGCCGCTCGCTTGCATATCGCTGTCGCCTCATTTGGGCCCATTAGGCTGCTGCGTCCATTTGCACCGCGCATCGGACAACATCATTACAGCGGGCCAGCTAATTAGAACCCCCCACCCCCCTCCACCCCGACGCGGGCTGCTCGGCTCCAGAGAAATGTCAGCCGATCGGCGGTATCGGCGCCCCAAGTCTCATCATGTGTCCGATGACGTCACCGCCCGATGCTCGTTCGCACGCGCGTCGGTGATCCAACCGGCTCTCCGACAATGATGCCCCGGCTGGGTTACACGTTCAGTACTCTGCCAGGCTACGATTATGAGGTGAACTTGACCCGGTTACATTTAAAGAAAATTTTGTGGCTGACTTTATTGCGTCGTAGACACATCTTGCGAAAAAAAATTATATTTTTTTTGTGAGTTTTGTGTATTTTATTTTGTGGTTTGGGTTTCCAATTTTTTCCTGCTTTTACTGTAGCCCTCACCCTCAGCCGCCAGTCCCTGTTCGCCGCTTGGCTTCCATATTTCCGAGGGGCCACGGAGTGCCCGGAGTAGTGGCGCCTCCATGCAAAGTAGAAGCGAGGTCTCGGCGTTTTCTTTCCGGGCGCGGGGCGGGGCGGGGCGGGGCGGGGCGCGCTGTGATGAATGCCCCTCCCGGGACGCCCCCTCCCCCTGGTCCAGCCTGAAGCAGCAGCGACGTCTGCTAGGGGAGGACGTCGGCAGAGGCGCGCGAGGCGCGAGAGGCTCAGGGACTTTTAATTAAAAGCGTGTAATTGTTTCACAACCTTTTAAAGCCCATCCCTCTCCCCGGAAAACTACTTTGCACTGCAACGCGTCGGCTCGCCCCGCCACGACACTAACCAGGCGATCTGTAAACGCCGGGAGCAAGCAGTGGCGCGGACAGGAGCGCCCCGGCAGGGCAGGCCCCCGCGGGTTGCCTACTCGGGGTTGCCATGGTGACCGGGCTGGCTGGTGGTGGGGCTGCACCCGCCCAAACCGAACCCGAACGTGAGCGGGCCACGTGTGTCGGTCCGGCCGCCCTGCACGGCCAAAAGCCACCTGGGGAACACTCCGAGACGCAGCGCGGCGTGGCGGCGAACGCTACACCGCCGCCGTCCTCGTCGCTCTGCAGGCCGCGCAGGGGCAGTGCGGCAGTGCGACGAGGACGAGGCGAGGCCATTGTGTTTACAACTGCATGGTGATAACGACGGGGAGAGAGTTATTAGGGGAGGGCGCGGCAGGATCACGCCAAACGACAGTAAATCTGTCCGAGTGCCACACGGCCCTGGCGCGGCCCTGGCGCGGCCCTGCCGCCCTGCACGGCCTCGGCCAAGGACCCCGAATGGAGGGTGGTGCCCCGTGGACAGGCCTCGGACGTGAGTGCAATGCAGCGCACGGCGGCGCGGGGTGCGCGCGGAGTGTCCTGCCTTCAGGATATCCCAGGCTGCCTGGATGCCATTCAATAGCTGCTTCTGGACGACTCTGCACCAGCGGAAAAAAGAATTTTCCCCGCTCTAGCAAAATATGCTCGCCCTTGCGGAGTATCGCCAATTTACGGTGGCTTGAAGAGCAACCCGTCTCTCATGCGCACGGCGACAGGGAGGCAGGGAGGCTGCACGCTCCGGGCGGCAGGACCGTCCTGGCCTGTGGTCCGCGGCCCAGGCCCCGGAGACAGATGGCCCGGCAGCATGCGACGCTAGAACAAGGAGCTCGGCGTGGGTTGCGTGCGTCGCAGCAAGTCGCAGCGTGCGGCCGCGCGACAGAACCTGCCTACCGTTCGACAGCCAGGCCCTCGGCCAGGCAGACAGGCTCATGCGGTGCACGTCGGTGACGGTGCGGCGCGCACACGCCGTCTGGCTAACTTCTTTCCATTTTCAAATTATTTTATGAAATTTTTATCAGTGTTTCCAGAGTTATGGGTGGTCAACAAATGGGAGGTGGATCAACTACCAATACATACACTCATTTTTTAAAATTGTTTTTTGTTTGTTTGTTTTATTTATTTTATTTTTTTTTTTTTTGCGAAAAATATGTTTAATGTTTTAATATTTGTGAAGCGTTATTTGGTGTTCCCACAGCCCCTGGCGGTCTAGTGGCGATCGGACTGCAGGACTCTACACTGCGGAATGCCGGCCCCTTGGCGGCGGCGGCCCGGCGGCGTGGCCGATGGCGACGCGCTCCGAAATGGAGGCGATGCGCGGCGAGGCGCACTAACCTCCGCGGATAATTTACCTTTACGCGAGACATTTCGCGACGGTGTCGGTCCCTGGAAACCCGTCGCCGCGCCGCGCCGCGCCACGCCGCCGTGCGCCAAGTCACGAGCTGCGTCCGCAGCGGCGCGGCGGCGGACGCACGAACGCAGCCCCGCGATGGGCCGTTCAGAGCCAGATGGGCCAGCAGGGCGATTCCGAACGGCGCTTTCGTCGCCGCCTCCCTCGCACGCGTAAGGCCCGGCCCACGAGTGCGAGAGGGATGGGTGGATAAATGGATGGATGCGGAGGCAGCCTGCAGGTTGGCATCACGGTGCAGCGCTGCCCGCGAGGACCCGCATCGCGACGTGTCGCCGTAATCTCGGATCCCGACCGTCTCGCTCTCGCCGAGCAGAAGAACGCCAATTTTTATGACGGCGGCTACCGGGGCCAACGCGGCGGCCGCTATCGCGGAGGTGCATTAGTGGTGCCGGCCAGCACCTCGCCGACATCGCCAGGACGGCCAAAGCGCTGCGGGAAAGGTCGGCTGCAGGTGCGCGGCCACGGCGGCGGCCCGAGTGTCGCGCACAGCGGCAGCGCGGTCTTGTACGCCCCGGCCGCGGCGCAGTGTGTCATTAGAGAGAGAGAGAGAGAGAGAGAGAGAGAGAGAGAGAGAGAGAGAGAGAGAGAGAGAGAGACAGAGAGACAGAGACAGAGAGAGACAGAGAGAGACAGAGAGAGACAGAGAGAGACAGAGAGAGACAGAGAGAGACAGAGAGAGACAGAGAGAGACAGAGAGAGACAGAGACAGACAGAGACAGACAGAGACAGAGAGACAGTCCCACTGCGCGCGGCGCGTTACACGACTGCCCTTGCGCATGACGGGCCGACCGCAGAAGGCGGAGTATTTGTTATTATCGACTTGCATTACGTCGCAGAGCCATCATCTTCACACCGCAGCGGGGCATGCCGTGATCGGGGACGCCGGACCGTCTCGCTCGCCCTGGACAGCGGTCGGGCCAGCTTCGGAACAATCGACTCAGCCTCTGCGTCGCCTCACCGCCGCCATTACCGAGCCAACTGGGCGAGGCGCAGCGAGGCGATCAGAAAACGACACCAAGAATCACACCACTGGGAAGGCATCTGCAGATGCTGGTCGTCGTTTTGTGCGGACAGCAGTTGAAGTGGGCAGGGGTAATCAGACGGCGGGGCAGGCAGGGGCTTGACGTCGACGTCGTCGCTTCAGAGATGAAGAAACGAATCGCGCTGAGGTAATCCACGCACACACGTTACTCTGCTCGCCAAAGGAGCGACTCTGCGCCGTACTGTTGCTGCAGTCGGCGCGACACCGGCCGGGTGTTTGCAGTGTTTGTGGGCCGCGGCCGGCCGGCCCCGCCGCTATTTGGGCTGTTTGACGACGCGCTCGGGATGAGCTCGGGCCGCTCCCCCTCCACCGCCTCCTCCCGGTCTCCTCTCGGACGCCGAAGTAATAAACCTAGCCCATTTAGCGCGCGGCCATCCGTCCACGTCGCGGCCCCGCGTTGACCACCCTCCAAGTCCGCAGCCCGGCCGCCGCGGCCGTTCCCAGCGCTTCCGAGAGGACAGGACGAGGCGAGGCGCTAGGAGAACGTCATTCTCGCCGCTCAGGCTGAAGAGGAGCTGCGACGATGCGACCAGAAATGCGCACAGGGAAGAAAATAACTGGCCATCAGCAGAAAATTTGGTTTCCGACGATGCTCCGTGGTGCTCGCTCTCCACGGCCTCCAAGTCGCAGGACAGCCCGCGACCGGCCATTCGTCTGGCCCACCGCGGACTAACGGCCGGCCCGCCACCCCGCCAGGCCCCGCCAGGCCCCGCCAGGCCCCACCAGGGCGGCCAGGGGTTTTGAGCGTAATGACTAGCGACCGTCCGACACCCCAGCCCGGTCGGGAGTCCCCTGGAGAGGGTCATTAAATGACCCTTAAACGAAGGACAACTACAGCAGCGCGGCAGGGCGGGGCGGGGCAGCCCAATACGTCTCAACCATGTGTTCTTTCACCCCTTGCCAGCACGCCGCGGCCCAGCGGACCGGAGCCACGCCCTGCAACCTACACGGCGTGGATTTACCCCACTCCGAGTGTGGGGCTGAAAATGACCCAGACCAACAAAAAAAAAACAAAGCAAGAACACTAACATGTCAGCCGATGATGACACGAACGCCTTTTAAATCTGAGTGCTATCGGGACGCTCAGGCATGCTGCGTTTGGAACTGGACCAGACCGCCACCGGCCGCTCGATGTGGTCGTCGTCTTCCCTGCGGCGTGCCTGCGGGCAGCATGGCCAGCAGCCCTTCCCCGAGCCGGGCCCTCCGGACACCAGGTGATGGACGCCACGGCGTTCCCGCGATCCTTCAATGCAGGACGGCCGGCCGGGGCCCACCCCCTCCCACAGTGCCCCGCGCGTCACGCGCACTAAACTCAGACCCGCAAACTGTAATTGGGTTTTCCTCGGGTAGTGGGCTACTCCAGAGCTAGTGGGCCGTTCGGGGCTCGTTGTGGCCTCACACCACCGCACGGCTGGGGGCACTCGATGGCGGGCTCCAGGTGGCGGCTAGAGCCCTGGCGGCCAGCAAGGCGTTCAAGAAAGCGCGCCGATCTATTTTTCATCCCCGCAGCCACACGACCTTGGAAGGGCGTCGTGAGAGGGTCTGCAAGGTCGTGCTCTTCGCGGCCCAGGCCGGCCGAACAATGGGACAGGCATCCACGGCAGCCACTCGTCTCGCCGTTCCGTTCGCGGCAGACCCCCGGGGGGGCCTCGCGCTGCGGCTGACGTCCTCCTCTTCGGCCGGGGTGGCCCCGCCGGGGGCGGTGCGGCTGGGAGGCTGTCTTTGCGGGCTGCCCCGCCAATTAATCCAATGATTGAGGTTGTCTCAGCGAGTCCGTGGCGGTGGCGGTGGGGGACGTGTGCAGCCTCCACCCTTGTTCTTTCCCTGTATCGATCGCTTTGGACCCATGCCCGAGATATCGCCCGGCCCGTCTTCATCTTTCTTTCCGTCCTCCCGGTCCTTCAGCCTCCCAGTCCTCCGCGGAGATATCTCGCGCCGCGCTGGGCCTGGCACCTCATATGTAGCGCCAGGCGCGGGAGAGAGAAATATCCCGCCTCGTTGGAAGGCGTCCGGGCAGCGATTAGTGCAACAGAGAGAGAGAGAGAGAGAGAGAGAGAGAGAGAGAGAGAGAGAGAGAGAGAGAGAGAGAGAGAGAGAAATTGAAATTGAAATTGTTTTTATTGAGGGCTCATGTAAAAGGACTAAAAAGTCCCACTATAACACAAACCCGCTCTCAATTACAATGATTTAACTTAGAGCAGCAGGTGACTAGGATAATATTAACAATAATTATCACAAAAGAAAGTATTGTAGTACAATCACAAATAAAACACCTTACATACTAGACATTAGGGTGCTAAAAACAGTATTCTTTACAGTCTTATATGTTCGATGTAAGAAATTGTATAGTTTGAATTGATTCCACAGCATTATTGATTGAATATGAAAAGAGTTGTTGTACTTAGTTAATCTATGGTTGGGAACAAGGAGCATTTGCTTACTTGATCTGGTAGATCTATGATTTGAGGTAGATGTGAAAACATAATTTTCATCTAAGTATGAAGGTTGATGAGTATTAACAATTTTCCACACTAATGTTGTGACAGCTAATTGGCGCCTTTCCACAATTTTAAGAATTTTTAGATCCTTATAATCCTGTGAGATATGCTCATACTTTTTGGTTCCAGTAATAAATCGAATACAAGCATTCTGGAGCCTCTGTAATTTAATATTATTTATAACAGTCATATCAGTGAATACTACTGATGCATAGTCTAAATGAGGAAAGGCCAGTGAGGAAATAAGCATTTTTCTGACTCTTTGTGGAATGAACGCAAAGTTGCGCCTCAACTGGGCAAGAATACCTAGTATCTTTTGAGCTGTTGCTATACAGTGGTCATTCCAAGAGAGGGTTGGATCAAATAGAACTCCTAGATTTTTAACAAAATTAGAGTATGGAATAGTACAGCCATTAACAAGGAAGGGAGGAGTACCACGATTGTTGAGCTGAGTCAAGAACCTATGCGTGCCAAAAATTATCACTTGGGTTTTATTTACATTAAGGGTTAAATTATGATTGAGGCAAAACTCATTAACTTTTGCAACGTCTTGAGCTGTACGCTCTAACGAATTTTCGAGATCATTAAGAGAGAAATGAGAATAAATTTGTATATCATCCGCATAGACATGATAAGAGGAGTTTAGGATTACTGTAGAAAGATCAAAAATGTATATTAGGAACAATAGTGGCCCCAGAACACTCCCTTGTGGGACTCCAGTCACCATATCTATCCATTCAGAAAACAGCTCATTTGATAAAAATACCCTATGACTCCTATCTGTAAGATATGAGGAGAACCACCCTACAACAGAATCAGAAAATCCTAAATATTTAAGCTTAGTTAAAAGTAACTTATGGTGAACACAATCAAAGGCTTTACTAAGATCTAATAAAACTTGTAAAGTTAATAATCTCTTATCCATAGCAGCTCTAATATCATCAGAGACCTTTAACAAAGCTGTAACAGTACTGTGATTTTTCCGAAACCCAGATTGAAATTTATCAAACAATTTACAGTTTTCAAGGTAATCTGAAACCTGTTTATGTACAACCTTTTCCAACGCTTTCCCTATCACACATAAATTACTAACAGGTCGATAATGTTTAGCTTCTGTGGGGTTTTTTTCTTTGGGCAAGGCTGTGATATTAGCTTTTTTCCATACTAAGGGGACTACACCATTCTGAAGGCTAAAATTAAATACATGATCCAATACAGGCATAAGAGATGGTAGGCAAATTCTAATAAATTTTACTGTCATTTTATCAACACCAACTGCATTGGATTTGATAGAACTAATTGCTTTGATAATGTCCTCTGGAAGTGCATATTTAAAGAAAAACTTCTCGTTAATATCCCTCACGGTTGTTGCATTTACATAGCCTTGGATACAGTTATCTATTAACACCGGGTTTTTTACAGAGGCAGCTGAGGCATAGTATGCATTAAGTTCCTCTACCGGGACAACAACATCAGAGGGCTGCACTTTTTTTGCTCCATTTAATGATCGTATAACTCCCCACGTTGCTTTGGAATTATTTCCACATTTCTCAAACTTCCTATAAAGAAATCTAGCTTTAACACTGCGAATCTCTTGTTTTACCTTATTGCGTACATTTTTATAGCTTTCTTTATCTTCCATACTCAGAGTCTTTAGATATTTAGTTCTAAGAGCCTCCCGTCTCTTAATGAGTATCTTGATTTCTTTATTCATCCAAGGCTGATTTCCACGTTTGCCACTAGTTTTCAATGGAGCATGTTTATCCATGAGTTCATACATTATATTATTAAAATTATCTACTTTGCCATCAATATTAGGACAATCATAAACTAAATGCCATGGAGCATTTTCCACATCAATGAGAAGAATTTCTGGAATAACCCTATTAAAGTCTCTATATGAGATATCCACATTCTTAATGCTAGGCACGGAGAGGTCAAACACGGCACACAACAAATCATGAGCTGAGAATCCAGATGCTGGTCTCTGCCCAAAATAAATTAGCAAATCCAGGCAATTACTACCAATAAGATCAAGTGTGGAGTCACAGCCAGGTATATGAAAAGTTGGGTCGAAAGGTACACATGATAGATTACATAGAGATAGCATATCAGAAATAATCTTAGTTTCGTCTGTACCACTGCCAAATCTAGCATTTAAGTCACCACAAAGAAAAGTGTATTTGTAATCCACAGTATATTTATAAATCTCATCTTGTAGAGCATCAAGATAGCCGACCTTGGGTGGTCTGTAGACCCCAATGACAAGGAGTTTATCACTTCCAATAACAACTTCAATTAAGATATATTCGGGCCTATTTATCTCACCCGTTGAAGTACTCAAAACCTTAGTTTTGTATGGGGATTTGACAAAAATAGCAACGCCACCACCAAGTCTATTACCACATCTATTCACATAGAAACCTTTATAATTCAATAAACTTACTTGAATATCATCCTTCAACCATGTTTCAGAAACAACTATAACATCACTTTCACTTTTTGAGAATAAATCAATAAATTCAGCTTGTTTGGAATCATTCAGTGACTGAGCATTAATATGCACTAACTTCAACTTTCTTGGAAATTTATGAGCAACATTCTGTATAAAGTCACCTGGACATTCACCCAAATCTCCACTGCTCATGGGGGAATAGTATGAAGTATTGCGAACCAGAACCTGCGACTCAAAAATAGTTAAAGCAGTTCATATATTATCAAAACAAAAAATATGAGCACTTGCAGATACAGTATAAAGTACAAAGCACATAGTACAGTACAACAAAAACAAAGTATCAAAGTATCAAAGACTAAGTAGAACATTTTTATAATATAGTAACACAGACAACATTATATTTACATGTAACAACATGAATAACATAATTAGTAATTACTAAATAAGAAACCTCAGCTAATTAGTATTGGGTGGTGGATGCTTAACCATAACATCATTGAGCTCCTGCATGTTTCTCACAGACAAAGGATATTTCAGTCCAGCGTTCACTTTGATGACTCCATCAGAAGTCCACACTTTTTTCATTGAGTAGGCTTTCACTGCCTCTCTCAATACTTGAAGTCTCATTTGTGTAAGATCTTCACGCACCGTCACCCCAGATCCTTTCAGTTGACGCTTCGCCACGAAGAAACGATTCTTGTCAGCATAGCTGACAAATTTAACAATGATGGGCCGAGGTTTGTTATGACTGCCTCCTTGCTTGCCTAGGCGATGGGACCTGTCGATGTCAGCTGGCCGGATGGTGACTCCTATGGTTTCCGCAACTGATAACACCACAGCGTCAGTATCTTCTGTGTCATCTTCCTTTACGCCAAAAATACGTAAATTATTCCGTCGTCCGTACTGCTGCAAGTCATCAAGCCTGGTCTCAAGTCCGGCTAGGGACGTCTCAAGTTCTTCAATGCGTTTGTCCTTCAGTTTGATTTCTTTACTTAAGTCATTCACTTCTTTTCTCAGAACAGTCATTGATTTATCCAATCGTTCAGTGGCTTTTGAGACTGCTCGTGATATCACTTTTTCCAGATCATCTGAATCCATCTCAGTCAGCTTTGTCTTCTGCTCCGTCTCCTTTTGTTTACTTCTTGTCGCCATTTTGTTTGCGAACGGCTGCCAACTTGCAAAACAAAAGTCTCTCTGATCTCCAGTCTCCTGTCTTCGTAGGGGAGACTGCCGTGGGTTGGCACCACTGCAGGCGAGAGAAATGGCCGGCGAACTAACCTCACTAGCCACTAGTGCTAATTTCAGTCAATTTAGTCACTCAGGAGACACTCAGCAACTCACTAACAATGGCACAACAAGTCCAAGCCTCAATTAAGCCACCAAGTGCCACAGAAAGAACACTGCACGTTAAATACACCTGCTAATCCACTTTCTGTTTCGCAACACACACACCGGTCACTCCTCCATCAACGAGAGAGAGAGAGAGAGAGAGATAGAAAGCCGCAGGCAAGCGCCTGCCGGGTAGGCCAGCCCGCACGACACAGGAGCGCTGAGTTGCCTACCCGCCAGGCTAGGCCAGCCCGCACGGCACAGGAGCGCTGAGTTGCCTACCCGCCAGGCTAGGCCAGCCCGCACGGCACAGGAGCGCTGAGTTGCCTACCCGCCAGGCTAGGCCAGCCCGCACGGCACAGGAGCGCTGAGTTGCCTACCCGCCAGGCTAGGCCAGCCCGCACGGCACAGGAGCGCTGAGTTGCCTACCCGCCAGGCTAGGCCAGCCCGCACGGCACAGGAGCGCTGAGTTGCCTACCCGCCAGGCTAGGCCAGCCCGCACGGCACAGGAGCGCTGAGTTGACTACCCGCCAGGCTAGGCCAGCCCGCACGGCACAGGAGCGCTGAGTTGCCCACCCGCCAGGTGGGCCACCCGAGACACATCTCAGGCGGCAGTGAAGCAGAATGCCAAACTAACGGCAGCGCGCCTTTCATCTGTATATTGTATGCCCCACATTTGCAGCAAAATGGCTCCGTCGAGGAAAGAACTGGCGCAGCGCTGCATATTTAACAACTTTAATTTCGGCCAACGTCGTTTGTTGCACCGACTATTTACCAAATCCCACCAACGTTTTTTAATTTTCAAATCCCACTGACAATTTATTTTTATTTTTTCCCAAATCCCTCCGACCATTTTTCAATTCCGCTCTTAGGCGGCCCACTGCGGTGCGTCTCGAAGCGGTCCTGGTGGCCTCTCCGCCCCCGCGTACTGTGGGGCCGCGGTAAGGTCGTCTGCCGTCCTGGAACGGGCATCGAGGGGCCGCCCCGAGAGCAACTAGTGTTAAAAAGCGATCAGTACCGCCTCGCGCCGCGCTGCGCCCCGGGTCACATTCAGCGCACAAATCAAGTTCCGGGTCAAGAAGTGCACCTTGGAGCGCGATCGCTGCAGTCACCCGGCTGTGTGTGTGTGTAAGCCCCTATAGCCACACGCACACACACACACCACCGTTGCTCTCAACCCTCGTCGTGGTCACATCTACATGAATAAACCGCAATATCGCCCCACCCCGCCACGCCCCGCCACGCCCCGCCACGCCCCAGCGGTCCCGGCTAGTGCTCTACCTCGGCCCTGCGGCTCCCCGTGGCGCCATCCCGCGCCGGCCTTCCTGGAAGCGGCGGTAAGAAACGCGACTTTGATGCCGCGCAACGACGTCCTCGGCGACCACTCAGGTGCCCCACCGCGACAAGAGGGACGGCCCCACACACACACACACACACACACACACACACACACACACACACACACACACACACACAAAACCCCACAGGGCGCACACTACTGCGGTGGCTTACTGGCCAATAAAAGACAGTAGCGAGGTGCACTCCTCGGAGGGGAGCGGCGCGATGCGGAACAGATTATGGCGGTGGCCGACGGTCACGTTGGGACACATTCCCGGGAAACTATCGCCCTCCTCCGCGACACCGCACGCCGCAGTCGGCGTCCTTTCTGTCGCGTCGTTCCTGGAAAAGAAAGAGAAGAAGGAAAATAAAAATTCGGTGCGACCGCAAATGGGCGTCGAGTCTGCGGTTCGGCTTGTCGCCTTGTTTGTCGTCCTCTTTCGCGGCGGCGCGGCAGTGACCCTTCCTTCCTCCTCTCCTCTCCCGGCGTCGCGACGCCGCTTCGCCAAACAGAGGCCGCGGCGCGACGTCGCGGTGTCGTCTAGACCGCAGGACGCGACGGACCGCCGCGGGGACGGCGCGGACCACGACGACGGGGACCGCGGTGACGGGGACCCGGCGCGGCCCGGCCGTCTGGCGGTCGTCCTGCGCGCCGGCGGCACGAATCGCCCAGCCTCATTGCAGTCTTGTTGTTGCTCTTGATGCGCGTCTTGTCGTGCTCTGGTGACAACCAGACGGCGGCCTCTTGATCGGTGTTCTGCAGAGCAGCCACAGGCATGGGAAAAAAGCGAAAGAAAAACACACTTTGATTCCTTTGATACACTTTAACGTTTCCTAAAAACTTTCCTCTTCAATCTTTTTTAAGGTTTTGTCCATTACTCCGTCAACTAGAGAGACGGACGGCAACCACCGGCCGTTGGACCCCATCCGAAAGGCGTAGGAATAAAATCAGGCTGCACCCATGGGACCGCACACACGCACCATGAGCTCATGCACGCACACACACACACACACACGCACGCGGTGAAGCAGGGCAGTGGGAAATATGTAGCGGGAGGCCCGGTTAGGTGGGGTGGCTGTGGAGGGGTGGCGGGCTGGAGAAATGGGTGCAGGCATTTGTCACTGGTATCTCGCCCCCTGATAGGCACCGCCTTGTCGGAAGGAGCGGCCGCAACGACGGCCGCCGGTTATCGCCGGTATGAGGAATTGCTGCGCCGAGAAGAGGGGCGCTGAAGTGTCCAACGATGCCATCTGCGCCAACTCCGCCGCGACGTCGCCGTTCGTGGTGCGGACTTCAATAGGGGCGCGCGCGCTCAGCGTAGCCCTTTCGTTAACCGGATCGAATTTCGATTTATTTTTTGCTCTTTTTCATTGCTTTATTTTTTTAGCTTTTCCTGTCTTAAAAATGCTCCAAATTTCGTAACTTTTACGACTGTATCCGCCTGCCCACGGGGCTTTGACCTGTGTCCCCCAATCGCGGAGTGAGGGGGATGGTCCACGCTGGCTGGGGCGGCGCCAGGTCAGCGCGCTGCCGGCGAAGGGCACCCGGAGGGGCACCCAGAGGGGCACCCAGCCCAGCGACGTTCTAGCGTTTTCAATTTGATTGCGCCCCGTGAATGGGATTGCTGCCCAAGGGTGGGTCTGCGGGGTCGTCAATCCATTTCTTGTCTGAATACAAATTGGCTCTCTGCTGGCCGCGCCGCGCCGAGTCGCGCCGTCTGTGCCGCCGCCTTTTTATGTTATTATTATTTGCTCTTTCTGTGTTTTATTCCGGGGAGGGCGCCGGGCCGCGCCACGCCGTCAATGGCAAGGGCTGCCTTTGACTGTCCTTGTGTGGGTCGGCCCGCCCCGCCCCGCCTCACCCCGCCACACCCCGCCCGCAGTCTGCCGCTGGCCTCTTTGTGCCATTTGTGTACGCTTGCCGGGCTTGCCAGTCGCCCCTTTTCACTGCAAAGGCCGCGCGGAATTTCCGGGTCCGAGATTCCAGAAGAGCAGCAGCAGCAGCAGCAGCAGCAGCAGCAGCAGCAGCAGCAGCAGCAGCAGCAGCAGAGGCATCATTGGCGCCAGAAACAAGGAGCCAAGGAGGGCCGCCGCGACAATGGACTGCGTGCGGAGTGCCCCGAGTCGTTGACCGGAAACAGTCCGGAAAAGGATGCGCCCTCTAAAAGGGAGGTGTGTCCGCGAGTGTCGCTGTGGTGCCTGCCTCGCTTCCCCACCAACCTCCCCCTGCCCTGCCCTGCCTGCCCGGCCCTGCCCGGCCGCCCCTCCAAGGCTGTGCTGGGCGTCTCCGGAGCAGCGCCGGGCCAGCAGCTCCTTGGGGTCACCTTTTTTCGCTCGGGGTGAAGTGAAATTAGCCATTAAATCTGTAAAATGGATGAGGAGGGGAGAGCGAGGGAAGAGGCAGCGGGACATCCAATCCAATCCCGCTGCTCTCCCTATTCACGGTATTTATCTCTTCCGGGAGTAAAGTCTCTCTCTCACCGAGGGCCTAATCAATAGGCGAAGACAAGGTCCCCGCTGGGGCGGACTGGTTGGACTCGCCGCTTGACCCCGTGCGACCCGCCGCCTCCCTCTCTCCCTCTCACTCGCTCCCGCAGTGCCATGCGAGGTACCTCCCGCCGTTCCCGGAATATAGTTTTCTTTATTATCCCTGCCATCAACATCTCCATGATTCCTCCTTCGTTAGCACCCAGGAGAATGGCGACCCGTCGGCGCCACGGATATTGTTTAGCCGCCTGATTTACGGCAGTGAAAGAAACGCATGACCGCCGTCAAATTGACCTTGTTTTCGCTCCAAAATTTAACTCGCGCGAGCGTGATTTTTTTTTTTTTTTTTTTTTTTGCCCACAATGGTCTGGTTTAGACCCAAAATCGACATGGACGTCGAGTAGTCGTCATTTTGACCAACCCGTCTTTGACCGTTTGAAAGAAACCTACATCACTCCTTCTCTGTCTGTCCGACTTGTACTAATCATCGGCACGCGTCTTCGTTCCATTCATTCAATTCATTGCCTTCATTCCATTCATTCGATTCATCGCTGGAGCCGCGCCACGCTGGCCGAACCCGGCCGGCTAATTTATGCAAATGATATGATTCTAAACGGTTCCGATTGAGTCGTCGTCGCCGCGCTAATGAGTGGCTCCTCGCGGACGGCCCGCCGCGGCCCGCCCTGTCCGTCGGTCTGTCTCTGTCACGCGCACAGGGCGTCGCCTGGAGGTGAGCGAGGAGGACAGAGCGGCCAAACGCGACGCCTCGGAATGAGTCTGCCGGTAAGGGAACCCGGAAACCCGCGCGCGACTATCCCGCCTCCTTTACGACTTTCCACCCCCTCCACCAACTCTTTCATTTACTCGCGCCTTTTTGTGTTGTTTTTATTTTTAATAAGGCGAGGGTGCCGAAAAGCCCGCGCCACTTGGATAGCCTCCCGTGCGACTTGGCGCCGCCGAGCTGCGACGCGCCGTCGGGCCGTCGGGGGAGGCTGGCGGCTCCCGAACGGCGCGTCGTCGCCCTGTCTCCCTCGCGCTCGTGCGGCGTTCCGCGGGGGTGCGAGAGAGACAGAGCGACGGCTGCAGCAGGCTGCGGACGGCCCCGCCGCCGTAAAAACGAGTTAACTGCGAGGCGCCGAATGAAGAAGCAAGACGACGCGGTGCGTCGCGACGACGCGGCCGTTTTCGGGACGCGGCGCCCCGCCCCCGCCAAATGAAAAGGATGAAAAATTTATGGGTTTTTGATTCAGTGATAAAGCGGTGCGAAAGCGGGGCAGGGACACGCGCCTTGGCCAACGCCGGCCGCGGCGTTTTGGCGGCGGCGGAGGAAGGAACGGCAGGTAATGGAAATAACGATGATTTCAGCAGCGAAACCGGCTGGCCCGGTCAGAAAGTCACACGAAAAAAAGCAAAATGATTTTAAAAAAATTGTGTCCCTGTGTATAGGACCGGTGCGTAGCCGCGCACTGACACACCAGCAAGCAGCTAGTTCATATTCCCACTGCAGCCGAGAAACGGGAAGAAGAACAAGTGCCTCAGTCGAACGCCCCACGATTTCGATTTGGAACCGACAACAACAAGCGGAAAATCGGGCAACAACTATTTTGTTTTGTTTTTGATTGCGCGATAATCCGGCGTGGCGTGGCAGCTCGATTGAAACGTACGTGTTGGGGTCGCATTCGCTGCGGCAGTGCCCACTTTGCGACTGGAGAGGGGGGGGGGGGCGGGGGGTCGCGGAGAATAACTCAGCCGATGCGCGGCGCGGCAAAGGATTTGTCCTCTCGCGTACTACATAACTCAGTCGGGCCAAAAGGCTTCGCTCGGCCTATTTATGGCGAAACGACGTGAGTCGCATATGTGTGTACTGCGGGACAGTCCCTCGCAGAAGTGTGTCAGTGGCGGCGCGCCGACTGGGATCCGCGATCGCCGCTCGCTGAAACGCACAGCTTGATAGATCGGGCGCGACCGAGCGGGAAAGCTGGCCGATCGCGGGGCACGCCGAGGGACGCCGAGGCACGCCGTGGAGGCTGAGACGGTCGCGGCGCGGGGCGGCCGGACGCCGGCTACGCCACCGGCCGTGAGTCACCGCGGCACCGACCGGGTCAGACGGGTTAGTGGGGTCCTGCGGCTGCCTCCGGACGTCGTCGGCTCCGTCTCTCCCGCACACGCGGGGCGCCCCGCGCAGGTGCGAGAGCGACGCCGCGCCGAGGAATCGGCCTGTCGGCTCTCACGCGGCGAGCGCGGCGAGGCGACCCACGGAGTGGAGTTATTACGCCACGCATCGGTATTTACCGCGTACCTGTTTTGTCGCAGCGCGGCCCCGGCAAGGGGTGTTAGAATAATCAATTTTCCGCGCTCGCGTTGGTCGTCCGCCCGGCCTGGCTTACTTATGGGGACTGCGGCCCGAGTGTGGGAACCAGGGGAACCGCCAGGGAACCGCGGGCAAAAGCAGCGGGTTTGCCTCGTTGGCCGGCGATTCCATTCCGACAAGTTGCTCGTTGCGCTGGCTGAGCCAGGCAAAGCCAAGGCAAGAGGAGGCAGGTGTGTTCAGGTAGGTCCGCGCCGCGCGGCCTATCTGGCGCGGCCATCGCCACCCCGCCTCGCCCCGCCCCGCTAATGGTCTCAACACTTTTCCAATCAGAAGTTAATGAACGATTCACCCGCCATGATATGGCCATGGCCATGCGGAACGGGAGCCTCTTTTGTGGCAGCTGGGCGAAGCCGGCCGTGGCGAAGCAGGCCGTGGCGAAGCCGGCGCGGTGTGGCCATAGCGCCGCGGGGGTAGGCAACCCATCCTGCAGCTGCTGGAGGGTGGCCGCGGCACCGCTCCCCTCAAAACCACCACCACTGCTCAGGCGCACCGCGTGACACCGACAGCCCTCGATTTCATTACATTTTTTAGGGCGCGCGCACGATTACCTGCCTGCTCGCCTCGGAGACATTTCACTCGCAGGAAGTCTCAATCCCGGCGAGGGCGACGTCCGAAGTGCGGCCCTGAGCGGCAACGCGTGACGACGACGCGACGCACGCGGCCCTCAAGAAGGGGTGTCCTTGTCACGCGACCGTCACGGCGCGTCACGCGACCCGGCGGCCCCTTCAGGGCGCGTGCCGCGTGCGTGCCGCGTGGCGTGCCCGGCCAGGATGATGAGGTGGGGGAGGGCCTCCTGGAGGCGTGTGTGGCCATTGTGTCAAGGAATGGGCCTAGCCGGGCGGCAGGGCGGCAGGCCATCGCCGAGGCGCCGCTCCCAAGCGATGTAGTGCGTCGTGATGGCCCGCTCGCGTGTCCCCCGGGACCGCCCCTGCCGCCCCGGCCTAGCGTGACGTCGCGGGCTTAAATGCCACCGGGATGAAATGGACTCGGATATTATCGTTACTTTTCCCTTGTTCCGCCCGCCGCGGCGGCCGGCCTGTGTGTGCTGCGCGGTGCTGCGCGGTGCTGCGTGTGGGCCACCAGGGGGCGTGGCGGCGACGCACCTTGGCAATGCAGCGGCCGGAGGTCCTCGAAAGGAATCGAACCGATGTCGCGCCGCGGCATGCCCTGTGCGTGCCGCTCGGGACGTGATTAGAGGAGCTGCACTTCGATACCGCCACCCCCTTGTGCCCCGCCGGGGCCTGCGAGGGGCCTGCCCAACCCGCGGCAGACGGTCCGGGCCTGGCCTGCACTGCCAGAACAGGGGGCGGCAAACAGGAAATTATGCAATTTCCTGGCGGGCTATCTTGCCTCGGCTGCCGTGACAGTGAGGCGAGCCCGCGCGCGCCGCACCGGGCGGGGCGGGGCGGGGCGGGGTTCGGCCGTGACGCCGCCGACAAAGTGCATCACCCTGATCACCCTTTCCGTCCCGACGACTAAGTACGAAGCAGTACGCGGCAAGCCGCGCTGCTTTCAGCCAAATCACCGCCATTACTTTCGCCAGTGGGGATGTCCTCGCCGCCCGCCAGGAAGTCGGCAACTATTTGAGCCGCGGTGACCTTGAAACGGGGTTGGAGGGGCGTAGAAGGGCGTGGCGGGACCTTTGCTGTGGAGAAGAAGAAGAAGAAGAAGAAGAAGAAGAAGAAGAAGAAGAAGAAGAAGAAGAAGAAGAAGAAGAAGAAGAAGAAGAAGAAGAAGAAGAAGAAGAAGAAGAAGAAGAAGAGCGGAGGGTAATGTCGCCAGCGTGTGGACGGCGAGGACGTGCCGGGAGAAAGCCGCGTGACGCCGGCCAAGTGGGACTGTCTCTCAGATAGCGTTCCGTAGGGGTGTGCGAGAGAGACAGAGCGACGGAATGATCCTTCGCTGCCCAGGCCCAGAGCTCGCCAAGTTGGTCGAGTCAATCCTCCGTCTCATTTGGTCGTCTCCAGCCAGGCCGTCGTCCCGCTGTATCCAGGTGCCCGGCGTGCCTCTTCGCTGCAGCCACTCTGTGGGCCCGGCCGCCTCGCCGCCTCGCCGCCTCGCCGCCCGGCCGACGGACTGACCGCACCGATATTTATGGGGCGTAGCGGCGTGCCCGGACCCGCCCCGGTCCGCCACGCCCCGGTCCGCGCGCCGCCGCGCCGCCGCGCCGCGCACAGTGAGTGTGTATCAGACTCCCGGGTACCTAGAAGGCACCGAGGAAGGGGGGACCCGGGTACCGGGGTACCTCTCTCTTTCTACCTGTCTCAGCTAAATCGTGTTCCCTTGTCGTTCTGGCTTGATTGCAACGTGGCATCACGGGGGAAGGGGGAGGGGCACGCACCGCACCACCCCGGCACGTCCGCGTTGCAGCGAAGCGAACGTGGGACGTGCAGAAAGCGCGCTCTGGGCCGTCCGGCCTATGTCAGGGCGCCCCGCCCCGCCCCGGCCCGCCCCGCTCCGCCACGGCTCTACTTTACGGCCGCTCCTGACCTCGCCGCTGTTTGTTTTGCGCGGTGCAGCAATTAAAGGTGGAATTCGATAAGCTTCGCTCTCTCACACTTGATCGCGGGCCGCGGTCACGGCGCTGGGCAGCGCCATTGGGCAGTTCATTGGGCAGCCCCATAGGGCAGCGCCGCTGGGCACAACAACGCGACCCCCGACTGCAGCGACCGCCGAGTTCAAAGCAGCCTGGCGCCTGCGAACTCAGGGGTAGGCAGACCTGCAGCGCAGCGCGGCGCGGCGGGCGGGCCTACGCTGCAGGCGTCTGCGCTCTCATGCCGAACACGGCTTTCGTCGACCTGTCTCTCTCGCACCCAGAGAGAGAGAGAGAGAGAGAGAGAGAGAGAGAGAGAGAGAGAGAGAGAGAGAGAGAGAGAGAGAGAGAGAGAGAGAGAGAGAGAGAGAGAGAGAGAGAGAGAGGAATCAGCCAGCCTGCCGGGACGCGCATGACAAAGTGACGCAAGTTGGCGCGGCATGCCGTGGCATTGTCCCACACTCCTTCGGGCTGAGAAGAAAAACTCGTTTGGGTCAGCGAGGTGCAAAAGCGCGCTGGCAGCAGGACTTCCCTAGGGACCGTCTCCTCTCGCTGGCCGAGGTTCGTTCCCGACCCGTTCCCACGCGAGCAAGGCGCCAAGTGTCCGCGGCCCCACCCCGCGGCATCACCCCGCGGCCCGCAGGACGCGTTCGATGCGACCGCGATGTACGACGCGGCGCCAGCGCTCCATTCATTTCTCGCGGCTATGGGACCCGCTATGTCTCTCTCGCACCCCTGCGGGGAGAGCCACGCTCCCGCGAGTGAGACAGCGTGCGGGGAGAGCGCCGCGCCGCGTGGACCAGTCCCACCAGCCGCAGGGAAGTCCCCGGCGGTAATCAGGGAGCCATCTCAAAAGCTACAGCTGTGTGTGTCTGAAAATGCACGCTTTCTTCTCCTGGTCTTTTTGCCGTTTTTAACGAGTCTCTTTTCTTGCAGCTCCTTCCCCGCCGGCCAGCTTTCTGCTGCCGCCGTTTCGGATCCGCGTTAACTTATCGGCGCGGTGCCAGGTCCGCGGCGCACGGCCGCGCACGCACGCGGCGGCAACGCACGGCAACGCACGGCAACGACCGCCGCACGACCGCTGCACGACCGCCGCGCTCTTTATCGAGATCCCCCCTCTCTCTATCTCTCTCTCTCTCCACTTTAATTGCGTGATGGCAATGAGATTGCATACGATTTAAAGCGCAGCGACGTTTTATCATCATTTTCCGCGCAGCAGACGGACAGAAGAAAGCAAGTGGCGGGCGAAAGGGCTTAAGTGGGTGGCGTGGCCGCCGTCGTGGACCGCGCCGAGGCCCCGCCGCCCCGCGCGCCCATTGGCTGGCCGCGCGGTGACACTTGGGGACAGCGCGGCGGTGAAGGGGACGCCGCGACCAATGACGGCGCGCCTCGCGCGGCCGGGCGGCCGGGCCTCAGGGTACGTCAACCTGAGTGAGCCCGGGCCTCGTCCCCGTCGTGGTGGCGCTGTTGGGAAGATCCGCGGGCAGGGCGGTGCAGCCGTTGTTGCACGCCGAGTGCTGGCTGCCCTGCCCGGCCCTGCCCCTCCCCCTGGCCGCCGTTCAGCTGTTCCCCGCGGCTCCACCGCTCCACTCCGCGGCCTGGCTCGGCGCCGCCGCTTCGCGCGCTTCGCGGCCCGCTCGCTCGGCTCGGCCCTGCTCGGTTCGCGCGGCCTGGTGGGGCTTGCGGGGCTGGCGGCGCCACGCCGCGCCTGGCTGCCTGCGCCACGCGGTGCCTCAGTGTGGACTGCGCATCGCGGCGGTCGGCAAGCAGCTCGGCCAGCACCCCGCACACTCCGATCCATCGCGGACCGGCCCTGCCCCGTGTATTTAGTTTCGCCGCCCGATCCCGCGGAGGACCTGGACTAGACCGCGCCGCGCCGGGCCTGGCCGCACCGCGGAGTGACGGGTGGGACGGACGGCCTGCGCTCCGCGCCGCCACCCCACCGCCGCGACACCGCAAGGCCCCCCTCCCCTTCTTCCCCCCCCCCTCCCTCTTTCAGCCGCGCGGCGCGTCGCACGTCACACGTCGCGCGCGTGACAGGCTCGTCACACCCAATACGTCACGCCGTCGATACTGCTGCTTGTCGCCGATCGCGACAAGCTGACGTCGTTGCCATGCCGACGGACATGTAAACAAACGGTCACGTGTTGATCGGGTGCTGGCCCTCCCCCCCTCCCTTCCTGCCGCGTGTCGCGAGCGCGCTCTGTGTGCGGCCGCCGGGACTAACGAGTGTTTGTGTGAAAACGTCTCCTGCGAGACGCGTGTGCAGCCGAAGCGATGACCAGCAGCGCCTCGTGGACGCTGAGCGCGAAGGCCACTTTGCTGCTGGCTGCTCCTGAAATAAACGGCCCCTAAAACTTGTGGGATCACAGCCCCGCTGCCCCGCCACTGCTGCGGGGGCCCCAGAAACACCCTCCCACACAGAAGGCGCCGGTGGGCCCCGCAGGCGTCCTCATGGTCACCAATCACTTGGATGTACCTTACACGGGCATGGGGATAGGTGAGTGACTCCGTCCTGTCCTTTTGCAGTTCTGCTGTGATTTGGGCTCCAAGCAAGGGGGCGTCCTCACATCGATGCACACACACTCAGCCGTAGTCCCCCTGAAGTATCCCTTATCTGCGCCCGGGGTTAGTTCAGTGTTCACCCCGTGGGCGGGTGGAGCCCCCTTGCTTGCCGGGCCACCGCCGCACGTCTGATGGACTAGCGCAGATGGCCACTCTATCATCCATAAATCTGCCGCCACAATACGCTTTACGATTCACTTGGTCGCTCGGCACGCTCGTCCAATCGACACCTGGTTCACCGATCCGTTCCGGTGCTTGCCCCGCTAGCCGCTGGGCCGCAGGGCCGCTAGGCCCCGGAGCAGTGGCCTGTCGCTTGCCGCTCCAACCGCGGGGGCGCAGCACTGTCGCTAGTGGGCACGACGCTGCTTTCGGTTCTGAACCGCCCTCTCGAAATGCGAGGCACAAGGCACCGCCCTCTCCGCGTTGCATCGTTCGTTAGTTGGACTGACCAGCGCGCCGCTCGAATTCTCGCGCCTTTTCCCCGCAGCTTTTTTCAGGGCTCGCTCTCAGGCTTTCAGGCTTTCAGGGCGCGGCGGGGCGTCGTCGGTCTCCTGAAATAGACGGCGTTCCTGCTGTCCGTACGCCGGCAGGCCGAAGACAGCCGCAGGCTTGGCGGCCGCCGTGCGAGAGAGTCAGGGCGACGGAGCCCTTCGGAATGTGACAGGCTGCCAATGAAAGCGCAGTATAAAGCGGTGACGACTGCTTGGAGACGCGGCTAGCCAGCGCGTCGCACGCCCACCGCAAACAATACTAATCCGGTAAATAAATAATTGACACGACGCGACGAGGGTTGATTTATGCCGGATCACGAGACGCGTTGGTGAGATTGGAAGTCATAGCGATGTGCCTGTGTGTGTGTGTGTGTGTGTGTTTAGCGGGGCGATGATGGCTTGTCCGACGCGGGGTGGAGGGAGGCAAGGGACCGGGGGGAGGGACTTTGAATCCGCGCCTTGCCTTCCATCTCGCGACAAAGACGCCATCACGCACGCACACACACACACACGCACATACACTCCAGCTAGACGCGTCTTTCTCTCTTCGGCCACGCGGGACTCTCTCACACATACACACGCACTCACACACACACGTGGCGCCTGTGGTAACTGCGTGGCGCGGCCGGTGGAGTTGCGTGGGTCTGCTACCCGACGACAGGAAGGGACAGCCTCATCGTCGAGTTTCGTCGCTCTGTCTCTCTCGCGCTCCAGCGGACCACCCTGGGAGTGCGACAGAGACTGGACGACGCAGCGGTTCTTCGGTCTGCAGGCCTCGTCGTGGACCCGGAGGCGCCGCGATGGTGCAAGTCACGGCACTGACAGCAGACACGTCTAGTCCCCGAATGAAAATATCATTTACTCTGCCGCCGGGTGTTAGCTATACTCTGCACGCGAAAAGCTGCCCCCGGCGCCCCCCCCCTCCCCTTTCCCGGCGCCCCCTGGCGTGGCACTGACAGCAATCAATCAGGAAAAGGTTTCGCATCGAGAGGACGACCGGCTGCGGCTGGACGGCGAGCGGACAGGCGGACGGCCGGACAGTCGTAGAGGCGGCCAATATCAATTATTTACAAGAGTGTGTGCGCGGAGTATGCCAGCCAGCGCGGTGATCGCCCGGCGCTGCCAACTTCCCCGACATTTATCAGTGTTACCAACACGAGACACGTTGTCGTCCGTGGATATTTTTCCTTTTTTTTTTCTTTCTTTCGATTTATTTATTTTTAGTGGTCAAAATTTTTGCAAAGCCTTACTGTTTTTACTAGCCTATGAGCTGATCATACCGACAAAAATGAAGCGGCGGTGGGGGATTGAACCTGCGTTTTGATTTCCATAGTCCGATGCCGCAGCGCGCTTCGCCCGCACCGCGCTCAGTCTGAAGTTCCGCCTCCACCCGCATCATCAAGCCGCATGGTATCGCAGAGGGCGCTCGCCGCAGGCTGGTTCCGAGCGGTGCTGCCGTCGCCGCCCTGTCTCTCTCGCACCCCTGCGGCCCCGCAGGGGGCGCGCCGTGAGTGCGAGAGAGGCGGAGGGCCCTGCCGTGCAGACGTGTCGTGCCGATAATTGGCCGATGGCTGATGAGCGTCGCCGCGTCGCTAGACAGGCCGGTGCCGTGCGGTGCGGCGTGTCCCACGGCCCCCCCTCCGTTGCCCCCGCCCGTAATGCCGGCAATCATCCCATCCATGCGACGCAGGCTTCGGCTTCGCGACGCCTCCGCCACTTCCACGGCCTTTCGACTCGAGCATGTCCAACAGCTGTCGCCCGCCGCCGCGTTTCCGAATCCCCTTCTTCGGTTGTTGTTGTTGTTGTTTCGGCGACGTGTTCCTGCGCGAGCACGCGTGTGCCCGTTGGGCCGTCATGGAGTGTGGGATTGCATCCAGCGATGGCAGCAGTCATTAGGAGTGCAGCCTGCCATGGCCTCGCCTGCCCCGCCAGCCCTTGCCCAGCTCGCACGTGAAGGCTGCCTCATCTCATGGACTGTCATGGACCTCTCCGGTCCTTCGTACTTCGAATCTCAAGAGAGTTCGTCTCGTTTTCACAGTGCTTTTGGCGGAATAAATGCTCTCGACAAATCTCGGCCCCCCTTTATTTGACCTAAGTCAGCCAGGTAGGCGCGGCTGCACCCGTGGGTGCCTCCCCGGCAGGCTCCTGCAGGCCGCCGCTCTGTCTGCCGAACGGCCTGGACCACGACTGCACGGATCATTTCAAGTGTGGTTGCCGTGGAAACGACGCTGTGGCGCTGCCCGCTACACCCACAACATCCCGTCCAGCCTGGCGCAACTGCGGTGGACGAAGGGTAACCGCAATTCGATCTCGCGCGCGAAGGAGGTCAGCGATTCCGCGCCTGTGCGTGCGCGCACGGCGGACGACTGATGCACGGCGGCAGCGCGCCGCTCAGCCGCAGCGCAGCTGCAGCCAAGCGTCCAGCCGCTCAGCCGCAGCGCAGCTGCAGCCAAGCGTTCAGCCGCTCAGCCGCAACTGCAGCCAAGCGTTCAGCCGCAGCTGCAGCCAAGCGTTCAGCCGCAGCGCAGCTGCAGCCAAGCGTTCAGCCGCAGCGCAGCTGCAGCCAAGCGTTCAGCCGATCAGCCGCAGCCAAGCGTTTAGCCGCTCAACCGCAGCGCAGCTGCAGCCAAGCGTTCAGCCGCATTGTCTACGTGTGTCGGCGCTGCGTGTCGCAAGGTGGCGCCCCCGGTGGCGGACTCCCGAACCACGAAGCGATAAGGACGCCGCCCTTCTTGTTCTTATCCGCGGGACTTTGGCACGGCGGCAGGGCGGCGGCGCTGCTCGGTATAGATCGAGTGACCCTACTTCACCTCCTCCAACGCCGTCCCCTTTCAGCCTCCGAGGGCCTCTTCGGTCCTGCCGTGCCGCCCTTCCCTCCCTTTCTCTTTCACCCCAGCAGGGGCCCTGAAGGGCCGAGCGGGGCCGAGCCAGGGCCCCGCAGCCCCAGCGGCGCGCACGCCCCAGCGACGGCCGCGAGTCGTCGACCTCTCACCCTCGGCCAGCCGAAAGCGGAGTGGCATCGGGTCTGTTAAAAGTCCGCCGGGCAATTTGGTACGTTAGCGCGTACTAGTGGGCTGCTGGCCGGCCGACACAGCTCGTGGAGCTGCACTGTTCGGCATCACCTTGGCTCGCCCCGGCCGGCCAGTCTGCTTGTTTCTCCTCCCGGTCGGCGTCCCCGTTCGCGGGGCCCCCGCCCCGCCGCCTCACACACGTCGTCGTGGTCCTGGCGGCGTGGCGGTCCTGGCCCGGACGGCCCCTCCCCCCGCCGGCGTTTATCATTGTTAATTCAGCAAGACAATGGGTCGGGTTGGGTCCGCGGTGCGCGATAGTATCTCAGGAAGCCAAGGACCTGCTGGACGGGGGACGCCGCCGTGCCCGGCCCCCTGCCGCCGTGGAGTCCGTTCCTTTTTCAACGCGACAACGCGGACGTCTCGGACACGTCCCGGACACGTCCAGGACGAGGAGGGACACCCACGTCCGTCACGGCGCCTTTTCAAAGGGCCTTTGGGGGCGTCGCGGTGACGTCAGGACGCCGCGTCAAGTGCGACGCTTAACTGATTGTGTGTCTCACTCGACCGCGTCCCGGTGCGGCACGGCGGGTGATAATGGCACGTAATGATAGCTTAACACTCGCCGGTATATCATTTCCCCGTGCAGAGTGTGTGTTCGGTCACGGGAACGGAGCCATGGCAGAACCATGCATTCTTTTCCTCTCCTTTTTGTGGTGGCGCGTTGTCGGGTATTTGTGTTTCGGGGGGCCGCGGCCAAGCGTGTCGCCTGTCCGAGCGTGTCGTCGGACAGGGGACCGACCTGACACTGACAGCGTCTAGCCGCCGACGCACTAACGCGCTTGCTCAAACACCGTCACGCGTTGAAATTTTGAAGAAATTTTAGAAGCTAATTTTGCTGAGTGGAGGCGAGGTGGCCAGCGCTTAGGCCTCGGCGCGGGCGAGGGCGGCGCGGTCTGCGAGGTAAACTGGAGCACTCTAAAAAAGGCGATTAAAGTAAACTTTTTCTTTACGAGAGAACACTTAATTTACTGGTCTTGTTTACTGGCCCGCGGGGACTCGGCGCCGACGCCTCCAGGCCGCGGCGCGGGCATGGCGCGGGCCTAGAGGTAATGTTTTGATGAAAAGCAGCGCTGCCGACGGGTGGGGAAGAAAAAGGTGAGCGGGCGGAGTATTCGCTGATACCCCACGGCGAGTACCTCCGAGTCTAGCACCGCCGCCCTCGACCACTGCGGGGGCAGCAGGCTGCCAGCAGCGTGGCGACAGGCGGGGCGTGTCGCGTGTCCCCAGTGGCTGGGCCGGCGGGCCCCACCCCGTGTCACTGGCTGGCGCCGGGCGGCCTCGCCCCACCGCCCCGTGCGCGACCGCCATTGGCTGCCCGACCGGGCCAGGCTGCTAGGCCCCCACGGTGTCACCACGCAGCGCGGGGGCGTGGCGGCGCGCGGCGAAGCTCTGGCACTGCGCCGTGCCGCTGAACTCGGGGACAGATCGACGGCGACCTACAGACCTGCCAGCGGTGTGGGTCCGCCAGTTTGACAGAAAAGTCCGTTTGCATCCCCCTTCTGTTCCTCGGCTTTCCTCGGGCTTTCGTGCTTTCCTCGCGCCTTCCTTTCCAAGCCTTCGCGTCGCGCTAGCCGCGCTTCCCTTTCGCCGTTCTCCCCTCTCGCCGCGCAGTGGGGGAGAAGCTGGGGGCGGCAGGGGGCGGCAAGGGGCGGCCGGGCGGCGCACGCGCGCTGCGGGTTGCCGCCCCTCCAGGGCTGCGGGCGCGGCGCCGGGCCGAGCCGAGCGCGACCGAGCCGGGCCGAAGTGCCACCCGAACGTGAGCGTCGCCCGGGAAAAAAGAGGGGCGTGTCAAGCCAGCTTCCTGTGTCGCCTATCGCGCCACGTCGCGGACGCCGAGGCGGACGCCCTGGACCAGGGTGGGGGTGAAAGGACAGGGGAGGGGGCCAAGTTTTCGGTCCAGGGTGGCGGCCAGGGTGGTGCCCGCGGCGACGAGCGCGCAGCGAGCGGCACTGGCCCCCAGCCCGGCGAAGGGTGCGCAGCGCAGCGGGGGTCCGGGGGCCACCTCGCCGAGGACCCTCCACTCCACGCCCCGCCCACCGCGCTGTGGCTGCGACGGGAGGGCTCGGTAGGCCCGGTAGGCCCGGCTAAGGCAAAGGCAAGTCGCAATGTCCCTCCCATAAGGCCACCGGGCAGGACTCTGGAAAAGGCACCACAGACTCTGGAACAGGCACCGCCTGGGCACCGCAGACTCTGGAAACGGCATCACAGGCTCTGGAAGAGGCACCACAAACTTTGGAAAAGGCATCACAAACTCTGGAGCGGCAAATATCGACGAGGCGTCAGGACGCGAGGGGGCCGTGCTGCGTGCGCAACCGATCGAGAAGTGCCAGGCGGACACTGCTATCGATTGTTGCGGCGCCGACAATACCCCCCGCGGCGCGTCGAGGCGTCGAGACGAGGCTCATCTGATGGCCGTGTAAACAATCGCGGACGTGCTCTGCTTTGTCGTCGGCGTCGTGCGCCCGTCACACCTCTACAGCGGGGCCCACGCGCCACCAGGCTGAACAGGGCGCTCTGTCTCTCTCTAGCTTATGGGGGCGTTCATGCTGCTGCGAATGGTGCGAGAGACAGCGACGAAGCAACGTTCGGCAAGATCCTGCGCGGCCGCGCGAAAAAAATAAAACTCGAAAGAGGAAATATTTATTGACTGCGGTTAGGTTAGGCACGGGGTGACTGGGCGGACGACCCTTCGGCCTGCGCGCTGAAAGCACAGCCTCCTCCCCGCCCGCGGTCGGCATACGCGATCCGCGCGATTCGCCGGCCAGCCGCGGGACTCACCCTTTAAATTTTTAACAGGCCGTGGATATGTTTCTGGCGATCGCCGCGCTCGCTCGGCTTTACGGCGCGCGGCCCGTTTCGTTCCGCGGTGACCGCGTTGACAGCCAGACAGCCGTTTAAACTCGATCCGTCCTTGTCATGCCGAGATCGGCGCGCCTTTCAAACGCAAAACACTTTTTGTGACGCGCCACGCCCGGCTGACTCCAAGCAGTGCCTGGTCGCTCTGTCCCTCTCGCACCGCGACGCCTCGGAGTGCGAGGGAGAGACAGCGCGACGAAGCACCGCTCGGAACCAGCCCGCTGGCTGGCGCTGGCTGGCGCCCGCGGCTTGTAACGAATTGATGTTTGGTCGCGTCCGCACAATGCAACCCTTTGTGGCGGTCGAGGCCGCGTGGGGTGCACGGCGCACGCCGAGGTGCGCACTGGCGCATATTGCCATCGTGTGCACGCACTTGGCCGCGCCCGGTGAGGGCAGGCCGGGCCGAGGCCGTGCCGGGGGCACAGCGCCCCTCTCGTGGAGGGTGCGCGCTGCGCCGAGGCCGTACCGCGCCTCTTCGCTGCCTGGACTTTCTCAACTCGACCAGTCCAGTCAGTCCACTCCAGCTGATGATGTCAGAGTTGTATGCACGTAGCGACGTGGAACATTGCGGCCGACAGTGGCAGAGGCCAGTGGCGGCGCCTCGGCCTGCAGGTGGCGCGCGGCTGCGAAGTCCTCCAACTCGGGGCCTCGTCCGCGGCAGTTACGGCCTCGGCGCTGGCCCTTATTAAAGCCGCACTGTGCCTCTCACGTGGCCGCCAGCGCCGCGCCGTGGCCGAGCCGAGAAGAAATCAATACCAAAGCTAGACAAGGGAACGGGATGGGGCGGCGCAGGGCGGCGCAGGCGAGGCGGAGAGCAGCGCGAAGCAGCGCGCCGGAAGGCGGAAGTCGCCCCGACTCTTGTTTCTTTTGTTTTTGCTGGCGTCGTCTGACGAGGGCGGGCGAGGCCGATGGGGTGTCTAGCCGAGCAGCGCCGATGACCGCCACTCATTGACCCCAGCGTCGCGCCGGAGACTCGGAGGGCGCCGCCCGGCATGGCGTCGAACGTCACCGTGCAGTCTGGTGTGTCGGAAACACCAGCAATTGTAAACGATATTGATTTAAAATAACTCCTTCGTAACGTTACTTTGAACCGGACTTCAGCACCGCGGGGCAGAGCAAGGCGATCCGGCCGCCGAGTCGGCCTGGCTGGCGAACCCGTCCCGTCCCGACCGGCGAAGGACGTGAAATCCGAAACTTGTGACCCGGAGGTGTCACGGCGTAGTCGGGCGGCCGCGTCCGCGAGGCGAGGCGCGGAGCCTGCCGGCCGGCCTGCCGCACTTGGATGGGATGTGTACGTGAGCCGCTGCAGCCGCTGCAGCCGTCCAGCGGGCCGCGCTGCGCGATCACTGCAGGCCTTTTACAATGTATCAGATCGAACCGGAGCGGCAGAGCACGCTATGTCAGTCATGACCGCGTCCTTGAAGCATCTCGCCCAGAATTCGCTTTGCTCATTAACATTCAGTTTCATTTATAGGAAAGGAATTTATCCCGTTTTGATCGTTTGTCGAGTATTTTAAATGCGAAATTCCAGCGATAAAAAAATGGCTCTTGAATAAGACGTTGCCTGGCGTCCGGCGGCGCGCGGACGTGTCGCGTCGGCGTCGCGACGCCCCATCCGATTGGCGGACCTCCTAATGGCCAGGCAGGCCGCGGACGACGCCGACGCGACGCCGCGAGTCGCCCGCAGGACTCATGCCGGACAGTGCTGTCGTCGCCCTGTCTCTCTCGCACTCACGGGGCGTGCCGTAGGGGTGCGAGAGAGACAGGGCGGCAGCGCACTGTTCGGAAGGAGACTGCCGGCCGTGCCGCGAGTGGCGCTACGTGAGCTAATCTTTTCCATCATTACGGTCCCCGTGCTGCCATGGCGCTGCCCGCTGGCGAGACCGCTACACCATTCAGCACTTTCACTTCCTCATCCATCCCTTCATCGCGGTTGTCGCCGTCGCCAAGCACGTCCCCGACGACGACGCCCTCCGCCGCCTTCCGCTCCTGCCCTGTGCACGACCCCCCACCCCTTGTTTCGTCTCGTTTCGTATACTCACCTCGGACTCGGATCGCTATTTGGGGGTTAGAACTGATCTGCTGATGCTGACGACCCGAGAAGATCATTAAATATAGCTCATAATCTCTTTTAGAACAATGCATGTCATTTTTTAGGTTTAACTTAATTTTTAAGACTCATTCGAGTCAAGAAATCACGAAATAACACCCGCCGAGTAACAGAAAACCAACGCGTCGTCTCTTTGTTGCGACCCGGCCGGAAGCGACCCGCTCGCTAGAGATGGGCGATATGATATCGATATATCGGTATATCGATATAATGAATACGATATATCGATATATCGAGTCGCTTTTGACCTATGCGATATATCGGTATATCGATAGAAATGGGCCGATATCGAATGAATATCGGGTGTCGGATGAAATTTACAAAAAAATTAAAATATATCCGTTGCGGCTGCGCTGGAACAACCGAACCGCACGCGCGTCTCGAGCTACACACACACCGCCTGCCTGACTGAGACCGAGACCAGAGAACACGAGCGAAGCCTGCGCGAGCGCGCTGCCCAGAGCCGGTGCCTCTTGCCCTCTTGCAAGTGTCATTCTGGGAGGAGTCACGCTTCTCAAGAAGTAGTATTTTTTTTTATTGATCTACTGGATTGCTGTTTCAATTCTACCAAAGGCAAAGTGACTTTTCGTACCTCTTTTGTATTTTTTCAAAACAAGTAGCTTTTTTTTAATGTGTCAGTCTAGTCTTAAAAAAAATAAAGACAGTTTTATTTTGCAACATTTCAGTCTAATTTATTAAAAATAACTTCTATTTTAGCAAATGTGTCCCACTTTTTCGTGAAAAATAGGTGAAAACATGATAATTATGATTTTGAAGCATTTTATACGATATACATTCGATATATCGACATATCGATAAATTTGTGTCGATATATCGATACCCGATATATCGCAAGTTTTTAGTATCGATATATCTCATATCGATATTTAAGTATACGATGCCCATCTCTACCGCTCGCCTTTTGCTCTTGTTCTCGGGTCTGCGTATAGTGTGTAGTTGTTGTTGTTTTGAAATGCATTTCAAAACAACGCTGATTGGATTGAAGAATTAACAAGTCGTGTGATCAGAAACTAAGTGAACCTTTAGATTTTGTGACATCTGTGAAACGGAATCTCGAAAGTCATGATGTTTAGCATGTTTGTAAGTGTAGTAAATAATTTGGTATGTAACCTGATCGCTGTAGCCTGCAGTGTCCTATGCGAGATATGTTTATGTCACCTTTAAATCAAATTCTTTGTGACACCTCATTCTATACTTTGAAGCCTGTTGAAAATGCGAATCCCATTTCTTTTCGGAATGGTCTTTGATCAGTCGCCTTTCTGCAGATACGTCCGACCAGTGCGACTGAGGTGTGACATAACCTCAAAAGCGATCTCGCGACCGCGTCTATTTTGAAGAAGCTAGTCTCAACATGCACATGTGTTTCACACATTTAACTCTTATTCATGCGTTGAAATCACACCTACCAGTATGTCCGGCACCCCCGGCTGACTTGCAGGGAGACGCCCGGCGATAGGCATCCCTTCGGACGCTTTGGAGGGTTGGTGGTTGGAGATAGGCACGAAGGGCTGCCTACACTGAAGGCGCTGTCTGTCGATATGACTATTTTAGTCCTTTTTCTCCTTGTTCCAGGCGACGGGCAGGATAACCCCTCGACGCGGGGTGACCACCAAGCTCTCGGCCACGGCGTCGGCGCCTCGGCGCCGCGCACCCGGAGCCCTCAGCGCGGCCCCCTGCAAGGCCTCGGCGCGGTCCCTGGCGCGGCGAGGCTGCCCCCGTCCAACAACGCGGGGCTCATGATGGAGGTGGTGAGTCTGTCTATTTTTAGCTATGTGGGTCGTTTTTGTAGGAGGCTATTGTCAAGTCAAAATTTTACGGGCATTTGCATTATGTTTCGATGAACATAATTACTAGCATCTACGTGCTGGAGCTCTGGTAGGCACATTTACCGTAAATTGGTTTTTATTTTTAAATTACTTCTCCTTCATTCACTGTTATTTATTTCAAGCCAGTTTCCTTGCTGCGCAAATTTTTCTATTTTGTGCCGCCACATTTAAGGCAACTAACCGTAACTATTTAATTTCCCTTGCTGCGTACAAATTTTCCTTTGTCGTGCTCAAGTCAAGGCATCTAGAAATAACTATGAAAATTTTGTATTGTACTTAGTGACTACACGTTGCAATCCGTTCTTTCAAAACTTTTGTCGATTCAATTTTACTTTAAATTTTACGTTAAATGTTTGAAGTGAAAGAAGTTGCTCTAATACTCTGAAATCTACATTATTTCCCTTGTGCGTTTCATCTTTTCTCTTACTCTTCATTGCTCCCTAAGCTGGAAACCAGGTTGAAATTAAAGTGTGACCTGGACAGCGTAAATAGCTGTCATTTTCACTGTAGCACAATAGCCTCCGAGCAGCCAGTGCATTAGGGTGTGGCGTTGCGGATTCCCTGCGGAGCAAAGCCTCTTACTGGCCGATCGCCACTCGGTCCCGCCGTGCCACCGTGGCTCATCCAGCGACTGTCATCCCAGATTTAATCGAAGGGCTCCGCTCGGGAACTAGTGGGCTCGACTCGGCAGTGCTAGCCGTGCCGTGCGGGCCGCATCCCGGAGGACCCTCTGTGCCCGCTGGGAGTAGGAGAGAGAGAGGGAGAGAGATAGAGAGAGGGAGAAGTAGAGAGAGAGAGAGAGAGACAGTCAGCGCTGTAGTCCAGTCAAGTGCCTCCCGTTTTCGCTCCTGCTGCTCCGCTTTCAGAGTGTCGGTTCGAACGCGGCCGTTCGCAGCCACTCGCCGACCGCGCCGTGCGGTAACGGCACGGCGCAGCACGGCGCGGCACGGCACGGCACGGCACGGCACGCAATATAAATCTAGTGTGTGAAACTGCGCCGAAGTTACGAGGCTTGGATCCGGCGGGGCGCAGGGCAGGCCGGGCCGCGGCGTCGCATGCTCCGCGTGTAAGGCCCGCGATGAAGACCGGGCGAGCGCGGCTCGGCGTCTTTGCGAGTCGACGGCGTGGCGGCCGCGGTGGCGGCAGCATGCTGCAGCAGCACTAGCCGCCCGGACGATAATCCTCTCCTCTATAAACCCGCTCTTTATGGCTCAAGTGCCACTGCCGCCACTGGCCAACAGGTGAGGTAATTGCAGGTAATGGCCTTTCCCAGGCTGGACCAGGCTGGACCTAGCGAGGGCCTGCGGACCGTCGCCGCTGCAGTGCCACTACGACACTGGTGGTACGTGACCTCGGTGCGGCCACGCGGCCTCGGCGGCGAGCAGCAGGGACGTTCTACTTTCTTTCTGGATGGCGACGCGCGTGGCCTGGTGCCGGTGCAGCCCGCGGAACCCACGGCGATTTCGATATCCTTTCTCTCTCCCCCTCTCCCCCTCTCCCGCTCGCGCTGCGCTGCCCACCTCGGCACGGCGATGCTGCTTAGCTTCTTGACGCCGCATGCTCAATGAGCTCGCTGATTAGGCCGGCCAAACGGACAGCGCGGCGGAGTGGGGCGGGGCGGGGCGCGGCGACAACTGAAGCCACTCCCACGCAGCGCTGCGCTGACACGGGTCGCTCATTATTTTTTGTCGCGCCGACTTGACTCGCGTGCCCCGCTCCTCGCCTAATCCGCCGTGACGACGACCACGACGGCCACGACGGCCGCGACGACCGGCATGATGACGGCGTCGCGTGCGCGCGCCGGAGCGCGACGTCTTTGTCTGCCGCTGTGACAGATGTCCGTCGTGTCGCCGGCCGCCGCGCGCTCAAGTGGCAAGGTGACGAGCCCCGGGCGGTACAGGCCGCGCCAGAAGTGCAGCAGCGCGGCACTTGGCGTGGCACGGCGGGGCGTGACTCTGCGGCGCACCGCAGTGCCGCTGGGGTCGCGGGGCGGCGCTGCTGCTACCCCACGTGGGGCCACACGTAGGGCGTCCTACAACCCTACCCGGCAGCCGGGTCGCTTGGCGGAAACCCGAGCGGGTGTCCGATCTTGTTTTGATTTGAGTGCCTCTCCGCGGTGCTGCTCGTTGATTTACATCCATCTGATCGGCGGGTTGCTCGCTGGCACCGCGGCCCGCTCCCGCTTTTTGTGTCCAGCGCGCTCGGCTGCCGTTGTTATAATTTCGAATCTCAGTTTTTCTTCTACGAGCTGAGCGTGTGTGCACGCGCGCCTCTGTGTGTGTGTGTGTGTGTGTGTGTGTGTGTGTGTGTGTGTGTGTGTGTGTGTGTGTGTGTGTGTGTGTGTGTCGATGGAAAATAAATCATTTCGTCCTCCCATTTATACGTGAACGCTTATTTATCGGGTGGGCAGCGGAGCCATCATACGCGTATGACATATGGACCCATCGTTCCCATGATGTCCGAGCGGTCCCAGGGTGGGGCGTGGCGGAGCCCCGCCATCAGGAATGCTCCACCAGTCGGCCGCCCCCGGGACGCCCCCTGCCCCGGCGGCCCCAGCAGTGCGCGGTATACGGGCCCTTTGGGGGCAGTTCCAAATGTCAAATCGTTTTCCCGGAGTCAGCATGGCCCCGACTGCCCCGGCCCAAACCCACCTAATATCGTCTGCTGGGGCGTGCGGCCGCCGCGCCAGCGGGCTGACCCCGGACGTCGCACTCTCTCTATCGCGCGCCCCTTCCGCCCCGTGCGAGAGAGACTCAAGCACTGCTTGGAGTCATCCTGCAGAGGTACTCTCTGTAACGTTGCTAGCTGCGCTCGCGACACGGGTCTCCTCATGTTCGTTCTCGACCACCCCTGGGCGGTGGCGCTGGGCTCGGCCAGAGGACCGCCTCCCCCCCACTCTCTCACACACACACACACACTCGAACTCCGCCCCGCACTAATGAAAGCGATTAATTTTATGATTTGTGGAGGGGTTTTGGGCTGGATGGACTGCCGTGTATTGTCTTCGGGTTGTCTTCGAGATCCAGGGCACGCACCTAACACTTGCGCCCTTCCTTCGCCTGCCTTCGGTTCGGCGGCGGCCGGCCCAGCACCCTGCGCTACGATTAGGCGGGTCCCTCGGATGTCGCGGTTAAAAAAAACTTAGTCGGTAATTTGGTTTGGGTGCCTGACTGCCTGGTGCCTGCCCCCGTGTTATGACGGCGTCCTAAACGTTGTCGCCTCGCCTCCAGGTTGCAGCCTTTAATGAGTAGGCGTGGACGCGGTGGTTATTGACGTCCCCCCATCTAATATAATAAGTTCCCTACGCCTTAACGGCGGGCTCGGCTACCCGAAAGGCCGTCCGGCCCGCCCGGCCCCGCCCAGCCTCGGCCGGCAAATGTCCAATACGGTACCGATTTGTCAAGACGATCATCTTCACCTGGGTGCTGAAATTGAGCCGCGCTCCGTTCCGGGCCGCCCATCCCAACGACCCAACCCTTCGCCTGATGAGTGTGCGTGGCCTGCTGACGGCGTCCTGATGAAGGACCCTCGTATCGGCGCACGGCCGGAGCTTATTGCTTTGGGCCACCAAGAGGGTGAGGAGGTGTCGCCGGGATGGCCTCGACCACATCCTCGACGGCGTCCTGGCGCTGCCTCGACGGCATCCTTGACTGTGTTCTGAGTCGTTCCAAGTCCTGACGGCGTTCTGATGGCATCCTGCCTGACGGCGTCCAGACGCTGTCCTGCCGCCGAGCGCATCCTGAGGGCTTGCCGACGACGACGTCCTGGCGGCTTCTTGACGAGTCCTTGAGGGGAGGCGGACAGTCTCATTGTGAGGCAGCTCCTCCTACCGGTCTAAAAACCTGTGTGGGGCGTGGCGTGGCCCGGCGCGGCCCGGCGGAGTGGCGGGGCTCATGGGGACTCGGCGGCTCACACGGTCAGGGGCCGGTCCCTAAGCCTGACCCCTTCCAGGCCGTCCAAGCGTTGATCATGTTTCCGTGGCGCGGCCGCGAACTGGCCGCCGGTGGCAGCGGGGTCTCGGGGGCCGCGTGCGTGCACGGCGCCGTCGGCATGTAGTGTGTGCCCATCTCGTTGCCCCGAGCGCCCCCGCGGCCCCACGGCCCGCTGCTTATGAATGCCAATGAACGCCGCCGGCCGGCCGTCCGTCCAGTCGGTCGTGTCCCAGCAGCCCCTGGATGTCTGGCCCGAGGTGTTCGAACGCGTTGGGCCGGATGACTCACTCGGCAGCTCGCTCCCACGGGCTGCCTGCCTGCAGCGCCTGCTGCCTGCACGACAAACTGTTTGAACGAATGCGGTCTCTGCCGAACCGACCCGACCAGTTCGGCTTGTTGTTGTTGTTCGCCGCGATTTTTGCCGCTTGGTTGCGGCGCGGCCTTCTCCTGCGTGCGCGACCGGCCGCCACTCCGGATGACTTGGGTGGGCGTCGAACCCACGTCGCTCCAATTAAGAGGCGAGCTTGTTGCTACCGCCGCCGAGTCATAGCGTCGCTCTGGGCAGCCCCGCTTGCGGCGTGACCGAGGCGCCGTCTTCTCGGAGGCGCGCGGCGACGACGCGTTTCGCCGACGGCGAGGGTGACGTTCCGCGGAACGGGGCCGCGCACCACAATGGCGGGCGTAATGAGCGCGCGTCGTGGATCGATCTGGCCGCCTAGAACAAGCGCCGCGGCCTGATTGGCGACACGCCGACTGCCCTGGCCCCGCGTGGCCCCCGTGGCCCCGCGCCGAGCGCCGTGCGCGCAGGCAACCCGGCCGCCACCGCCACCGTGCCAGGCGGGTGCGCCTAACCGGCCGGGGGCTCGCCGCCCGCTGACGTCAACCAAACGGCCGACGGCCGTAGCGTCGCGCGTCGCGTGCGTGACAATTTGCTGAATTAACTTTCACAGGACGGCGGCGTGCTTCTGCGAAGCGCACCGGCCTCGCGGCGGACCCCTCCTGGAAGCGCAACCGGCCTCGCGCCGGACCCCTCCTGGAAGCGTCGCCGTCCTCGTGGCCCGCGGGCCTTCCGGCCCGGAAGCGATGCATTATTCATGGCCCCCTCGAGGAAGAGCAAGTTTTTGGCGCAGCCTCGTGTCGCAACGCCGCGACCCTGCGCTTGCCGACGGCGCGACACCGCGCGACCACGGCGGGGCACTTGGCGGCCTGTTATCGGCGACGCGGCGATATCGCTAATTGGAACGTAGCGCGGCCGACTGGCCCAGTAATTGGCGGCCGGTCACGCGTCGCGCCCGTGACTCGCTTTTAATTTCTCGCGGGGCAGCTCCCGCGAAGCTATGCACTTCCGGTGGTCCGGCCCGGTGTGTCTCTACGCCGTGTTGCCAATTAATGGACACACTAATTGGAGTAGAGGAGCGCACTGCGTCGGCTGCATCGGTGTGAGTGTGTAGGTGAGTGTGTGGGTGGTGCCGGCCCCTTGCAGATTATCACGGTGCAATTGTTTGGCCGCCCTTCACGCCGGACCTCGGTTCTTTCGCTTACGACCCTGTCTGTCTGTCTGTCTGTCTGTCTGTCTGTCTGTCTGTCTGTCTGTCCGTCCGTCCGTCCGTCCGTCCGTCCGTCCGTCCGTCCGTCCGTCCGTCCGTCCATCTGCCCGCCTCCCCCCTCCACCCGTAAGCTGGCTGCAGCGGGAAGCTCACCTGCCGGTGCCGCCGCCGGAACGATCACACATTTACACTTACTTCCCGCGCCGCCGTTAAGGAGAGCAATTAAAGAGTGTCGTAAAACTAATTGACGATAAGGCGGTGTGGTAACGCGGCGTGTGACACTGACCCTGGCGATGACGGCCGCCAAGTGACCCGCGTCGCCTTATCTCTGCCGCCTCTAGCGACATGTGTGACAGTACCGTAAACAAAGTGAGCTCATTCCCCATATTCAACCAAAAAATATAAAAAAAATGCAAAAAAATAACAAATCATTGGACTTTCCTAAATTTGACCGAAATAACCTCAACCAACCTTATAGTACTGAACAGAATTTTTCAAAAAATAATCGGAGCAATCCGCAGGTGCATCTCGTAAACTTGGGGCTCATTTCGCTCCTCCCCCGTTAATCGTCACCCTCGTGCCGAGCGCCTCCCTCCCCTCCTTTATTTTCTTTGCCTTGCTTTTCGGGGCCCACCGCCGCCGCCACCCCTTTCAGGATGAGCGAGCTGCCGCTGCCCTTAATAGAGCATGCTTTTGCATGGCAAATGAGGGGATAGGGTTACGCGAGAGATTCATTTTTCGTCTCCCGGGGGGAGAGACTGTTCCTCTGGGCGCGGTAACGCAACGTCGGAAGGCCGGGCCTCAATGGCTTTGTATATCATTAGTCGCCGCGGCGTCTTTCCGGACTCTCCGGAAGTTTGGGCCGCGCGGCTAATTGAGAAAAATCGCGGCCGCGCCAAATGGCGTCGGGGATGTGACGTTTTGGCGCGGCCTGTCCTCGGCTGACGGGTCGCCGCGGTGCTGGCGTTTTGGTGGGGCCGGGCTTGTCCTCGGCCGGAGTGCGTCGCGGCCGCGCATCCCAATGAGGGCGCCTGATGAGTCCGGTGGCGTCGATACCCCGCGCGGCGGGCGTCAACCGGCCGGTGGCGCATGATCGAGTTGCCTCCAGGTTATGGGCCAGTCGGCAGCCCTGGTGGTCGTCGGTGTCAAATAAGGAGATTGCTTTTCGCCCTTTAAGAACACTTTGATCAGCCTCGCTGGCGTTTAACCTTAAGTCGCAGGGATTGATTTTACCGGATTTTACTCTCTCTCTCTCTCTCGCTCTCTCTCTCTCTCTCTCTCTCTCGCTCTCTCTCTCTCTCTCTCTCTCTCTCTCTCTCTCTCTCTCTCTCTCTCGATATCGTCCCGAGCCCTGGGGCTCCCCGCGCGGGTCAAGGTCGCGCCGTGAAGTGCCCCATCCTCTCCTCTCCCGACGCGGCAGAGAGAATGCCGTGAAATGTGTCCCTACAGCAGACCGATTCCGGACGGCGCTCTCGCCGCTCTGCGTCTCTCGCACTCACGGGGCGTCCCGTAGCGACGAGGCGCGGTTCGACCCGCAGGCACCACACCCACGCCGGTGTCCACCCATTCCATTACAATCTATTAAAAGACGCTCGCGGGACACCGCAGCCCAGCGCACTGGCCGCCGCACCTTGGATAAGTTATGGGAAAGGAAAACTGTTCAAATTACAGTGCTTGGCCGCGTCGTCCCATGGGCCGGTGCGCCATGGGCAAGGCTGCCGCGACGTAATGAAAACACGCCCTTGTCTTCGATGGCAGCGATAGGCCGGCATGAGCGACGCAGTCGAGGGCATGAGTCTCCCGCGTCCCGCGGCGAGGCGGCGGCAGGCCGCGGACGGAGGGGCCCTCGACGACGACGCGTTCACACGGACTCCGCGCGCACGAAAAAAAGCCGCCGCGTCGTGCGCAGGGATTAAGTGGTGTTTACTGCTGACCTTGCCGGCGCGGTGTCGCCCCGCAGCGTGCCGCGGCGTCGCGGCGTCGCGGCGTCGCGGCGTCGCGGCGTCGCGGCGGCGCGGGGCGCATCGGGGTCCCCAGCGACACGACTCGCCGCCGGCTAGGTTAGGTCCAACACAACGAGGGCATCTGCATACAAACCGCCTGTAGTGTGTATTAGGGGCGAACACTCACTTGCACGGCCCAGCCCGCGAGGCGCCGCCAGGCTCGTTGGGCTTGTCGCCCCGCCTCACTCACGGCCAGTGCCGTGGAGGAGCGAGAGAGGCGGATAGCGAGCGACGAAGCACCGTTCGAAAATGAGCGCGCTGCAATCCCAGGCGGTGCTTGCAGCAAGGTGCCGGCGCATGCTCCTGGTGGCCAAGCCCGGCCAAGCCGGTGGGCTGGCAACACTTGTCCGCTCTGATAACTTCGTGTTCCGTGTCTAGAGCGGCCGCTAATCATTTCGGCCTGATTACAATTTTCCTCACCCGCTCCCGCGTCGCGCATCGCACTGTGCCACATCCCAATCAGAGCACGCGGACGGACGGACGGATGGACAGACAGGCAGGCGAGCGGACCGACGTGGTCCATGACGGGTGTCACCTGCCTCGCGGTGGTGTGGTGCCGCACGACACGACCAGTCACGAGTATGGCCGCGGGTCGCAGGCCGCGGCCACGTCCTCCACGACCACGCCGCGGTCTGCCTGCCTCGCCCTGCCTCGCCCTGCCCGTGACACTGACGAGACGCGAATGTGACGTAAACCGCGGCGGCCGGTTTGGCGCTGCTCCAAATGGCCGGGCAACATCCTTGCCGCCCCGGAGCGAGCTGGCCGGCGAGGCTCGCGGCGAGGCGGCCGTTTTGCACATTTCATTAATTCCTCGATTTCTCGCGCGCACGATCCGCGGGACGAGCGGCCGGGCCCTCTGCGCCGCGAGGAAAGATTAACACCGCGAGGCTCGTCCCGTTAGCGCGGACACAGGCCATCCGGGTTGCCTACCTGGTGACCACCTCGTTGCCATCTTGTTTGCCTACCTGGCGGCGGTGCCCGAGGAGTCATTCTCCTTGCGTCACGGCGGTTCTCACACCGGGGTCAAGGCGGCGTTGACGTCACCAGGTCGTCGGGCCGTCGAGGTAGCACGCCGTCGTCCTGGGGTCACTGCCGGCGGGCGGGGCCGCGCGGCTGCAGTTTGAAGGGTAATCGCCCCACGAGTGCGACCAGAAGTCCCTGGACCCGGAAAGCGCGAGGGAGCGGCGCAGAGAGGGGGAGAGAGAGAGAGAGAGAGAGAGAGAGAGAGAGAGAGAGAGAGAGAGAGAGAGAGAGAGAGAGAGAGAGAGAGAGAGAGAGAGAGAGAGAGAGAGAGAGTTAGAGAACAGACCGCAAAGTCTGTAGCCAAGGGCGCGAAAAATGCATGCAGTGATGTGTGGGTGGTGGCCGTCGGTACCCGTCGGTGCCGTGTAATGGGACGAACCGCCGCCATTGTTTTTACCGAGTAAATCGTGCGGACGATCACAATCTCCCCTCTCTCTCTCTCTCTCTTTTGATCTGGCGCGCCGTCTGCGGGTGTGGCCGGGGCCGAGGCGGGGCGGGACTCCATTTGTCTCACCTTAGTTTGGCTTGGGACCGCGTGCGCTGTCCGCGAGTACCCCCTTCTGCCTTGACTGGTCCCCGTGGCGGCGCGGTGACGCGTGTTGCGGCTGTCCACCACCAGCAGCAGCAGCGGGCATTGGCGGGAGGCACGTTGCGCCGCACGCTGTCATTGCCGGCAAACGCCGTCGTAATGACAGTGTAGGGCCGCGCCATATCGCATGGGACGTGCATGACGGCGGCGGTCATGATGGCGGCGGCGTGTCACACGGACGGCGTCGCGTCGTGTGCTGCCGGCCAATCAGAAGCCGGCCGTGCGTAGCCCCCGCGCCGAGGGCGGTCATTTTGGAGCGGACCCCTGTGCGCGGACGTGCTGTTGTCGCCCAGAGGCCCCGAGGGAATGGAAACCAGTGTCATTTTTATTACAAAACGATTAGCACTATGTAAAAATCAAGAGTTTCAGAATTGGGAAACTAATCGGAAAATGAGAAATTGACTGTTTCTCTCACAGGGCCAAGGAATCGACGGATGGGATGCGGAAACGGTTGGGAAACCGAAAGCAAACGGGTGTGTTCACGACGCAGCCTTTTCTAGACGTCATTTTGCATCACTCGTCGGGACGGGACGCGTTGTGTGAATACGAAACGAGCCGCCCGGGGCAAGGCCCGCGGCAGGCAGCCATCTTGGGGGCCGTGGCTGGAGCCATCCACGTTGTTGTGACAATGCACTCGGCGTCTAATCTGATGTGACGCTGCGCGAGGGCCCCGCCCCGCACCTGCTGTACAGTCGCCACAGCCGGTACAGTCCTCGCCAAGAGGGCTGTCGTTCGGCGAACCGTTCTTTTGGCGCGGCCCCAAGGTTGTTGGGGGCGGACGGACAGACCTCGTAAACCCTGCGAAGCAGTGGCCGGGGGGTCGCGGCGGCTGACCCGGGCGGCGCGTCCGCGAAGGTCCGTGTCCAGGACACGGTGTCCGTGGGCGCCAAGACACCCACCAGCTCGGCCGTCACGGCCCGTCGTACAGGCGCCCTTCGTCCTTCGAGTGGCTTCGCGACGGTGCTTCGGCGAAACTTGGACAAAATGATGCTCTTTGTCGGGCGTTGTGTAGCTGGTTGGTCGTGGTGCTCAGTGTCCCATGTTTCACGCCCGGCTCGGCGGCCCGGCCGAGGCTCTGGGAAAGCGCCTGAGTTGTGCGATTGCTTTGCTTGTTGCAGTGGGCCTCGGTGGCAGCGTCCTGGCTGGGCGGCAGGCCGGCCCCGATGCACTTCCCTGCGTCGCCGTTCTCCGCTGCGACCGCGGTGGCGGCCTCCTCCGCCCCAGGCCCGCCATCAGCTGCGAGGCCGCCGTCGCCGCCCCGGAGGAGCGAACACCACGCCGTCAACGGCACCGCGCGCACGGCCGCAGAGCAGCCCGCACCCACCATCAGCACGGTGAGCGCCCAAAATGTTCGCTTTCCTTTCTTCGGAATGCGTCTTTTGTTTCGGGGTTGTCGTGTATGATTGGTCGGCGTGCATTTGACCTCGACTCCAAACCGTGGGAAACCGCCAAGCCAGGGGCAGAGAGACGTCTCTATGTCGTCCGCGGAGCGCATCGCCGCCTCCATGGCGAACCAGAGCATTGTCCAGGCAGGCGCTGCAGCGTACGTGCCGCGGCCCGCCCCCTGCACCGTGCAGTGTGAGGAAGACAATGAGGGAGGTGTTCTAGCCCGCCGGGATGGATGGATGGATGACCTGGACGGCGGCGTCTTCCAGGGCCTCCAGGGTCAGGTCGCGCGATCGCCGCCACTTACTGCCTCGCGGGAAAGGACGCCGCGCACACAAACACACACACACACACGCACACAAACACACACACACACACACACACACACACACACATACACACATACATACATACATACACACACACACACACACACACGGCGGGAAGTCTGAGTAAATCAGCGTGCACCGGGGCCGGCCTTCTTCTGCTGTGTGTGTGCGGTGAGGGAGACTGCCTGTTTCATGATGCGGTCCGGCGGGGCGTCAGGGGCGCTGGGGGTGCTTGGGGCGCGGGGACGAGGGCGCTGGAACAATGGGGCCCAACGCCGAGTGCAGGGATGACCCAACGGCCTGACCCTCTGACATGGGAATCGATTTGTTTGGCCCGCGGCCCCGGGGAAGGGGGTGTCATCGGCCACCCCGACGGCTCCCCTCTCGCTGCCGGTGGCGGTGGTCATGCACGGTAATCTGCGCCCCCGGGCCCTGGCGCCAGTTGCCAGTTGCAGCGCAGCAGGCCTGCTGGCCTTCGGATGGACTATGGACAGCCTGTGAACAGCGCCCCCGGAGCCTTCGGATGCATGTCTATGGATAGCCTGTGAATGGGCCGCGCGCCTAGCCGTTGCGGAGTGTAGTGTGCAAGACCAGGCTCTACGGACAATTATCAACATTCACCCCCCAAAAATTGAGATAATTCGCGCTCTAAAAGGTCTACGAAGAATGTGCTTCGTAACCACGAAGAAATTGAAGGCATTGTAGAATTGCTTCGAATTACGAAGGATTTTGCTTCATAATACGAAGCATTTCTTCGTAGATTTTACAATGCCTTCGTTTTCTTCGCATTACAAAGCGATGCTTCGTAGACTTTTTACTGTGCGCAAAATAAATGAAGGTATTATTTTTGGGGGGAAATGTGCGCGTGTGTGCCTGTGCCTGCTGGTCACTCGATGTCGCTGGGGCGCGTCCACCCCTTCCGGCGGAGCGTGCTTGTTTGCCTCACGCCCCGTGGCGCGGCGTGGCGTGCCTCCCTCGCGGTGACCGGCAGGCCGACCGGCACCAGGCTTTCCAATCGAACGCCGTCAACGCAAACACCACGCCCGATAAGTCACGCCACGTGTGCTCCCCTGCCCCGCTGAATATGACTGACTGGATTAAAAAATGAGTCTCTTCGCTTGCTGTGGCTCTCACCTTGCTCCTGCGGGGGACTTTGGGAAAGGGTTGAAAAACAGTCAGTCATCTTCCTTCCGAAGTTGGCTCCCTTGCTTTCAGGCTGATCGTCGAGTTGCGCCGTTCTTTCCTCCTCTTTCCCTTTTTTTTTTTTTTTTTTTTTTTTTGCGCGGAAAGTGTTGCTATTGTTTTTTGGCGGCGGCCCGCGAGAAGGGGAGCGCGGGGCCGGGGCCGCCTGTGTGAATACAATAAGGAAGGGATGCTGACACGTCAAACGGAACGCTTCCGATCGATGACTGGCTCGGGCGGAAACGGCGAGGGGAGGGAAGGGGGCGGTGGGAATGATACATATATTTTGGATGATAATGTCGCCGCTGACTTGCTCGCTGCTGCGGTCGCTGCGACCCCTCGCGGCGCTCTCGCCCCGCTCCGCCGTTCTCGCTTGTCACAACAACAGCGTCTCGGCGCGCGCGCTCTGTCGCTCTCGTTGTCACGGCGATGGATGGCCAGCCTGAATGGCGGATGGGTGACATCCCCCTATCAATCACCGGGGGCATAATTACGCACGGAGACGCAGCGCCAACCCCCATTTATATCGCACTGCTTGCCTCCCCCTCCCCTCTCACGCACGCACGCATGCACCGCCGCGTATGCAACTACATAGACAATGAATGGATGAAGACCTCCTCTCTCTCTTTCGCTCTCTCTCGCTCTCTCTCTCTCTCTCTCTCGCTCTCTCTCTCTCTCTCTCTCTCTCTCTCTCTCTCTCTCTCTCTCTCTCTCTCTCTCTCTCTCTCTCTCTCTCTCTCTCTCTCTCTCTCTCTCTCTCTATCGTGGCGCGCGCTGTCGGCGAGGCGGCGCGGCGCGCGGGTTCAAATGAGGTGGACGAATTGTATTCAAATTGGCAACAGCATCATCAATGCACCCCATGTTATTGTTTTTACGTCGCCCGCGTCGTCACCCTGGCAGTCACCAAGGACTGGTTATCTTGCGGTCGAAATGATTGGGATGCAAATAGCATCATGCTATTTGTGCAGTGGTGTGGGTCTGACTCCCGACTGCCATGTTTTAGCACCAGCTTAAGGTACAAGTGCGAACTTAGTACGTGAGGCGTGACGTTGGAGTTCACACCGCCGTGTGTGTTCCACTCGGGTTTGAATCGGGCGCCTCATCATGTTCGGCGGGGCCGCGCGCATCCGCTGTTTTGAGACTCTTGCGAGGCAAAAACCGGAAATAAACGGGGCGTGGTTGTTGTTGTCGTGCGCATGTCCGGTCTGGCTGCGCGCTGCGCCCACTGGCTGGCCGCTGTGAGAGCTTTTCCGGGCGACGGTGCCATTGTTTGGCCGCCATAATTAGCGGTAATCTCTCGCCTCGTGTATTTGGGGGCTCCGAATGAAGACGAAATATGTGCGCGGTGGTGTGTGCGAGTGCGCGCATGTGTGTGTGAGTGTGTGGTGGAAGCGACCGCCAGTTTTCGGACGTCCCGTCATTACGTTGTATCGCTGCCATCAGCGCGTGATTATGAATGGAACTAGGTACACAGTGGGTTAAATACCGTGGATTTAATTGTAGCCGCGGTAACGAGGTGTATTAAGTAGGGGCGGCTGGCTGGGGCCCCGTGGGGGTGGGCGGCGTGCGCAAACAAGGCCACGGCCGCGCCCCGCGCCGCGCCGCGCCCCGGCGTGCGCATTGACTACTGTAAGCTTGCGGTGGGCGCGCCGCCCCGCTCAGTCACAGCAAGGGCTTAGGGCATCTTGAGGAGTCCCCGCCGGGCGCCGCGCCGTCGCCTAGCAACCAACTTGCTAATTATTCCACCAACTCAGCAGTGCGACCCGGCGGCGGCGGCGCGGCCGGCTGGCTGCCGGCTGGCTGGCTGCGGCACTCCGCCACCCCGCCTGCGCAGGCAGGCTGGGGTGGAATTTGGGGCGGGAAGTTTGGACCGAAATGGGCTTGCTGCCACGTGGAACCTGCAGACCGTCGATGGCCGCAGGACAGCCAACAGCTCCCTTTAGGAACTACGTTAGCGCTCCAAATTGACACACTTCTTGTCCGTCTGCCCGACCTTGAAGGCGGCTGATTGGCTTACAGTGGGACGTGACCGTCGGAGGACGCGTGCGTGCGTGCGGTGGCGTCGCCAGGACGGCGCGTCCGCTTCCGGGTGGATCGGCGCGTCCCTTGATGTGCGCGTCGTCGCCACTTCCGCGCTGTCCTCCGTCCTTCCGTGTGCCGCGCGCGTGTTTCGGCGACGCGCGGTCGCGCGGCTCGGAGCGGCGGGCCGCGCGCCGCGGGCGTGACAAGAGCAGGGCGGCGGGCTGGCGGGCCGCGGTGACCACACGCAGCGAGGCGCACTCGATTCATCATGCCCCTGAATAGCGGGACGCTGCCGGGCGCCTCCTCTGCCGCGGGCCGCCGCTCGTGCCGCTGCCGCCGCCGGCCCGGGACCGCCTTGTCACAGGCCGAGACTATTGTCGCGTCGAACGAGGTCATCGAGCACGACTGGAGGAAGGACTTCCTAGCGCCTGCGGTCGGGGGAGTAGGCAACCCAACGGGCCACCCTGTACTTCTGGCCCGCTGCTGCCTAAATGTCACTGCGGAGAAAAGAAGCAGAAATTAGCCATTGTTCGCGTGGCTGCCATTTCTAGCGTCGCGGCGGGGCCCGGTTGTTTGTCCAGCCGCCGCCAGGGAGCGCCGGCGTCGCCCTCCTTTTTTCGACCTGCCGTCCCGCTGGTTGGCGGTAAGAGTCGATGTAATTGCGGCTGCAGCCGCGGCGCGCGATGGAACTGCGTTTTTTCCTGTCTCCTCTCCAGCGACGTGTCCCGGAGCAGAATTCACCGCACAAGATGGATGAGGCGCTGGCCAGAGGAGGCGGCGCGCTGCCGCGGCCCGTGCTGCCGGCTCCGCGGCCAGGCCACCTGGGCAACGGGGCACACTGTCGCGCCGCTACGTCTATATCTCTCTCGCACACTCACGCACACGACCGGTCGCAATTTTCTCCGCACGAAATAAAATGCAAATAAATGATTAATTCTGCTAGGCTTGTGATGGCGGCGCGCCGTGCGCCTTCTTTCTTTGCCGGGTAGTAGCATGGGGGCTGTGATACATACGCCTCGTGTGGAGTGCGTCCATAAGTCTGTGCACGACAGGCTGAATGCAACGGACCCGTCATTAGGAGAGGCTGGGACTGGCGCGGCACGGCGTGGCGTGTCATGAAGTGCTACCTGGCCGGACCATTCTCCGGCATGACAGTGGCGCAGCGCGTAGCCGCCATCCCAGCGTGTGGCAACCCTTCGACTGTACTCACTGCTTCTTATTACGTCCTGCTAGGACTTACTTCGCGACCTACTGTAACTGTTTAGTATACTTCGACTTCATCTGACACTGACTGACTTACTCCTACAGTGCTTGTTTCTGACTACGGCTTCGTCTCGCGCTGCGGCGGTCTGGCTGTGGAATTCGGCGGCCTGTTCATTGATTCTGGCGCTAATGCGCGCCACGCATCGCCAAGCGGCCGATGCGCAAGTCACGGCAGGACAGGGCGCCACCTGGAAGGCCTTGGAGGGCGTGACGCGAACCGCATTTTTTTTTCTTTCGCCGCCTCGTCTTCCTCATTTCATTTTGGCGCCCCTCGTCGGGCGGGTCTGCCTCCCCCAGATTGCTAATATCTGCGGTCACGTCCCTCCAGGGCGAGGGCCTCGTCATCGTGGGGGTGCGCCCCGCAGCTGTGACGAATGACGTCCTCGGCGACGTCCGCCGGGGTGTCAGGTGCGTCCTCCTCTTGAGCGCTGCCGTTGGGGCCGCCGCCTGCCGTTGGCCGTGGCGAGAAGAGGGCAGGACCGGCACTGCAGTGTCAGTGCGTTTCCGATGTCCAAATTGGTCCTTTAAAACGTGGCCGTGACTTTCACATTTTCTCGTCCCTTTTGTCAGCTCCTGAGTGCCGGCCTGTGGCCCGGCCTGCAGCTCCGGCGGGGCAGCAGGGCAGCGCCGAGCCCCCATTATATCATTCCTACTTTTTATACATGCGCCCCGTCCCCTGCCCCTTTGGATGTCAACGCTATTGGCAGCTGCTGCCTCGGCCCCGTTTTGTCCGATTCACGGTGGAGAGGGGCCGCTCCGATGGCGGCCCTGGCGTCGCCTGGCCAGTGGGCCCAACGACTCCAAGCGTGGATCCAAGAAGCCGCAACGCCCCTGTAAGTAGACAAAAGGTCCGGTCCGGGGACGTAAACGGTCCCAGCTTGTCCGCGGGTGGCGCACCTGTCCCCGGGCGCCCTGCTCGAGTGGCCTTATCGCCGCTTGACGCGCTTGTTGACACCGCCTTTATCTGGCGCTTACAAGCGCGCTCCCCCACGAACAAGCCGATATCACTTTGCGCAAACACGGGGAGCGACACGGGGCGGCAAAAAAAAAAATGAAGCTAGGGGAGGAAAAAGTCGGCGGCGGCCGCGGCGCCACCCTCGCCCTCCCCAGCCGGGCGTTTTTTTTCCCATCGCGGTGGAGGGGACAGGCCGACACTGCCACCTGGATTAGGGCGGGCAGGGAGGGGCCCATCCGCCACCGGCCAATTGTTTTGCCAGAAAATAGTGTCGGCTGATTGAACTCGACTCGTAATCCCGCCGGCTGGGCTGGGGTCGGCGTGATTTGCCCGTCTGCCTGTCGCTCGGCGGTGTAGTGGCGCCGCTGCCAATTGAGCAGCGTCGCTTCCTTGTCGCCGCGAAAGCAAGAGTGCCGCAGTGTCACGTCCGCCGAGTTTGCGGTGTGTCCTAATTGAGCCAGTGGCCAGGGCTGCCCCGTCGTTGTCTCTCTCGCACCCCTCCGCGGAACGGCCTCAGAGAGAGAGAGAGAGAGAGAGAGAGAGAGAGAGAGAGAGAGAGAGAGAGAGAGAGAGAGAGAGAGAGAGAGAGAGAGAGAGAGAGTTGGAGAGTGAGAGAATCAGCCTGCTGGAGGCTCGGCGATGAAGAAGTTTCCAAGTTAGTTCGCGCGAGCGGAAGTGGGGGTGCACTGCTTGGACTTGCAGTAAATAGCGTCTGTGCGCCGCGACGACGCCCCGCCCCGCCCCGCCCCGCCCCGGCCCCGCCACGTACGCCCTATGTGCCTCGAGTGTTTGTTTTTGGTGGTTCGGAGCGCTGTCTCGGGCTGTCCCACGCCTTGATCCCCATTCGATTCTCTCTCTCTGTGTCTCTGTCTCTGTCTGTCTCTCTCTCTCTCTCTCTCTCTCTCTCTCTCTCTCTCTCTCTCTCTCTCTCTCTCTCTCTCTCTCTCTCTCTGATAGCCAAGAGTCGTGTCGTGTGTGGAGGGGGCACTTTCACAACCTGTCATCTCGCTATAGATGCATCGAATAACAACAGTTCCACTTTTGGGCCCCGGGGCGCGATGCAGCGCGTCGCGTGGTGGTGTGTAGCGCCTCGACTGAAACAAAACCGTCAGGTTGTGCGTGCGTGTTGGACTCGGTGTGTGTTTGTGTGGTGTGCATGTGTGCGTGCGCGTGATCCTCATTCATCGAACCCTTCGAGAGCTGGACGCGCGCCTGCGCTGTCGTTGACGCTGCCCAGGCATGAAAGGAGGCAAGGCCTTTCCTGGCGTCGCGTCAGATGCTCGCCCTGCGTGTGTATGTGTGTCTGGGTGACCGTGTGTGTTTGAGTTTGGGAAAAAAGGGGGAAAAGTGAGGATAAAGAGAGTACATCCATTCAGAAACGAGCGCTGCACGTCCGGGTACCGAGGTGTATTAGGGAAACCGACGTGAATGGGCGATAGGGAAATTTGGACAGTTATGTTTGTGAGCCTGCATGCGTGTGTTTGCGTGTATGTGTGTGTGTGTGTGTCTGTGTGGATGCTGGTGGGAGGGTCACGAACTGGGGTCACGTCGGAATGCACGCCAACCAGCTCGTAACAAGGTGTGAAGTGCAGGCATTACTGCGGGCCGATGCCTGAAATTAGCCCTTCGTGGCGTATGAGTCATGCTGGTCCCTGCCTGGACCCTGCCTGGACCCTGCCTGGACCCCGCCTGGACCCTGCCTGGACCCTGCCTGGACCCTGCCTGGACCCTGCCTGGACCCTGCCTGGACCCTGCCTGGACCCTGCCTGGACCCTGCCTGGACCCTGCCTGGGTCATGCAGGATGTCCGAGGATGTCCCGAGGGAGGTGTGAAGACCGAAGACGCTGGCTGGACACTTTCTAGGCCCTCCTGATCCCCCTGGTGGTGCCGCCACCGGTGCCGCCACCGGTGCCGCCGCCGCGTGTGAGATTACTACGACAAAGACACCAGCTCTCTCGCCTCCCCGCCTTCCGCCGGAGAGAGGGGCCGGCGGGGCGGGGCGGGCCGGTTGCGTGGCTCTCGCTTCGGCCGCGTCACTGTCGGCCAGCACCGCCAGCACCGCCACAGTCCGGCCCCGGAGACGGTCCGGAGGTGTGAAGAGGGGCGTCAGTGTCTCCCTCTGGCGGCCGGCCGCACAAAAGGCACCCCAATTAGAGCGCCGGCAAGCAGGGCCAGCATCCGTGTGTCCTTTGTGGGGGGATGACGGTGTAGGCTGCGCGCGCGGGAGGCGTATAGCGCGACATGTGTAATCAGCACACACACATACACACACACACACGCATACACCTGTTGGACTTGATGTGACGTTCCATAGTCGGATTATGAGTGGGACCCTTGACGGCTGCGGGTTTGCCTACCGCCCAGGGGCGGCCCGGGGGCAGCCGGGCAACATTGTAGCATGTACGTATCGGCTGGCCCGTCGTAAAAACAAGCCGCCAGCCCGGCCAGCCCGGCCAGGCTGTCGCCCCGAGGCCCGAGGGGCCTTACTGCAGGCCTGGTGCATGGCGTTTGGGCGCTGCTGCGGTGCTCCGACGCTAAATGTGCCAATGAGGATCCGGCGTCGCCTTGTTGCTTCGGCCGGACGGCCGGACCCGTTACGGTTTCCCGGAGCACACCGCGCCGCCAGCGACCGCCAACGTTGTCAACGTGTTTTATTTTGCATCGTTACGATGCGGTCGCCACTTTATTGTTAATTGTTCGGGGCCCCGCTGGGGGCGCCAGCGTCGCCTTTGGCGGTGCGCGGGGCGGGGCGGGGCGGCCAGGGCCCCAAACCGAGTCATCGGGCGCAATTTATTCGTTCGTCGCTTTGGCACCGCCGCCCCGCATTCCGGCTGCAACGCAACCACACGACGAGTGGGCAGCGAGCGGCAGGTGTTTCCTTCTTCTCAATCCGTCGTCCCGGGCGACACACTATCATCCCGAAAATTATTGCTACCCTTCCCCGCATAAAGACTTGATGGCGTTATTTAAATTAGATTTTTTTTTTTTTGAGTGGCCTTGATGATGGTCGATGACAGTTCGTGTTGTTGATATACACGACGAGGATGACGAACAAGGAGCAAGGAGGGCACACGCACACACACTCACACTCACACACACTCACACGCGCGCGCGCACACACACACTCGCACACACTCGCTTAGTCGTTTTTCGTCGTCTGCGTTCTCATGCATGTGCGCGGCGCCTCTCTCCCGATAGAGGTCGCTGGCGTCGTGACGCCTGTGTCCCGCGGCGCGGCCACGGCGCGGCCATGGCGCCACAAGGTTTGATCCCACGGTTCAAAGGTCGTGGGACAATGGCAGTGCCAGTGCCACCCACATGAGCGGAGCCCTGCAGGCCGACGAGTCGCTGCGTCGCTCTGTCTCTGTCGCACTCGTGAGAGAGAGACCGATCGGCTGGCGTGTGAGGAAAGGGCGGCACTGCTTGGAATTCGGGAAATGCCTTGCCTGGGTAAATAAGACGACGTTTGCGGCGATGCCAGTGTCATGGCCTCGACACCCGGCCGGCCTCTTGACCGACACCTCTCTGCTTGCTCAGGATGACAGAGGTGGCACTTTGGCGGACAAAGAGACGTCGTCACTCGTGTTGCGTCGGCAGGCACTCAGGAAGTGACTCGGTGGGAATGGGGAGGTATGGCCTGGGCAAATTTCGGGGCAGTCAAGTCAAAAAGGTGTCGAGTGTCAGGCTGATCTATTGGATCGAATTTGAAGTTGTCGCGTCTTCCAAATACCTGGTGATAGTGAGGACGACGAGGTGTGTGACGAAGAGACACACCTGCGTTCCTGGGTCCGGCCCTTGACGCCTCGGCCCTCAGGGGACCCCTCTTGACGCTCCGCGCCCTCCTCGATCGAGGCCCTCGAGCCACACGCTTTTTGCAGCAGGCGATGTTTGGTCGGTGCAACATGCCCAGCGACGTCTCTGTGGCTTGGCCGAGGCGCTGCGACCCGCGGAGCGGTCCCCGACGGTCCCCGACGGTCCCCGACGGTCCCCGACGGTCCCCGACGGTCCCCGACGGTCCCCCGACAAAGCGCAGTGCCGCGCCCCGCCTTGCTATCAATCTGAGCGCGGACGGGGACAGTTTATGTGGGGACGGCCAGGGCGTTGATGACGTTCCGTCTGTGGTCACAGCCAGCCACTCCATCCGTACGAGCTCGTAACAACACCTGTCGGGTGACGATATGTCGCTGACGACCCGCTGCGGTTCTTGATGGTTCTGCCGGCCGGCCGTATCACACTGTGTCACAGTCAAAGGCCTGATGGTCTGCAGCAGAGCTCCCACCGAACTTGTTTGGCGGGGAGTTCGGAATGAAAGGTGCACGGTGCGGCCCTTGGCGAGTACGACGTCCCTTTTGTTTTGGCTCGCTTCTTGTTTCGGTTTGAACGAAGGGCAAGCAGCAGCAGCCGGTGTAACTGCGGCCCTCCCCCGCCATTGTTCCACCGTTTTACGGCGCCAGTTAATGAATTCATAATTATTTCACATGTGTGTGCGTGCGTATGTGTGAGCGCGGTCCCTTTTTTTTTATTTGCGAGACGAGAACGCCAACCCTTCTGATTATTGTATGAAGCGACTTGTGTGTCAAGCTGGACAGGGACATGCCGCTACGTTGCTCCGACTATGGCCGGCCCAGTGCGCGATTTCCTCTTTGCGCGTGTTTCGGCTTCTCTCTCTCTCTCCCTTTCACGTTTTTTTTTTTTTTTTCAATCCGGCTGAGCGCTTTCCCGTGCACAGACAAGCAGGCTTTCAGTCGCCATGCGCGCGTGCTCTGTCCGCTTTAATTAAAAAGTCATCGGGAATTCACAAGAGCAGTGGCCACCACCACGCCTTGTTTTCATTCCAGCGGCCTGCCGACCTTGCCTGCCCCCAGCAGCAATTCCAGCACCTTTTTCTCTCTTACCCGACCCGAGTTCATTCCGTCCCTTGGCCGCCCGAAAACTGGAGGGACGAGGGAAAAAGTGGGGGAAAGGGAGAGAGGTTGACCGGCCAGGGTTTTCCACGTCGCACCAATTTCCACGACGGCGTCAAAGAGGGCGTCTCTGAATGGGAGGCTTCTTTCATGGCCTGGCCGTGCATTACCGCACTGCATCGCCGCCCTCGTTTGGATAAGTGCGTGGAATGGCCGGGAGATTACGGGAAAACGCTCCAAGTCGCGCGTATTTACCTAGCGCGCGTGGTGCGACAGAGAGAGGAAATATTCATTTTGGGTCGTGTGTGTGTGTGTGTGTGTGTATAGTTGTGTAGAGCGCGCGTGCTTATGTTTTTGCCCCTATAACTCGGACTAGGTGTATCACGACAGTGCTCTTGTGTGTGTGTGTGTGTGTGTGTGTGTGGTGTGTGTGTGTGTGTGTGTGTGTGTGTGTGCGCGCGCGCGCGCCATGTAAATTCCCCCGCACTGTCTTTATGTGTTCGCTGGAGCGCGGCCTCAAAGGGCAGCAGTAGCGCGCGGATGGGCCGGCCCGGCTGGGCCAGGCTGGGCCAGGCTGCCCACGGGGTTGTTGGCTCTCATCTGACCTTGTGTGGCGCGGCCCAGCGCAGCGGCCCATCGCCAAACACACATTTCATTTCCATTCATATTCGGATTCGGCGAGGCCTGCTGCCCACGAGGCTGGGTCGAGGTTTTTCGGGCTAATACTGGACCGGGCGTGTTCCACTACTCCGTATTGAACGGATGTGGTGTGTTTATGAAAGATTAATGCGTGTGCGAGTGTGTTGGTGTGTGTGTGTGTGTGTGTGTGTGTGTGTGGAGGTTTTCGCATGTGTGAGTGTCCAGGCTAACGAGGCCCTGAGGGGACCGGAGCGCGGCAAGCGTTTGGCGTCCTCGTTCGGTCACGGCCAAGGACGCCGTCGTCGCGGCGGCCGAACGGCACACTGGAGTGCAGCGAGTGCTGCTCTTTCGGCGGGTCGACGCTCATCGACCCGCAGAGGCGTCGCCGTGAAGGACAGGTGATAATAAAGCTCATCAATCGAAGCCCGTTTGGACAAGGACACGGCCGCCCCGCGCCACCCCGCCCGCCGGTGGAAAGGGTTGCGGCATTATGTGAGTGACAGGCACCGACTGTCGCGGCGAGGGCGGGGCGGTGGGAGACGGCGCGGCGGCGCAGCTGCGACTAGCGATACGGCGGCGGGGCGGGGCGGGGCGGGGCGCAGGACAAGGGACAAGTCATTATTGCCGCCCGGTGTGGAAGGGTTGTTTGGCGATGACTGGGCGAAACGGGCCTGATAAGATTGCCTGCTCGGTGTCACAAACTGGCTGGGGGCCTTGGGGGTGGCGGCCCGGAGGCCACGCGGAGAGCCTTTTGCCGCGCTATGAAACGTCTCGTTGCGTTCTTGATCCCTCCCCGTGGCCCCGGGGCGCAGGGGCGCGCCGCCACGTCGCGACGCTCACTTGAGTCGGTTAGGCCCCCGAGGGCGCTGTGCGAAGGGGCTTTAGAGCCGCCGCCGTCGTCTTGAACCTGTTGGTTGACGGAGGGGAGCGCCGCGCAGCGCGCGTGCTTCCCTGCGTCGCTGAATCCGACTTTGAATGCCTTCGCCGCGTCTTTGTTCCATTGATGCGGGCGAACTGCTCGCACCTCGCTGCTGCCGCGGCGGCAGGCGGCGGGCCGAGGGTGCGGAGGTGGCTGTCACCCAGGTGCTAATGGGGGCCGTCCAGGCTGCCTCGCTGCGTCAGCCGCCCCGGGGCTTGTCCAAGTCATTGTCGCCCGGCTGGTTGCAGCCGCCTGCCCACACCCCGCAGCCCTCAGGCCCTGCTGCTGGGCCCACACAGCCACCGCCCGGCTGGAAGCTGGAATGTCGCACGCCCGATCTAAATGAGGAGCCAAGACAAGCGGCGGTTCGACTCTTGGGTGCCGTCGTCCGTTTCACGACGCGCGCGTCGTTTTGTCGGAGGCTGTCGCCGTTGCCCACCGTCTGGCAGCAAAATTGTTGCGTTCGTGGGGATTTATTCTCCCCGCGCGAAACCAACGACCACGACCGTCCGGCGGCTGATTTGGCGCAGTCACCTCGGCGGGGGGAGCCGTGCGCACCGCGCGGTGTGAATGACAGAGGCTTGTTTGCCTTGGCGCTACTGGGCGTTTCCCTGAAGTGAAGGTCTGGCGCGAAAGTGGTGGCGGCCCTTCGACCCTTCGGTGCCTTTCGGACCCTTTTCGGGCCCTTTTCGAACCCTCGGCGTGTCAACACGGCTCCCGGGTCGCGCTGGCCGCGCCCTGTTAGACCACACACGTCATGGTGGCGGCCGGGCCGGGCCTGGCCGGGCTGGCGGGTGGACGGCTGCTATTTCGGGCTCGTGCTCGCCACCCGCCGCCCTTTATGAGCGAGCAAGGTGCCACCAGCAGCACGTGGCCGCCGTCTGAATCGCCGCGTCCTTCCACGAACCCGTGCAGCGGCAGCACCTCGGTTTAGCTCAAACGCCAAGGACGAACAACAACAAATAAAACATTACGTAGAAGGCCGCGCGAGGACTAAGAGGACCCCCGGCAGCCGGGAGCGTAGGCAACCCAACCTACACCATCCCCTTGGGTGCGCGGCGTGACCACCCGTGCGTGTGTGCGTGCGGCGTGTAGGTGTGCACGCGCGCACGTACTGCATCGAGTCGCCCGTGAGTTATGCTGGCCGTATCTTTGCGTGCTCCGTGACGGACGACTTCCCGCCGCCGGCGCCTTCTTGTGTTGCGGCGCGCCGTGTGCCACTGTGCCCTCCGTGCGGCCACATAAATTCAAACCCTCCCCGGGGACATTTTTACCTGTTTCGCTCCGCCGCCGGTCGGTGTTCCGAGTCTACCGGCCGATATCGATTTCTTGCGCGGTTTTACCGTTTCATCGAGTGTGGAAGCTGAATTTTTTTTTTCCGCTGACAGTGTGGCCCCGTGCGGCCGGCTGGCCAGGCATACGCCCGGCGAAGTGACACGCGGCGCCACGCCCCACGTGCGCATTAGCGCGCCGTGGTGCGCCGTGGTGCCGGAGGAATCCATCTTGCCGACAATGCCAACCTGACAACGCCAAACTCATATGTAACCGCGACGCCCCGCGCCGTCGTCTGGGACGCGGAGGCGGAGGCGGGTGTACAGTCTCGAAAAACCCTCGGGGCTGCAAAAAAATAATTATTGATTAAAATTCATTCTTACTCCTGCAAAATAATATTTTTATTTTTTTATCTTGCTGTTGGTAGTAATCGATTAGTGCGTGCCGTCGTCACGACACTGGCCGCCTTGTTTCCACGTTTTGTTGGGGTAATTAAGCCGCACATGTCGCACCGCTGTCGATGCTCGCAAAATTACACGTGGGGGAGCTTTCGCCGGCACACGCCCCCGCGACACGCGCGCCGTTTCGGCGGCGGCTTTTCTTTCTCTCCCCCCTCCGTCTTTTGGTCATAATTGAGACGAAACCTGGCCAAAGCGTGGTTCCCCGCCGCTGCCCTCCTTGGCGTGGCGGCGAGGCGTGTGTGCAGCGGGACTCATCACGGCGTTGTTATCCCCGCCAGGACCCCGCCTGCAGGCTGCTTCCGGACGGTCGGCCTCAGTGCCCCAAGAGTGCGAGAGAGACGGAGGTCCTGTTCGGAATGCAGAAGCGTGCGTTGCAGTCATTGGCCGCGTCACGCGCGTGTTCGCGTCGTTGCCGTCACGCCCGGCCCTCGCGTGCGCGCACGCTCAAGCGCACGCACCGTGGCCGCGCCACCGCAAGGGGCAGTCCTGCTCTCGAGTTTCTCTGTGGTGTCAACCGATGTGCGGCGACCGCAGCGTCGCGTCGGGCTCGTTCGTCGACGCGCCTCGCAGCCTCGCCGCCTCGCCCAGCGAGCATTTCAATAAGTGATGCGGTCGCCTGGCTCCGCACCGCACCGCCGTCGTGCGGCAGGTGTTCTAAATGCCCCCCCGGACCCCCTGCGGGGCCTGCGGGGCCTGCCGGGCCTCCAGGCCAGCCTGCAGAGCGGTTCCGCGTTCGTCGCTCTGTCTCTCTCGCACCCCTACGGGGCGCCCCGTGATGTGAGTGCGAGGGAGTCATCGACATGGGTCGGCGGGGCCGTGTCGCACGCGTCAGGTGGCGTGCTCGGCCCGGAACGCCCGCCTGGTTTCATCGTTGCCGCTGGACGTCGCCGAGGCCGTCGCCGTCCACGGCCGGTATGCACGGACGTGCGCGGCGTGCGGCGATACTCCCCGCATCAGGGACTTCGGGGACGAGTAATGGGCGGCGTGCCGTGTGGTGCTTTTGCGCCGGGGGTATCGACGCCGCCAATTCACCCCGTGTGGCGATTCATTATTGCAGCAAGTCGCGAGTCGTGCGAGCGAGGAGTGTCGTCAACGACGTCACCGCCGAGAGCCTCGAGGTGTAATCCATTCCTGCTCGCACGGAAACTATTTGCAATTACCGAGAACATGTGAATACTGATCGCGCGTGTGTCCGCACTGTGAGAGTGTGCGTGTGTGTGTGTGTCCGCACTGTGAGAGTGTACGTGTGTGTGTGTGTGTGTGTGTGTGTGTGTGTACATAATGTCACATGCATGCATCTGCCGCCGTCTGGGGGCCGTCCCAGGCAGTCATAACATGTCATAGAGGGTAGCATGTCGGCGACATGGTCGACCATGCTCACGCACACACACGCACGCGAGCTCGCGCGCGCTTCGACAGCAGGTGACAAACTGGTTGCGCCAGTTATGCAAAGATCCCTCCGCCGCCATAATGGAACGGCTTGTTATCTTCTCCGGAACATTGTAACACTGTCTGGCCGCGCGACCGCGACGTTGATGCGGTGCCGTGCCGGCTGTTGCGCCCATCAAACTTCTTGCAGTCGAAATAAAATTGCTCGGTGGCGAATAGGTGTCCTATTCCCCGAAGCGCGCGGCGGCGGCGGCGGCGGCCCGGGGCGCAACCGCAGAGACAATGGGGCGAGGCGGGCAGCCAGCCCTGGCGGACCGGCCGGCCCGTGCCAGCCGGGCAGGCAGGCAGGCAGGCAGGCAGGCAGGCCGGCGATCACTCGATCAATTACTTATCCATCTTGCAGCTGACAGACGACCCGCCACCGCGCGCCCGGAAGTCAGCCACCCCCATGTGACGTGGGACGCGGGCCACGGAATCAATTTCCCAGTGGCGCTGCGATGTCGCCGCGCGGAAGGCGCTTTTGTTTTGCCCGAGGATCAATCAGAGGCTCGTAGGGCATCACCTTGGCGACGTCGCCGCCAGGCCCGGCCGACCTGTCGAAGGCGAGTCAAGTGGGCGGCGCTCAATGCGGGGCACTCGGTGGAGGCGAGGCCGCCAGGACCGCGAGGGCCGCGAGGGCGCTGAAAGGACGCCTTTTGTCTGCGGCGGCCGCACTGACCCGAGAGGGTTGGCCGGCCGGTCAACCCCCAGCCGTGGATTGGATGCTCGCCGCGCGGTTTTGTTCCTTCCCGCGTCTCGCGCGTGTGTGGTTTTCTGGTCGGAAAAATATGTTTTCGTAAAATTAAAACGCAGCTCCTGTTTCTTCATTCCCCCCGCCCTTTTTTTTTGCTGTGGAGATTTTTGTTAGTGCTTTTGGTCCAAGCCAGGTACTCTTTCCGCATCACGATTTCATTCTCTGTTGATTCCCCGGGCCGTGGGTGCCATGCACGACACTGGGGGCGACAGGCAGCCGGCCATGGGCCCTGGGCCCCTCGGTGGGTCCCCCTCGGTGGGTCCCTCCGGTCCCTCCGGTCCCTCCGTGGGCCCGTCTGTCCTGCTCGTCTCCATCAAGTCCATCAGTCACGACTTTTGCGGCGAGGCGCGGCGGGGCGCGAGGGGTTGTCGTGGCCCTGTGGCCGGCGTCACCTCGGAGCCATACGACGCTTTAGGAAAATAAAAAGTGTCTGGCGATGGACATCAATTTCACGTCGTCATCATCATCATACGTCCGTGTCCCACGCTCGGCCCGGCCGGCCCGTAAAGGGTTTCAGACGAAGAAAATTCTCCCTCTCTTGGAAATGAGTTTTTCCTCGGGCCGTGTGGAGGCGACAGTGAATCAGCAGCAATCGTGCCATCGATTTCCCCCACAGGACGTCCTGCTGTAGGCGCGTCACGATGGAGCACTGTCGTGATTGCTGATCCATTTTCTGACAGCAGGGACCGTCCCCGAGCCGTGACGCGGCACCGGACAAAAAAAAAAATCAATTTGCCTGGCGAGACCGCGAATTAACTCCGGGACGGCCCCCCATCCCAATGCCGCGCCGCGGGGGGCCGTGCTGCTGTGAATGTAGTCACTGGAGCGGCCGGCCAAGTAGCGGGAAGTGTCCCGTGATTAGCACGCGCGTGCGCTCGCTGGATATTCCTGTTGCCGCGGGCGACACGGGCCTTTGTGAGTTCATCAAGGTGTTCCCACACTTTACGTTCGCGGTTACACATTACACGACGCAGGGCCTCAGCGACCGCAGGGCTGCGCAGGGCCCGCGTATTACGGCCCTTTTTTTCGGTTTCTGTCTCTGTAATTCCGAGTCCGTGCGTCCAGCCCATCACGGCGTGAGGTCTGTCGTCACTTCGCGGCCACCGCCGGCACGCCTTTTGACAAATGCCGGACTGGCTGTTTCTGGACCAGATTCGGGACGCTGCGGCACCGCCGCCGTTGGAAAATGGCCACAATGGCCACACCGCGTTCTCACGCACCCTGCAGCAGCTGCAGCGATGCAGCCACAAAAAAGAGATAAAAAGTCTCGAGTGCGCGATGTCGCCCTCATCTCTCGGCTTGTGTGCCCGCCCTTCAAGTGTAACAGATTGTCAAGCTCTTGAGGCTCTTTTAAAGGTAATTAATAATTCACGGGACTGGTTTACATGACGGTGCAGCAGCGGTGCAGCGCTGCATGTGCATGGCGGTGGCCGGCCGGTATGGCCCTGTCCCCCTCCAGCGCTATCAAGGCCTTTTATGCCTCGAATAATGGGGGCACTTGTAAGCCACACAGGGGACAAATGGCTGCAGCGCTTCCGAAAAAAGTCGGAACGGAAACGGCTGGACCAAAGTGCACGCGGCTCCGGAGTATTGTTGTTGTGAAATGGCCGCGGGACTGGAGGGAAAGCGGAACCGCCGAGATTTCCCGCCCGAGGGTTTGTTTACCATGCCTCCAACTTATGGAATCGCGGAAAGACTGCGCAGATTCTCCCGTTTCCCAATTAAAACGGTGCCAGGTGTTCGGCGTGTCTCCTCCTCCCACGCCGCCAGCCCGGGCCGCCGCCGCCGCCGCCACCACCACCCCCGGGACAGGGTTTTCGTTGAAGGGCACAAAGGAAAATAAAGGGGTTAGTAGGGAAGGGTTGGCCAAAGAGGTGCGTGGAAAAGAACAAACAATAGAGGAACAATGGTTTGCGCCATCTTCCCTCCCCGTGGGCCGTGGGCTTTGGCCGTGGGCCCCGGGGTGACGCGCGGGTCGATACGGGACGACACCGAAGGAGCGGAGCAAGCGGTGACGCTTGTATGAAAAATAAAAGAATCAGCTGTTCCGGTTACGTTTTCTCCCCCAGAAGCTCTGCAAGAAAGGCGCTCGGAGTGACGTGCCGCAAGGACTTGGCTTACACCTTTCCACCTTGCCGTACGACCAGGGGGACGAAAGTATAGCAGCGTCTTTCTTTCTGCAATATTCATCCTGCCCCGAAGTAAGTAAATTCCGGAGCCCTGCCGCTAATCCGCAGAGGGGTGGCACGGGGGCGGGGGGTGAAGGGTTGAGGCTTGATGAAGCTATTCGGTCCCCTGAGGGGTAAATATGCAGAGACGACGGTCCCAGCCCCTCGTCCCGCCAGTCCCGCCCCGAGGAACGAGGGCTTACTCAGAGCCCAGGTCACTGCGGAGCCAAGTCCACAGCGACAAATTGGGAGCAGGCGGATCGAATCCTGTTTGTTTTGATGGATTATTTCGTGGTCCGCGTCATTACGATTTTTTTCGTCCGTTTGAGACCCTTGCCGGCTTAATAACAATCCCTCCTCTGGGCGTGTACTCGTGTTCACGGAGAACGTGTTAATTACCCGACCAACTTTGCATCGGAAACAAACGAGTCCGGTGATCTCATTATTTACAATTTGATCCGGCCGCTTGAATTGCCTGTATCAACAGCCGCGGGCCACGCGGCTCGACCCGCGGAGACGGCTTTGGCAGTGAATGCGGGGTCGGGAATCAGACTGCCGCCGTCAAAAGGCTGTCAACGCGTTGGCCGTGCGTCTGGCCGCGCGGCTGTAATGGCTGCCAATTCCCAGTGTGGGGACGGAAGGGGAGAGCCTTTGTCATGCAACCCTTTGCATTGCACTCGCATTTTTTTTTCAGCCGCGTGCACAGCTGTCGGCCAGTTTGCGTGCCTTGCCCGTGCGATGCCGCAACGGTCCCCAAAATGTCGCCCGCCGCTCCCCCCACCACGGCGGCGGTGACATCGGGCATCGTCGGCGAGGCTCCGCCCCCTCGAGTCGCCGCCTCCGATTGTCCCCGAGCCGAGCCCGGCCGACTGCCGAGTGTCTCCGAGTGTCGCCTGTCGCCGCTCGGGCGGTGGAGGGGGAGCGCTGCGCCTGCCGCGCTGCCATTGGTCGGCCGGGTCGTTACGACCGGCACGGCAGCGCGACGACGCCACGCGACGCCACGCGACGCCGGGCACTGCCCGTTCGGCTAATGAATGCAATGAGCGCGTTGGTCACGCTGCCTGTCCCTGCGCCCCGCGGCCCTGCGCCGTCCAGACAACGAGTGGCTCTCGTGTCGTTTGTTTACCCAGCATCCATCATTGCTCCGGGGGGCGCCTAGGGCCCCGAGAAGCCTGATGATGTTGGCTCAACGTGGCACTGGCTAGCTTAGGCCATTCGTCGCGCCGCAAATCCCCTCTTCTCTAAACCAACCGACTGCGCCGCGGGTGACCGCTGTCGTTGTTCTTGCTTTATGGACACTGGTCACATTGATTATATTTTCTTGCCCGCCTGTTGGGCCAGATTGGAAGAAGCAGCGCGAGGAAGAGAAGGGGAGGGAACATGACGGATGTCTGTTTGTTGTCTCCTGAACCTTGTGACCCGTTGAGACGCGGCAAGAGCAGGACCGATTCAAACAAATGCGCCACATCTATCCATCCTGTCCGCCCAGTCATCCGACACGAGGACAAGATGACCGGGATGATCCCCCCCGCGGAGCCGGCGCGGAGTATGGCCGGCGCGGCCGTGTAGTGCCCTGCAAAGCAATTTGTGCCGCCAGTTTTTGCAAGGGGTCTTGTCAACGCGCGGTCGTAGTGATGGCGGCCGACGGCGCCCCCCGCGGCCTGGCTGCCTGGTCTGGGGGGCTGGGCCTGGCTTCGGGCTGGCCGCCGCTCGCAGCGTCCCGGACGGCTGCCGGACGTTGACAAAACGTTGTGCGGCGCTGCGGCGGGCTGGCGGCGGGCTGGCGGCGGGCTGGCAGCGGCCGCTCACCGCGGCGCTGCGCTACGCCAAACACCGCGCTACCTGGCCGGCCGGGCTCCATCAATCCAGGACGACTCGTCACGACGCCGCGGCGTCCAGGGCGACGGCAGGGGCAGCGCCAGACTCGCAGCAAAGGTCACAGAAAAAGGATTGGCAAGCGCGCGATATTTCATGAAGCGGATCCGCCTCTCTTCATGACGTGCGTGTTTTTGAGCCGCTGGTGCCGCCGGAGTCCGTGACGAACGGGGTCGCCCTTGTCGCTAATAGAGAGAGACGAGCAATCTGGAGATGCACACGGCCTAGTCGACATTGACGAAGCGCTGGGCTGCGTCGTGTGGCTGGACGCGGCCCGCTGTCACACGGTGATGGATGTCGAGGCATACAGGAGCAAGGGCCTAACGTGTCCCTGATGTGACGGACCGAGAGAGAGGGGGAAGGCCAGAGGACTGTGGAGCTCTTTTTAATTCGCCATCTGCGGCTTTTTCCGCGGCTCCATTCGTCTCCTCGGCGCGTGTCAAGGCGGTTCATTACTCTCGTTTCGTATTCATCCCTTCCTTTTTTTCGGCGGAGGGAGGAAATGCGTTTTGTCGGCCGGTGTCAACTCCAATCCCGTGCCGACGTGCCTTGCGCCCCTCGGCTTGCCGGAGCCTTCGGAGCCTTGGGCCCCGGCGGGCAGCATAAATCTTGTTTTTGATATTAAGTTTTGTTTCCCCCGGGGAGCGAGCGAGGCGGGCTGTCGCCCCTCCCTGCCGCGCGCGCCGCGTCGCGGATGCACGTCGTCTGCAGGGTTGTAAATATTTGCTCGGAGATTGATAAAGCCCCGGTGTCGGCAACGCAATTAGGCCGTGTGACTACACTGGGGTGGCACCGGAAGCGCCAGCCAGCCGGGCAGGGGGCGGTGCTCGAAGCCCGCCGTGCTGCGGGTTCGAATCCCGCCAGCCCCAATGGCGAGTCGGCGATGTTTTCCCGGAAAATTGCCCGAACGTGGCTGAGTTTTGGAACTCGCCAAGGCGGAAGCGGCGCCACTGCCCTTGGCTGCCTTGGGCTGCCCCTTGGTCTGGCTGTGAATGCGGCGGTGCGGCCCGGAAATGGAAATGTTTACAGCGAATGCGCGGCCGCGGGGACATGACGTTATCGCCGTGTTATCGCGGGCGTGCCGTGCCGTGCGTGGTTGTCACGCACGCGTCGACCCCCCGCGGCAGCGATGCTATCGCCCCGAACCCCTTGCAAGGTGGTGACGTCCGGGGACACCGGCAGCCACGACGCCTCCGCCGACGTGACGCACTGCCGGCCAACGGGGTGTGACGGGCCGACCCTCCGAAACAATATCTAACGGAAAAAAGAAGCATAAGAAAAGATAGTTGCGACGCAGAGTTTATAGATGAAATCAAAAATCGAAAGTTTGTATTATAAGCGGGAGCTGGGACAGCAGCACCAGTCACTTGAGACTATTTACAAGTTTCCATTGAACGGGGACATGATATACTGCAGAATGAACAAGGACCCGAACCGTGTGTGTGTGGTGACAAAGTTTATGTCGGCTGTTGCCCGGCTGCACAAAGCGAAGCAGCAAATCTCCGGTGCGGCGGCGGGCTCTGTGTGATTGTCCGGCCGCGTCACAATAATATAGGAATACCCGCCGCACCTGAGCGCGCGCGCGCGCGTCTGTGTGTGTGTGTGTGTGTGTGTGTGTGTGTGTGTGTCCTTTGTGGGGGACTGTCCTGCTGGGTCCGATGGGTCCGACCCCTTGTGACGACACACGTGTTTATGCGGCTATCTGTGTCGGGCGCACAGTAGTGGGGCCACTGAGGGCCCACGAGGCGACACTTGTACCTGTGTCACACGCGTTATCGGTGGCCATCACGACACGGGGCGGCTCGTCCCAGTGGCGCTTATCTTCGGCGGGCACGTGCAGCGGCACGCGCGTGGCGAGGGGCAGGCGGAGGGGTACGTTGTTTAGTTATTGTTGTTGTTCTTATTATTATTCTTTTTGTTATTAATGTTACTTGTATTATTTTTATTATGAAAGGAAAGAAAGTGGACCGTTTTTAATCTTTTGTGTAAGGTGTCCCTATTTTCTTGTCTTCCATGGTCCTGATTTTTTTGGACTGTAGCCTAGCTTGACCAGACGGCTGGAAAACACTGGCCGCCGCGACGACGCAGCCTCATGCCCTGGCGGTAAACGTCCCAGGTTTTATCCTCTTTTGCTCAATTCCCTCGATGGGTTTTTCTTTAACCATTAACATGACATCAATATTTCATCGGTAGGCAGTGCATATGTAATGCGGCATAGTTGTGGCGGGACGGGACGACGGGACGGTCTGGCGGAGGACACGACAAATAATGACCTCTCGAGGAGACTGGCGAGTCAATCAAACCGCTTTGGGGTGTCCTTGCGGCTCTAACGCAGCGCGCGCACGCCACGGGGCGGGGCCTCGGCCAAGGGCCCAACCCCCGGACAGGGGATATTTACTGCGCTCATTCCGGGCCATCCCTTACCACCTGTACCCATCGGTCCTTTACATGAACCCAGCAGCCACCCCGCGGGACCCCCGCGGGACCCCCACGGGACGCCCTCGGGACTGTGGGGCCCCCTCGGTGACCCTTTGGGACGCCGATCTCCGCCGGGATAACAGCGGGGGCGCCACGGTGGACACATTTTACATGGGCGGTGATTCTTCTGCTGCGGCGCTGTGACGGGTGGCATCTACGCCCCTTGTCCCGTATGCATAGCGCCCCGCGGGGCTCCGGCTGCGCGGCCGGCGTGCCTGCCCCCCAGCGCTACCCCCCAGCCCCGCCGGGGATAAATCAGACCGAGTTCATCGACTCGTAGTTTTCACGCCGTCACTATTTTACGCTCGTTTAGCCTATTTATTGGATTGGTCGGTGGGCTCGTGCACACAATTCTGCAGGTGACAAATGGACAATCATTCCCAGTTAAATGAATTTCCCGAAGTGCGCTGTGCGTGCGCGCGGCCAGAGTTGTGAGCGTTTTTATTGAAGCCTGAATTCTACGCGGCCTCTTTTAAAAAAACCACACACACCACCATGCCATGAAAATTATAGACATTTTCTTTCTGAAATCTCTTTATTATTCAAACAGGAAAAATGAAATGGTGATTATTTCGTGACGCAACCCTTTGTCAATTAATAGAGCGTTTGTTGGCGTCATTACGCTCTAATTTGCCGCCTCCGTTGGGCCGCCCCGCGCACGCGATGTCGCCCCTCGGCCGATAGCATCTAATGGCCGTGTTGACACACTTTTTGTCACGATAAAAGGGAGTAATAGAGCTGCTCAGTGCTCGGCACGCCAGCAACCCACAGAGAGGTTTATTCAGAGGAAGCGAGACCTTTCGGGTACTCGCTGTGCTTCCGTCTTGGATGTCAAGTCAGAGCCACCCGTTCTCTTCCCCCACCCTTTGCTTTCATCGTCGTCTCCTTGTTTTGTCGCATGGCGTCCGGTGCATAGTGGGTCCATTGGCTGCTGTTTGGACTCGCGCAAACAATGGGGGCATTGTTCTGGGCCGTAAACAAAACGAATCGGTCCTCGTGTGTGTGTGTGTGTGTGTGTGTGTGTGTGTGTGTGTGTGTGTGTGTGTGTGTGTGTGTGTCCCATGTCTCCGTTTGGGCGGAGTCTTTCCCTGGTTCCGCTTCCCGTTCCCATGATTCTCGGCCTCGTTTCCGATCACGAGCCGTCACAGAGGGAAAGTAGTGTGTGTGTAACTGACTTTGGTGGCTTTTATTTATCGAACGTCATCCTTGTTGCGATGTGAAAGTCTTTGCCGTCTCCCTCCCTGCCGGCCGCTTTATTCACACTCTGACATGCAAATACAAAGGGGCAAGGGGAGCTAAGTAGCGAGCCCTGAGGCGGTGGGCCGTCCGCGGGGACCCATCCCGTCCACCCCCGCCGCGGCCCACCGCGTCCAAAGTCCGTCCGAAGGGCAAGGACCACAACGCGGCGGCGGTGGCGGCGGCCAAGTTTGGGGCGGTGCCTGTCCTATGCTAATTGAAGCCGGAACGCGTGTCACAAGGGCCGAGGGCCGACGCCCACCACTACCGGCCCAGTGTCTCCATTGTCTCGTGGGCCCAACCTTTTAGATCGTCGCTCCTAGATAGAGGTCCATAAGCGGTGGCATGCGCTACCTAATAGCCTGTCGTCGTTACGAAAGCAGCTCACACACGCAGCGGCGGCCGGGAGTTCTTCCTCGGGCGACGGCGACACTGGTGTGGGCTGTGACGACACAAGTGGTCCGAAAACACTTTCCGTGACCGCGGGTGGCAGTGCTGCGTCACTGCCTAAGGTTGTATCGTTGTCTGGGGTCGCCTCCCCTCGAGGGCAGTGCGGGCTCGGCCACTCTGATGGATCGCCCCTCTCGGCCTCCTCCAATCCGCCGGTCAGCCCGCAGGCTCGGCCTCGGCCGGACAGAGAGACTCGCGAGGGGGCCGTTGGCGGCCGTCGGCGCTTCGTATGGAAATAATGCCGCATAATCCGGCCATCAGCAGGGCTCAATATCGATAATGGGGACACACCCTGCGTGCAACCCCTTCGGCCTTCTGGCCTTGGGGGGAGGGAGGCTGACCGGCTAAAGGATTAGTTCGGCTTCCTTATGGTGGCGCGGCCTGTCCCCTCGGGCCGTTTGCATCATTTTCCCCGCCATTGGCGCCTGATTCGGAAAGAGAGGCAAGAAAGTGGCGCCTTCTGTCCGCGGCCTTTGAATCTCATTAGCGATTCCTCGATTAAATCCCGCCTTTAGCACCTTCCGCGACTGTTTGCAGTCGGGCGGCGTGCGCGCTGCGGCCGGCTGCTACCCCTTGCGCTCCCCGTTACGACCCCCGAGGGGCCCAGGCGGTTGATGCATGTCCTTGGAGGAGGCCGCGTGACCGCCGCCCCGCCACCCTGGTCGCAGCCAATTTGCCGCGCGCTCTTTTTTCCCGCGTAAACAAAGCAGGCGTTATGCATTATGGATGACCGCTAGGGTTGTTGTCACCGGCCGGAACAGTGTGCGTCTACGCTGGTTGGCAACGAAATGACGTCAGATCTTCTCTCAAGGTGGCAACCCTACACTGGAGCGCGCCACTCATGGGCGGTGTGTTGCAGGCGCTGCGCTGCACCGTCCCCGGCTGCCCGTGCGACTGCTTCCTGCCCGGCGCCCGGCACATCCGCTACTGCGACTCGTGCGGTCACGGCTGGGTCCCTCACGGTGAGTAACAGCCGCTGTGTTGACACACTGCCTGGCCAATTATTTTTCCAGTTTCCGCATGACGTGTCGCCATACCAGGTGTGCTGTAGTCTCTCTCGCACCCCAGCGGAACGCTCCATATTGTTTTCTCGAAAAAAAATAAAAATAAATTAAGCGACTGAAAACCTACCCGAAAAAAAATATATTTGCAAAGCGTTATTCTTGGCGTATCGTGGCCCAGCACTGCTTGATGAGTGCCAAGTCGAGCCGCTGGGGGTTGCTGGATGCATGCCATTCATGGCTGAAGGCCTTGCGTGCAAATGACATTGAGAACCGCTCGGGTTACCGAATCGGTGAGCGGCGTGGAACGCAACATTTCAGGCGCGTCATTTACTGAACTTCCAGCCTGGACTGGTTCTCGGTAACCTTTCCGTTGTGCGGACACCCTGGCTGGTCCAGCCTCTTGTTCGCTCCACGTATGAAAATCTCTGACACGCATTTACCTTTTTAGAAGTGGCAGAATGTGCGAGCCTCATCCTGTGTGAATTTATCCTGACCACTTATGCGGCGCGGCGCTGCGAAGCCATCAAAGCGTATGTATGTGGACGCCGGGCGCCGCGGCGGTAGCACCTTTTCCCACGGAACTTGTCCCCTATCCGGTCTTGTGGGGCCCGGCGAGTCCGTCCCACCAGGGCTCACCGGGTCCCCACGCGGCGCCGTGGCGACCTGCCACCGACTCGCAGGGGGCGTTGGCCGCGAAGGCTCGCTCGCATAATTCACTACCGCAAGAAGCCGGACTGTCTCTCTCGCACTCACGGGGCGCTCCACAGGGGTGCGAGAGAGACTGTGTGGCCGGCAGTGCCTGCAGCCCGGCCGGCGCAAAGGAAAAATAAGGGCCACTTTGACGTAGTGGCCGGCGACGGGACACAGAGGGCCACCGGGGCGGACGACGGCGTGCTCGCGGTGGCGCGTCGCGTGCGTGCCTGGCGGCAGTAAGGCCGTGCGGCACACCGTGCGGCACCGAGCGGGGACATGTCGTTTCCACCGAGCAGCGGGAATCGAGTGCCCTTTTCTGTGGCGGTCTGGCACGCCACGTCGGCCTGCTGAATTCATTGCTGCTCGGCGACACTCGTCGGTCGAAGAGACCGACCCCTTTTATTTTCTGCGTGCGAAAATTCCGCCCGCTTCTCGCCGCTCCGCGCCGGATGATGCAGCCCTTGGCTCTTTTCTCTCTGGTCCTGATTATCCCGCCCTTTGTCCTGCGCGCCTCTGCCCTCGCGGAGGGCCTGCAGGGCCCCAAGGGCGGACGGCTCGATGAAAAATGGTTGGCGCGCCAAAAAGAGGCCCTGTGAACTCACTCGGCGGGCGGGGCGGCCTTTGTGGCGGCTGGGAGGACCTGCTGTGGGGACACCCTTGGTCCTCGGACACACCTGTTGGCGCGGCGACAGCGACTTTATATACAAGATTGACTGGAGTGTCGGGACACTGGCGGCGCTGATGGCGACTGACAAACCGTCATTTTTTTTTTCGCGCCGGCTGAATACGCTCCCCAAGGGGCGGACCCGGCCAGCGCCGCGAGAAGCAGCAGCCTGGAGGGAGGCGCTCTACGGCGAGGTGTCCGACAGGCTCGTCTAATGTCAACGCCGTTTGTGCGGTAGCCTCGCGGCCCCGCCCGAGTAAGGCGCGTGTAACTCGCCGTTTAGAAGTTATTGTCTGGCGGCTAATAGCGTTACGTCGTGCAACGGAGTGTGGAACGGATCACCCGATTGGCGTGGCGGTGACCGTAGGGGCGCTGCCTGAGTCACGCTCGGCCTCGGCAGCATCGCAAAACGGAGGTATGGGCTTCGAGCCTCTGCCGTGCCTGACGTGTCCCTAGAGCGTAAAGAGGTGAGCGCCGCCTTGAAAACTTTTTGGTTGAATTTACGTGTTATATTTTTACTCAAAGGATAGTCGACATAGTTTTGGATCTAAATAATTTCTGTCCTTATCTTAAAAATTTTCTCACAGTTGACCCCTAACGAAACCCGCGAGCGGTAGCCGTGCGCGCGCACACACACACAGAGCAGCGTGTTGGCGTGACGTCACGACATGTGGACGTGACGGAACGTGAAGGGAGAGGCTGGGTCAGGCGGGGTCCGCGCCTCGCGTCGCGGGAAAGTGTGGGAGCATCCCGGGCTGGCCGTCCGTCCTGGCGGCTCGGACACTGGGCTGGGCCGTCTCGCCCGCCCCCTACTGCCCGATAATTGGAGCGATTTAAACCGAAAAAATGGGCTCTGCTTCCCCGGCGCGCCGAGCATACGGTGCAGTCCGTGTAGCTGCCCGGCCTGCGTGCGTCTCGGCCGCGCGCCAATTACCCGCTTGGAACACTGAGGAGCGGCGGCGGACTCTCAGCCGTGCAGCGCGGTGTCTGCGCGCGGCCGAGCCGCGCCTCGTCGGAAACGGATTATCCGAATTTTGGAGTGCGTACAGACAGGGCTGGTGCGCGGAGTGTCACTAAAAGCCCCCGAGTGCGCGCAGCGCAGCGACCGTGATAAGGTTATGGTTGACAAGGGTGCGGCAGTGTCTGCTGCTCAAGAGGTCTAAAAGGCCGTCTGGGTGGCTGCTCACTGCGGGGGCGTCTGGCGTCGCGTCGCCCTGGTGGCGCCCCCACGACACCGGGACCCCCGGCCACGCGCGCGCCCGCCGCCATTGGAGGGCGGGCAGGCAGCGCGGTCCGGGCCGGCGATCCCTCGTTGCGAATGACAGCTGCGGTGCGCGGCCGAGGGCTGCCACGGCGGCTAGCCCGGGGAGGGGTCATCCGAGGGTCACGGATGCCTGTCTGTGTCAAGCACGACCAGCAGCGCCACGCCGCGGGCTGTGCTGCCGGCTGGTGGGTGGCGGCGGCGCCGCCCCCGCCGCCCCCGCGGGAGCACGATCGGACGGCCTCGTGCCGGCGGCCCGGACCACACTAGACTGTGCACGATGGGTTAATTATTGCACTCGAGTGACCAGCAAACGATTAACTCCGCACGCCTTTCGAGAAATGGGGGTCCAGCAGAACCAACTCGGTGAGGCCACAGCGGGGCCGTGGGGGCGTGCAGCAGGCCGGGTGGACCGCGGAATCATCCTGTCCCTCTCGCACCCGCCCGGGACGCCCCTCGAGTGCGAGAGAGAGGCCTTTGCTCGGAATCAGTCTGCTGGGACGGTGTGGCCAATTGACCCCGGGCCCTCCGCTGCCCTCCAGTTGCGCGGCTTGCACGGTCTGTAAACTGGGAATAATCACAGGCTGCGGCGCCGCCTGCTCGAGTGGCAGACTGGCAGGGCGGCAACGACCGAAAAGCAACCATCGCCATTGGGCAGCTTGCGTAAGGGATGCAGAGAAAGGAAACGACCCGTCGCTACCCCCTGCGCGAGAGGATGTCCACGAGTAGAGCATCTTGAGTAACCTTGCACGCGGGGTAGCGACGGGTCTTTCTATGCCACACGTTCTATCGGTAGCACTCCGTCGCTACCCCGTGCGCGGTGAGCCCGCCCGTTACGGCGGCGTCGAGCGTCGCTGCCGCACGAAGTAGCGACGGCCGCAGCAGCAGTGCAGCACCAGCCCCGCGAGGCCGTGATACACTTGAATGGCCCATAAAACGGGCGTTGGTGGCGCCGCCGCCGGGAATGTGAGACAAAGGAAGACGGCAAGGTGGCGGAGATCGCCGTCAGGCTGCTGCTGCCTTGCCGCTGCCTTCCTCGGGCCAATTTCCGCGCCGATTTTCCTTCCTCCGGAAAAACATTGTGCCTGTTTGCGCGGCCTTTCTTCGTTAGCCCTTTATAGCGGCCGCCGTTAGCGAAGGGGTTTATCATTCTCCATCAGCAAAGAGCGGCCCGGCAGGCAGGCCCGCCGTGTCGCGAGGGGCGCCGGTCCTTTCTCCTCTCACATTTTGGCTTGTTTTCGTGAGAAGCGGGAGTAACGGGTCGCATTATTGTGCTGTCATATCAGGCGCAGGCCGGGTTGATGAGCAGGGAACCGGTCCGCGGCGAGCCGGCCGCGGCCCCGCCGGCAAGGGTTGGTGGCGTCGCGGCCCGTCGCGGCCGGTCGCGGCCGGTAACGAGCGCGCTGCGCGCCAAATTCATTTTCGCTGTTAATTTTTACATCGCGACGCCGCGACTCGCCGAGCGTGTAAGGGGCCGAGAAGTAATAGAGGCGCGGGAAAGCCTGCTCGCCGCTTATCGGCACGAATAATGACGGTTTTGATTCAGAAATCTCGTGTTTTGTGTGATGAGGTTGTGCCCCCTGTTCTCGTCGGTTGGCCGCGGCGCTGAAGGTTACAATGAAGAGGCTTCTTTACGGCGGCGTGGCGGCCGCGTCGGCTGGACGCTGCTGTGCATCGGCTCCGTATCGTTTTTAGTGCCCCAATGCTGTCCTTATCGACGCCCTCGAGGCCGTCTCGCTGGACCGTTGCCCGCGCGCTGCCCAGACAAGCGCGAAGCGGCACCAAACGAACGCGCCGGAATATGTTTTTATTGAGCCGCCTCGCCAGACTCATATCACCGGCCGGCGCCCTGCTCTAGTGCACCTTGCGGTACCTTTGGTGGCGTGGCGTGCTCGCCAAAGCAAAATACCGTAAAAATATGCGCGCTCCGGAGGCTCTCTCCCTCTCTCTCTCTCTCTCTCTCTCTCTCTCTCTCTCTCTCTCTCTCTCTCTCTCTCTCTCTCTCTCTCTCTCTCTCTCTCTCTCTCTCTCTCTCTCTCTCTCTCTCTCTCTCTCTCTCTCTCTCTCTCTCTCTCTCTCTCTGCGCGTGTGTGTGGCCTCTCATTGGCTGCTAATGAGAGCGGCCTGCGGAGACACACGTGGGTGGGATCCTCGATGACGTCCTGTGTGAATCCCCGTCGGGTTCCCGCCGTGTGCTTGCTTGTAATGCCGTCTCGGCCCCACGCGCGCGACGTCGGCAGCAACATTTCACTTTGGCGTGCTGCGTGCGCGTGCGCCGACCGCTACGTGGATGGGCCGTGCGTACGGACTGTGTCGCGCGCTGGTTCGCTGGTTCGCGCCCCGGCGGCCGCCGACACCGTCACGAAGGGAATCCATTGGGGCTGCGCGCGTGTTGCGCCGAGTCCAGGTGGTCCACGACGCCGTGCTCCGCGGCGAGCGGCTCTCTTAGCGATTTCACAGCAACGGGGCCAACGGCTGGAGAGGGCTGCCGTGCCGTGCCTGCCCCCCGCAGGGACTACCGGAGCGTCACCGACTGTACTATCTGCTCTGCTCGCGGACTGAAACCCGCGCAGCTGAGAGTGGCCGAGGAGAGTCCGAAGGGGGCGTCCATGGACGCAGGGCGGATTTGACAAATCGGCGTGCTGCGCTGGCCGTCCGTCCGATGGAGCTATGAATATGTGATGGCGCTCGTGGGCCTCGGCGCGGCCCGCCGCCTGCCCTGCCAGGGGCCGTCGGGCCGCGCGACATCTGCCCTGCATTATGGAGTCCGGGGCGCTCAGCGCACAGCGAGCACGCCGGATGGAGGCTGCGCTGCTTGGGCTGCCACACGCGCCACTAGCCGCGTGACGTTCGAGCGGACGTCCAGACGGACAAAGCTTTGCCTACCGCCAAGGCCGGCGGAGGCGGCGCACTCCTCCGCTTCCCTTGATCGCGCAAATCGAAACGACACGTTGCGGATCCTCTTTCGGACCCCGCGGCCGCGGTCCCAGGGGGAGGGGGAGGGACCATCCTCGGCCGGCCGGGGAACGTGGCTGGAATACTATTCTGTAAAGACATTGGATTCCAGTCGCTGGACGTGGCGGGGCGAGGCAGCAGCAGCCTTTTCCTGGAGACGGTTGGCTGGAGGCAGACACCAGTCTCCGAAAAGTTGCGAAAAGAAAGGGCAAAATTGATGAAAATAATTCAGTTAAGGTATGCCGCTGTCCTGCGCCGGGGGTGGCGGAATGAGTGCTCCCCTTCCACGGGCCGCCGGCCATCGCACGCCCATAAAAATGTCATACATAGGAATTGCGACCATAATTGAAATAAATTGCCTGCGAGGGGAACTCCAGGGAAAAGGGGTAGGCGGGCGCGACGGGGTGCGCGTGCAGAAGGACAGCCTTGACCGCCTGGACGGTGACGTTGTCCCGCTGCCTCTTGAGAGGGACGACGAGGGCGCCTTATGTATCGTTTCGTTATTTTTCGCGTCCGCGTCAAAAGGGAGGGAGCAGTTTCGGTTGCGCGGCGGATATCGCGGTGCCGCTCCCCACGGAGCTGGTCGCGGGGCCCCGCCTCTCCAGGGGCCTGGGACCCCGCGGACACCCCGAGGGGCGCCCTGCCCCGCACCGCCTTTGTGGCGCAGCATCAGCGCGCACCCAATAGCTTTATAATTTCCATGAAATTTGGCCGGGAGCGTGGGGGCGGCCAGGACGCCGCCGACACCCCGCAGTCGTTAGGCCACCGCCGCAAGCTCATTGCAGTTTTGCGTAATCCCGTTTTGTCACTTTGACCCGATAAATTTGCCGTTTTTTGAAATCGACTTGCACGGCGGCGGAGCGCTCCGTTCCAGAGCCCAGAGCAGCCCGGTACACAAAGGCCACCCCTTGGCCTTCCATCCTCGCCATCCTCGCCATCCTCGGCACCCTCGCGGTCTCGCCGTGCAAATAATTAATCCGGCGTATTGACGCAAGAAATGAGCGTGAAATCGCGGACGGCCGGCCGGACGGCCGGCCGGACGGCGTGGCGTGTGGCGTGCGCATACCGGCCCGCTGGAGCAGCCGCCGCGTTATTTGCAGAGCGTCTCGTCTGCGTAGACGGCCTGCCGGCTCATTCCGCCCGTCGCGCTGTCTCTCTCATACTCACGGGGCTCCCCTTGAGTGCGAGGGAGACAGAGCGACGGAAGCTTCACTGTTCGGGGTCGGTTCGCAAGCCAGTGTTCGCGTTTCACGCCGAATGCCCGTGTGTATGTGCGCCCTCACTGGGACTCGAACCCGTGACGCGCGACGGCAAGTGGGGGCGCGGCTGGCGGTTGACGCTTGACAGGATTCTGGGGAAAATTTCGGGGTCAAGATGACACATGTCTGAGTCGTGTCAGATCTTGAAGAGAGAGAGGGAGAGGGCCTTCTCTGGCGGCAGCCTCACATGTGAGTGAGTGCGTGTGCCTGTGCGAGACTCGTCCACCAGTTCGCTACAGCAGCATCATGTGTCTTCCTCGGAAGGCCTCCAAGCGCCTTGGCATCTTTGCGCGCGCGCGCGCTGAAGCCTCTGTTTGTGTGTGTGTGTGTGTGTGTGTGTGTGTGCAAATTTGGCGTTGTGTGAGTGGAAATGGGCGTGTAGCGACTGTCGGGGGCGTGGCGCGGCGCGGCTGTGATTGCGGATTATATAGTGTAATAATGCGCAAGATGCTGTTTGCAGGTTAAACAAACGCTTGTCAAATTAAAGAGCAGCGCGGGGAATGGGAAGGAGAGGGCGGAGGGAACGTTTAGAACCAACCACCCCATCTCCCTGCGCGCCGTTGCAAAAACCGCGACGCGGGTCTTCCCTCTGGGTGTACTATCAGTCTCTAAAGTTTTGTCTGGGCGATACCCCATACACGAGAGATTCTCAACGGTCTCCTTATGAGCAGTCTCTCGCGCATGGGGTATCGCCCAGACAAAACTTTAGAGACTGATAGCACATAAACGGACGGCCCGGGCTCGCGCGATGCCGCCGCTGCTCTCGTTTGGAGCAAGTCCGAGAGATCCACCACTCAGGTCAGGAGTGTACACAGGATTACCGATTACCAGTGATAACCTACTTGAAATCTCAAAAGAACTCTCTAATTTTGGCCAGCTGAGAACATTTTTTGCCGTTTTTTTTCCTATTTTCTTAGGAAAAACCTGCAAAAGCCGATAAAAACAACGAAAACATCCAGTTTTGGCATGAGATTACCAATGAATACTGGACGTAGTGTACACAGGATTACTAGAGTCTTGGACCCCTCGAGCAAGTCAGCCAACGGACGGACGGACGGGGGGCGTGTTTTGATTCCCCGGCCGTGTCACATGTGCGCGGTGGCCCGCGGTGGCCCCCGATGGCCCCCGATGGCCGGATAGCGCGGTGCGGTGCCACATGTCCTGCCCCGCGATTCCGAGGCGTCGCTCCGTCTCTCTCGCCGCCGCACGGGTGGGACCGAGACGGAGCGACGGCAGCGATGCTGGGCCGCGTTATGTCCGGCGGCCGGCGCGGCACAGACGGGCGTCTGTGTCACCGAGACGAACGGCAGGCGCGCGCCGCGTCGACGAGAAAGGCCCGCCGTCGTCGTGGTGGTGCTGCTTCTGCACCGCCGCCCCGCGCACGTCGGCCGAGTCATCGCAGTCCGCCGGTCCGAATCGAACGGCCGGCCGGCGTTGTGTCGTGACCGCTCCCTATCGGCGCATCGGGAGGCGTGGGCGTAAGTTCTCACACCTGGCCGAAAGCAAGGTTATCACCTGTCCCCATCGGAGCGCGGGCCCGGCCGCCAAGGCCTGCCGGGCTCGAGGGGCGGCGCCGGCGGCGGCCACATACACACCACGGCCGGGAAACAAAAAGACGAGGAACGAGTTCCGAGTGGGAACGAACGGATTGGAACGAGGAAGCGATATCGCGGCACGACGCGACGTAATTAGAAATGGGGAGGAGCTCGGGGTGGCCGAGGTGGCGGGGTGCAGCCCGACGGGCCGTGACAAACGCGCCATATCGGCCAGCGGTCATCCTGTCTCTCTCGCACTCGTGGGGCTTGCCGCAGGCGTGTGAGGGGCCCGGCGACGCGACGCCCGTATGGAATTGGAAATCTGAAAACAGTCTTAAAGCTGTCTTTTTCTCGTCTTCCCGGGAAGACGAGTTTGCGAGCGCGGCCAGACCGATTGAAGACAATACTCAGACCGACGTAAGACGAGTGCCAGACGAGAACGCGGTCCGTGCCGCCGTCTTACTCTGGTCTTACTCTGGTCTTCCTGCCGGCTGAACGTGGTCTGTCTAGCGTCTGGATTTGGTGCCTTTTCAGACGAGATCCAGACGAGATCCAGACGAGATTCAGGCACTCAAAAAAATGAACACGCGTGTGGTGCACGGCGGACGCTGCGTGTCGAACTTAGACTTTCCGCATCGCATACCGGTGCCTCACGCCGCTGGGCCAGAGCGACATGGTTGGAGAGGGGGCCGAGCAGAGCGGTCGTGTATCTGACTCGGCCGGCTATGATGGAGATGGAAAGAACGTTCCCCGCAGAATGAGGTTCTTCTCGTCGACTTAACCCTTTAAGTCACATGTTGTACCCATACAACGTTCAATTAAAATGGGCCCCGAGTGGCTAATTTTGCTCCGATTCGACTTTTCTCACTCACATTACGTTCTACTGCACTGTCGCTTCATTTTGAGCCACCCGCCGAACTCCTCGGATGCATACAGCGCTACCAACATTGCTTGGAAAATGCCTTTTCGTAACCTCGTCCGCGCGCTAGAAGATTGTCAGCTATCCTAACCCTTGTAATGGCTTCTTTGATCTAAATTCAACGCGAAATTCATCCGAAACGATCAACAACCAGGTTAGAGGCCAACCGTGCTTGGTCCTGGATGGGTGGCACCACTGCGGCGCATCATAACACGAACGTTGTATACATACAACGTTATGACATCAGGGTAAGCATTTTCCCGACGTTTGGTGGTAAGTGAGGGAGGATGTTTTGGTACTACTTCTCGGTTCGAAATGATAAAATTTTACATTTTTGTCCATACGCACTAAAATAACATGCTCTCTCGTAATTATATCTTCTTTTTGGCCCGTTGGCTCATCCGGGCATTGATGAAATTTATTCTAATATTTCGAAACTTTGAGCTAAGTTTTCAAGCAGACAAAATATTTCTTTTGGCTTTCGGAGACTTAAGGCTATTCAACAGTCTTCCAAAGAGTGTTTTATAAGTAACATTTAGTTTCTTGAGCACCTGCGTGTTTATTTATCACGATGTTTCTAATGTTGTACGGGTACAACATTGTGACTACAGGTTGAGATTCTGGCGTGTGGACACTCTTTGAGTTCCGTCTTTGATTTGAACATATAATTTAGAGCAAACTTAGGTTGCGAAGCATAGATATTGTGCTGTAGTCTCTTTCGTATCGTGGTTTAGCTATCATATAGCCGAAATAAGTCAATGGCCCTTTTTGGTACATTGATTGCACCCGCACTCATGATGTTGTATGGTTACAACGTTCACGTTTTTCAGCCGCCAAGACCATACCTTTGAGATATTTTGGGTTCTGACTTCAGTACTGAATTCCCTGATGATTTTACCATTAGGTCATGACTTCAAATATCGAAATATCTGACGGTTAAGGTGGCTAAAAACCTCCTTTATTCTCAAATGTGCTTTTTTTGACGATTTTTGGCAGTTTTTGTAGAATAAAAGGGTATAATTGATGTCCAATGGAATTGCTCTTTTATATCAAGAATATTTATACCACAACTAATGTTCGTGACTCAAAAAAGTTTCAGAAAAGAAAAAAAAATTTTAGTTGGATTTTTACCCCTCTGTCATAATGTTGTATGGGTACAACGTTCTGTAAGCGCCGAACCGTGCACCGCACAACCTCGGGACCGACAAAAATGGGTTCCTTGGGTGCCAAATAGTCGATCTAGATCATAAAAATCATGAGAAGTTACCTGGAAAAATCTCGTGACTTAAAGGGTTAACAGCATCTCCAAAATTAGCCATCATTGCGACGTATGTGACTGAATTTGGAGATGCTGTTTAGTCGACGAGAAGAACTTCATTCTGCGGGGAACGTTCTTTCCATCTCCATCATAGCCGGCCGAGTCAGATACACGACCGCTCTGCTCGGCCCCCTCTCCAACCATGTCGCTCTGGCCCAGCGGCGTGAGGCACCGGTATGCGATGCGGGAAGTCTGAGTTCGATACGCAGCGTCCGCCGTGCACCACACGCGTGTTCATTTTTGTGAGTGCCTGAATCTCGTCTGGATCTCGTCTGGATCTCGTCTGAAAAGGCACCAAATCCAGACGCTAGACAGACCACGTTCAGCCGGCAGGAAGACCAGAGTAAGACGGCGGCACGGACCGCGTTCTCGTCTGGCACTCGTCTTACGTCGGTCTGAGTATTGTCTTCAATCGGTCTGGCCGCGCTCGCAAACTCGTCTTCCCGGGAAGACGAGAAAAAGACAGCTTTAAGACTGTTTTCAGATTTCCAATTCCATACGGGCGGTGTTCGCCCCGCGGCCGGCCGATGCTGGGTGACGCCGCGCGCGGACCGCACCGTGTATTTCACAGCCCGCTCGCGCTGCCCTCCTCCGTTATCAATGCCTTGTTACTGATACGAATCGGGTAACCTAAACCACGCACGCTGCCTCCTAATAGGTCCGAGCGGCCCGCCCCGGAGTGCCCGCGGCCACTGGTCACTCACGTCCGGTATTGATGGTCGCGTTATGCACGCTTTGTTAGGGCGATCAGCCGCTCGGCCCGCGCGCCTTAGTCACGGCCGTTCGTACGGCAATCGCCCGCCAGCATCGGTGTGTGCTTTCGGGCTTCGCGTCGCTTCGCGTCCAGTATGCCACGGTGCATTTTTTTTGTTAGGAGCACACTAAATGTTTTTGTACAAATTTTGTACGAGACATCACAGGTTTATGTGCAGATGAACTTTTCGTACAATTTTGTAGGAGATTTTGTATAAAAATGGGGAAATTTGTGCAGATTTTCGCACGAGAATTGTACGAAAAGTTCATCTGCACAAAACACTGTGATGTCTCGAACAAAATTGTACATAACATTTAGTGTGAGCAAAATCAATCTCTCTGCTAAAATTTGTGCACCTTAGGTCCTAATTTTGGTGTACATACATAAGAACTCAGCTCAAAAGCCGAATCAGCGCGCCCAGACCACGCTCGATTTTGCACCTCGCGCGACCTTCACCCCACCCGCATGGGGGGCGTGGCGCTTCGCTGACGTGCCCGCCTGGTTGATACGTCGCCCGCGTCGCCCGCCCGCTCGAGTCTCGGTTACATTCCTGTGCACTCCTTGACGTGAGCCAGACAGCGAGCTGCAGCCTTGAGGGTGCGCTGGGGGGTCGCGTCAAGTGGCCGAGACGCACTGCAGGCATTCTGCAGGGACGGGCTCCGTGTGTGACCGTTCGCTGTCGTCCCGCGGGGCGCAAGGGGGAGAGGGAGTCACTCTGAAAATTCGGGCCCGCCGCGCGATGCGCGCGCCGTGGCTTTTTATGCCCCGCTTCTTCCCCTTTGCTCGTGCGTCCTCATAACCACATCGCCACCTCCAGCAGTGCGTGCGTGCGTGCGTGGGCGCGCCGGGCTCCTCCTGCCGCACATGAAGAAGGGCGAAGAATACCACGACGACACGCTTTCTCGCACTTTATGAAGGGCGTCTGGCAGCGGGGGTGGCGCCCGCCCGCCTGGCTGCCTGTCTGTCTGCCCGCCTGCCTGGCGGCCCACTACACCCCTAACATGATGTCTGGGTGAAAGCATTTTGCCAGTCTATCAGGTGGTCGTCGCTGAGCCACACGCCGTCTGGCGCAATGCAGGAGCCCTTCCGCCCTTGAGAGCAAGCTGGGGGGCGCCGTGAAAAATGGAATTTTGCTTTTACCTCGACTTTTGACGGTCTATCATTGGCACGGCCTGAAGTTGTCATCGTGGCGCCTGTCAGAGTGACGCAGTGGGACAGCCGTCTGGACGGAGAGCGAACAGGCGCCTTGGAGGCAGTCTGCCCTCCTTGGACTCCTCGGACACAAGTCCTGGGACACCAGTCCTCGGACTGGCAGAGCGCAGATTTATCGCGTGTTTATGATGTGGATAATAACTTGGCGACGGATAACTCGTTCGGCAGTAATGCTTATTGTGCGGCGACAAGGCGACCCGGCTGCCTTGACTCTCTGTCCTGGATTTACGATCACCAAACCCGTCATTGTGGCGCTCTTTCATTCTGAACACATTCCGGACCGGCGCGACACGGGGACTGTTCAAACGGCAACAGAATGGCTTTGCAGTAAATGTCAGCCTGCCTCGGCGAAACAATTTTGGAAAGTGCGCGAGGCTGCTGCTGCTGCTTCTTGGGACTTGTGGATTTTCGAAAAGCGTGACAAAAGCAGACCACCCTCCTCCATATCGCTCGGAGCTGAATTTAAATCTCGTCGAAATGAGACCATTATAGCGCTGCGGGCATATGGTTCGGGCGGGGTGAGGCGTAGGCCTACGCCGTACGTCCCACTGTGTGCGTGAGTGTGTGTGTGTGTCGACGCGGCGTAGGTGTGTGGGTGCAAATCTCACACCTCCCTACTGCAGGTAGGTGTCATTAGCGGCTCGAATCCTCCGCCTTTGTGGTGCCGACAGGTGCCGACCGCTTCTACGAACTCACCGCCATCTAGGCCCAAAGACCCAACGTGCCAAAGTTACAAAAATTTCCCTTTGTCTCGGGGCGTTATGTTACCATTAACGGGTACGAGTCATTTTTTATCACACGATTTTTGGGAACGCGCTGCGTTGTGTCCTTTCAGGGTGCGTCTGTAAATGACGAGGAGGGAGTAAATAATGTGTGACTCTGCGTACGACCAGGACGCTCTGGAACTGCTGCCGCAGTTTGTCTTGCTGATGATGCGTGGCCATCATAATTACGGAAAAGAAATTAAATGTCACGCAGCAACAAACGACATCATCATCAAGCCAGGGCGTATCGCTGTAGGTGCTTGTCCCCCGCCCGACGTCTATCCATCAGGGACGACCACTGGAAAAAATAAGTGTGTGTGTGTGTGTGTGTGTGTGTGTGTGTGTGTGTGTGTGTGTGTGTGTGTGTGTGTGTGTGGATACGAGTCGTGTGCATTCATGTGTGAAGTGGAGAGATCTGGACACCTGCCCGCAGCGGGCCCGCGGGTGTCGCGCAATTCCGAGATAAAAATGCTCTTTCCCTTTGGCCGTCGTGCGCTATGCTCGGCTGGGCCCCCGATGGCGCTGCTCCCTTTGATCGGAGCCACAGTGACGTCGCCGTCATTAGCGCGTAATGAGATGACCAGGCAAACGATATTTTAATGGGATGCAGGACGGCCTGTATGACAGCGCTGGGGGCGCCGCCGGACCGCGCGCCCAGGGCCGCCCAGGGCCGCCCAGGGCCGCCCAGGGCCCAGGGGGCGGGTCCAAGGGGGCGTCGTGGAAGGGTTGCCACAAACCAATTTCGTTCCCGTCGGAGTGAAAACCAACTCATCCCATATCCTCTCACGATAAATTTGTTCCCCGTCAGGTTTTGTTTCAACTGGCAAGCGTCCAGAGGGCGCGCGCTGCTCGGCGGTGTCCCCGCGCAGATTGAGTGTCGGGCGGTAGTCTCGCTGCGTCTCGCTCGTGACGAGCGGCCCAGTCACTCCATTACAGGAATGCCTCTGTGGACAGCCCGGAGTGACGGACGGACGGACGGACACGCGGCGCCGCGGGCCGTTCATGACTAGAGAAAAAGGAGTCCGACGAGACTCGAACCCGGGTCCGTAGCGCCGCGCTCGAGCGCGCTGCGCCAAATGCATGGGACCGACGGACCATTACCCGATTCGCCGTGCCCGGCCCGGTGTCCCGGCGGTCTGGTCCCGTCTGGGCCCGGCCGAGGTCATCAGCATTTGTCAACGGGCCGTGGGAGCGCCCCGCCCCGCCTTACCCCGCCCCGCCTCACCCCGCCCCACCTCGTCCCGCCCCGCCCCCAGGTTTGCACTACATTTGGCGAATTCCTCCAGTGAATAGAAGTGGGCCGCTCTTCGTCGGCGGCCTCGGCGGCCGTCCCGTTCGTCACCGGCCTCACCCTTCCCCGGCACGACTCTCTCGGACGCGACCCGCCCGGAGTGGGTAAAATTATGCTAATGTATTCGCCGAAAGCCGCCGCCGGAGACCCCGCAGAGCGGCGTTTTTTCTTTAAATAGTTTTTTTTTTTTTTTGTCGTAGTGAAATGGCATAATTCCAGCAGATAGGAGGACAACGGACGACAGCTGGTGCGGCCATTGGATGCGTTCATTTACCGGTCCGTATCGTCGCAGCGCTCGCCGATGGTATCTCGTGTCGCAAACCGGCGGCACTGCGGCCTTCCAGTCCGTCATTGAACAGTCATCGGCGAGGCGGACACGCCGGACAATTGTTGTCCCGTTGTGGTCCTTTTTGCGGCGCTGTCTCCGCTTTACGGGCGCCAGCACACATTAGGTACCTGACGGGGCGGGCGCGGGGCGGGCGCGGGGCCGGCGCGGCGGGGCCGAAGTGTCCTTTACGGGCCTGACCGGGGCCGGCTCGACACGTTATGACGAGAGAACACATCCCGGGGACTCGATGTTACTGCCCCAAATTATGGGTCCGCGAATGCCTTGGCGAATGCCCTGGCCCGGCCCGACGTGTGTCCTCTCTGAGTTATATTTATTGCGCGCCCGAAATTTCGTGTCGCCGGAAAAAAAGGAAGAGGAGGAGGAAGAAAATAAGTTTCTGGGAAGTGGCTTCGTTTGTCGCCCGTTCGCTGCTGCCGCTGCCATGAGTGGACCGTAAGACTGCCTTCCGCGAGCACGCGGTCAAGTGCGTGGCGGGCAAGGCCGTCCTGGACTTTCTCTGGGCTTTACTGCTGAACCGTCTCAGGCGCCAGCCCCGAGGGGTCCACCACTCAGCTCAGGAGTGTACAGAGGATTACCGATTACCAGTGATTACCTACTTAAAATCGCAAGAAACTCTAATTTTGGCCAGCTGAGAGCATTTTTAGCCCATTTTCATAAGAAAACCCGCAGAAGCCGATAAAAACAGCGAAAATATCCAGTTTTGGCATGAGCTTACCAATGATTACTGGACGAAGTGTACACAGGATTACTAGAGTGGTGGACCCCTCGGCCAGCCCGCAACTGTCTCAGGTGGACTCGGGCAGGCGATGTGCGCCTTCTTCGACGACGATTTCATGGCAAGGCCGTAAGGCATGTTTCAAGGCTGGCGTCTGCTGGGACCTCCGTTGGTGTTTGCGTGGCTCTGGTCCCAGGGTACCCGGGTACCCGCCCGAAGGGGTCAGCAGTTTATGTCCCGTGGTGTCCGTCCGTCCCGCGCGCCTCGGACGCGCCGCCTCGTCGGACGCAGCCGCAGAGGGCCGGGCCGCGCCGACACGGTTCGGAAATTGAAAAGCGTCGTAAATGATAAAGTGTCGTACGATGGCGGCGCGGCGGCGGCGGCCTGGTGGCGCAGCGTCGCGGGGCCCGTGACTCACCGCCTGGTCAGCCCCTCGGTCTACATTGTGGTGGCCAGGCGTGGCCGGTGGCGGCGTGGCGGCGCGTCTTGCGGGCCTAATTGAAAACTTCGGGTGCACGTTTCGGGGGTTGGTGATGAGCCTGCGTCTGAGCCTGTCCGGCGCCGCCCTGCGACAGCACTCATTTTCATAAATGAGTAATTACCTGTAGTCTGGACAGTGGTCCGCTGGCGGGGCTGTACGGCCGCTTGGCGCGCGAACTGCCGCACGGCGTCCTGGCTGACGGCTGCCGCTCACGCCTGCGATGCCGCGATGCCGCATGCGAGCCCATTTCGCTGTGGTAATCAGCCTCGTACACCACGAGGCGCGGCAGCGGCCGTCGGGGCACCCCGCCCCGTCTGGGACGTCTGGGGACCCGGAGCGCTGCCCTGGCGGTTCATTTCAAAATCCATCAAAAGCCGAGCCCGAGAGGCAGCCCGAGTAGGTGTGCCTGTCGGCGTGCCGCCGAGGGGTGCGCGGGGGAGGCGCTGCAGGTACAGGCGCCCCCTGGAGCTGTCCGAGGCCCTCGGCCCGCTCTGTCGCTGTTTGTGCCGATCGTGGCCCTGGCGGGGCCCTGGCCGCTCCGGCCCCGCTCGCCTCGCCCGGCCGGCACACTGCCGGCACCCCCTGGCCCGGCCGATATGCTTCTTGTCAGGGGTCTTGACTAACGATGGACGCAGGCCGCTGTAATGACAGCGTCCCAGAACAAATTACAGGTTTTGCCGCCCCTTTTTATGGGGAGGAGAGAATGCGCGGGGCTCCGCGGGGCCTAGCTGCGACGGCGGCGGCGCGGCGACGCGAGGACCGCGAGGTGCGGGTACCGGCCGGGCACCGCCTGGCGGGTACCGCCGGGTACCGCAAGCCGATAATTGCAGCTTTTCTGAATCACGGTGTTCGTGGCCGCGGTCGTGACCGGCGGGTCGGTGGCAGCGCCACGTTCGAGGAGGGCGGCGGCTGCATTTGGAGCGTGAACCTGGCCCTGGCGGCACGGCCGAGGACGAGGCCGTGGCGCCCGCAAGGACGCCGAGGTGGCCGAGGACGTGGCCGAGGCCGTCTGCTTGATAATTGGCTGGTCGTCCCGCCGTCCGTTTTACGCGTGTGTCCTCTATAATTATCACCCGTTTAATTTCCTGTGGACACACGCCCCTGCGCCAGCGCGCCGGCAGCAGGGCCCAGACGACCTGCAGTTTTGTCCCGCAGGAAAAACAGGCGGAGGCGATGAGGAATTCGCCGAGTCGCCGGACTCGTAACCTGTCCTTACCCTCCAGGGCCTCCGGGGTTCGACCGCGGCAGCGCGGCTCCAGGACCCTTTCCGCGCCGCCTGGAGTCCTGCAGTCCTGGAGTCCGGGCCCTGGACGGCAGTAACTCACGTTTTATGTAGTCTGCGGACAATTCGGGCGATGCGTTGCGTCCCCCGCTCCGCCACCACGCCCCCTCGCAGCGCCGCCCGCACTGGCAAAAACGAAGGGGCATAAAGGCGCGCGGAAAATACGCCAGTGGACTTGGCGTGACCGCACCGCCCCTAACGTGTGGTTTACAGCGAGTGTCGTCATTGTGATTCCGCGGCCCGGCCTGACGCCGCCGGCCCACTTCGGGGAAGAGTCACACCCAAAGCGGGATCGCCGGGACGAGGGTCACCGTCGTCACGCCAATTACAATGTCTCTTAATTATTACAATCCGCGCGAGATTCGCCCCGTCTGGGCGGGATGAAAAGTGTTGTGTGTGTGTGTGTGTCCAGGTGAGCCCGAATTCCTGGCCGGGGGTTGGTCGCTCCGGGCCGCTGCCTGTACTGCCGCCGGGCCCGCCTGATGACCTCTCGGCCGGCGCGGCGGCGCGCGGCGGTGTGGCGGCCCCGTCCTATGATTCACAGCAATCGATTGCCGCGTCCCCCCCTTTGTCTTCCTGACACTTTAATTATACACGACTTAGTTGCATTTTGCTGTGTGTGTGTGTATGTGTGTGTGTGTTGGTGGCGTTTCGCGGTCGGCCAGGATGCGCGCGCGGCCTCTGGTTGCGTCACGGCGCCGGGCCTTCGCGCCCGCGCTCGCCAATTCGACGCCGGTTGTGCTCGCTGCTATTCACTGGGGGCGTGGTGGGGCGGGGCGTGCCACCGCATTCGGCGTTGCCTGGCGCCACCCCGCCCCGCCGTGCACTGTGGTTTGACAGTGTCAGCACGCGCGTGTGTCCGTGTGCTTGTGTGCTTGTGTGTGTGTGTGTGTGTTTGTGTGTGTGTGCTCGACTGGGCGCCCGCGTCCGCGCGCACAAGCCGCAAATAGACCACCGTGCAGCTCGTAAAGTGCCACTCTCTGTCCTCGCGCGCACACGAACACACACACACACACACACACACACACACACACACACACACACACTCACTCACACACACAGCGACAGTCCCCCTCACACATACAAACACGAAACGGCGAAACTGAATGTGTATACGCCATCTCCGTCAATCCCATCATTGATTTTGCAACAAAAGAAGATAGAAAATGTCAGCGAACGCGCATGTGTGGTGCGTGTGTGCTTGTAAAAGTGTGTGTGGTGAGGGCAGGATTGTGCGTTGGGCTTGCGGTCGCCGCTGCGTTGATTGTACGCGACTCGGTGGGTTTCCTAGGTCCGTGTCTTATTTTGTTGAAATGTTCAAGTCTGTTGTGATGAAATTGAAGAGACCCGACCTAATTTATTTTCCTGCTTGGGGTCTAGTTAGTGAGAAAAAAAGGGTACTGTAGTCTATGCTTTATTTTCTAAAAATATTTGCTTGTCTCAAAATTGAATTTTTGCCCCCTTTTTTTTGGCTAAGGTGTCTAATTTTTCCAACTCAATCGCAGCCTCAGCGTGTGACAATTCATTTGGTAAGATGACGAGTGCGTTGGCCATTGGTTGTGTGGGTTGTCCTAATTGGACGAAACGACGCGGTATGGGTTGTAGTACGACGGTGATGAGTCATACCTACCAATGAGAGCACATCCAGTTATTGACACGCGTCTTTTTCTCTCACTCCGAAAAGTCCGCTGCCGTGTCGCTGTGTGTGAGCCGCCGGCGCCGCGCGGTGCGGTGTGGTGTTGAGAGGGATCCCGGTGAGGGATCTTTGAAATATGCGCGGCGGTAGTGGCGACTGACAGTGCCATAAAGATGGCCGGTGATCAGCGCGTTGCGTCAACGGAGAGGGGGGTCGGGATGTCCACCCGGGAGTGATGACAGGAGTGATTATGAAAGCTGTGAGCGAATTGCGTGCCGAGTGCCCGTTTGGAAGGGAATACCGGACAGGCGTCCCGAGCAGCAGCGTCCTGGCCACTGCGCCTAGCTCCGCTGACGTGACGGGCACGTTCAAGATGAAAAAGAAAGAGGAAAAAGAAAGGGAAGAAATAATATTGGCCTTTCTCCGGCGCTGCATGAAGTCCACACCACGGTGTCGCCCGCGAGCTGCTTGGGGCAATAAACCGTGTTCTGTTGTGTTTCGCGACAGGGGGCCCTCTCGGTTTTTGCGCCTTTTCCAACGAGTATTTTCTCATGACCGTCCGCCGCCCCTTTTGTCTCCCCTCCCCGGTTATGATGTATCCCTCCTAATAATGTTGGCAGTGCCGGCTGCGTTTGAGACGATAACGAATGGCCGATATGCGGCAATATTTTACGATCGGTCCCATGTTGTGTGTATTTAAAATACCATTCGGCGCGCCTGCTTGCCTTCGGCCCGTCCAGCCGTCCGCGCTGCCCGTCCGCCCGTCCGCCTCACGAACGATGGTCGGGTGGCGTTCGGCCGCTCAGCCGAAGCTGGACCCGACTTTACTACTCCCCGTGATTACGGCTCGCTTAACGAGATGATCTATTAATCGGCTTGCCGTCGCACTGCGTTTGGCGGATCGGCAAAAGGTCCTCCTTTATTTCCTGGATCAATCCGGACCTCTTTCCTTCGGGGTTTGATATGCAGTCCTGCTTTGATCTGGTGTCTTCCAAGGTCCACACGCATAAAGGGCTTGTGAATCGCTGTGGAGCATTGGGCGCGCACACACACACGCGCGCGCGCGCGCGCTCACGCACGCAGCGAACACGCGGGCACGGACACGGCGACATGCGCAGCGGGGCGCGAGGGCGGGTCCGCCTTCTTGGCGACACACTGCTCGGCCTGCTGCAGCGCTGCGGCCAGGCATAAATCAAGTAATTACACGACACCGCAGCGGCGCCGCGTTTGAAATCGGCGCGGGGAGGGGGGGGGGTGAGGGGGCACGTAGCTCAGGTGCGTCGCTGGCGGTCGCCGGGCGCGCCAAGCGCGCTGCTGGCTCCACCCACGCGGGCCGCGCCGCAGCGTGTCGCTGGACGCGCGAGCCGCGGCTTCCGAAACCGCCGCGGAGGTGGCCGAGGCCGTTCCCACGGCGACGGCGCGGCGGCATGCGCGGCAGGCCGGGCCGTGTCCGCGGCGTCCCGGCTGCGCTGCCCTTACAGGACATACAGGCCCCGGACCTGTTCACTGTCCCGGCCTGAATTGATGGCGCTGCAAGTCCGCGGCTCATCTCGGCCCCGCCGCAACACGTACACATAGTGGGTGTTTTGCTTGTGCTGCTACCGGCCGGCATCACGACATGCAATGCGTGTGTCATCCGCCTGCAGCACAACAAGGCCCCGATTGAGTCTTGCCGTCCGAGATGCAACACGCGGCCATTCGGACGCGGCACCGCGCCAGACGGCGCCATGTCGGCCAATAAGCTGAGGGGCCGCTCTGTCTCTCTCGCTCCCTATGGGACGCCAGAGCGCGGCAGAGACACTGCGACGAAAGCGCCGTCCGGATTCAGGCTGCTTGCCCCGGCTTCAGAACACGCCAATGAGATGGCCAAGAAGACCCTACCGTCCCCAGCCGCCTCTCCTCAGTCAGATTCCTGCCCCGGCAGAGACCTCAACGCCCGAGCTCTAGTGCAGCTCGGTGCTTCGACTCATCAGCGAAGACGGACGCGTTGTGTAAGAACTGGACTGGCTGGGTGATCCTGACATAATCGCCTCGGCTCACTAGCAGCGCTGCGGCCCGGCGCCATGAGTCCCTGGCTCTGCCTGGCCTCTGAACCCCAGCACGCCTTGTTTGTAGTCCTCGGGGAGCGGGCGCGCACCGGGTCGACGGGTGGGGTGTCCGAGACTGTGATTGGTGGGCGAGTGGGGGAGAGAGGCCGGCGTCTAGGGCTCCGGGGCTTGATAACCAAGTTGGTCTTCCTGGACTTGGCGCCGCACTGTTTGTGGTGGGTTTTCGACGCCGCGGCCGGTAGTGCCTCTCGGGTAGCCGTGCCTCCGCAGCCATACTCGTCAAGGCGCCAGGCCCAACATCTCATCAATTGCTGTCAGCTGCACTCTATATTTCTTGCGGCGGCAGTCTCGTTTCAAAACACACACACACACACGCGCCCGCAGCACACACACTCTCACACGCAGGGAGTTATTGTCAATCGGATGACATTCCAAACGCGCGAAGGCGTTTCCTTGTTAACGACGTGCAGCGGCAGGGAAAAAACCGGGCGAAAGGGAAGGAAAAAATGGGAACGGCGAAAACAACAAGAAGGGTGCGTGCATGAGCGCCCGCTTTTTTCTTGGAGCGAGTCGTCGCGCGCGCATGGTTATTCATGTAATAAGTTCAGTGCTCCAAGACGCCCCGCGAAGCCCCCCCCCCCCCCCCGTTCCCCCATATTTCCCTCCGGAAGGCCTACGAAGAGACGCGTCTTGGTGTCCGTATGCGTTATGGCGGCGGGTCACACGCGCATTGATGAGCTGGGCTCCGTAAAGGTGCTTAGTTACTAACGAACCATCGTTAGGCTTTAGGCCTCTCCGCGCTGTAATGAAACCGCACCGTCATGAAACCATACACTGGACTGTCGTGGATGATTTCGCGCCGAAAAAAACCGTTTGGATTGGGAGCGGAACGGACGCCCCCAGCTCGCGCGTGCGCGTGGTGATACCGTATTACCATAATTTATGTAAAGCCGGTGTGAAGTGGGCTCCGTGTGGGGGCAGCACAGCTGCAGCAGCTTCCAAGGGGGACCGCTGCACCTGCCTCGCGTAACTAGTCTAATTATTGTCGACCGGTCATTGTCTCCTGCGTATCCATTACGTCCCGCGCGTATACTCTATACTTGAGGCGACTGTTTGAGTAGACGACTGCCATGGAAAACAAAATAGGAAAAAAATCGGGTTGCGTATGTGTATCTTGTGTATAGTTTTTTCAGGGCCTTCTGAGAAAATTAAAACATTCTCGTTACTTGGAAATCTTAGAAGCTGAGATTTTACTGTTCAACTTCATCTGGCCTTTTATTCATTCATTCATTCATTCATTCATTCATTCATTCATTCATTCATTCATTCATTCATTCATTCATTTAGTCATTCATTCGTTCATTCATTCGTTCGTTCGTTCCGTTTATAATTCGCACACATGTATCATGGAAAAAGGTTTCTATACTCACTACTCAGTTCCGCCACGCACTGCCCCCTCCCCCGCCGCCGCGCCCCGCCACGCCACGCCACGCAGCGTACGTATGACTTCCCGCGACGGCCACCGCCCCGCCGCCGCCGTTTCGCCGCGCGCCGCCTTGGCGCGTTTCATTAAAACAGGACCAATTTACACCGGAAGAAATCATGAGAGCGTGACAATGACGGTCCGCATAGGAATGAGGACATCGCGCCGCCATGTGGCCATGAGAGCTTCCCAGGACTCGCGGCCGAAGCGGCTCGCGTCACCAACGGCCACCTCATGTCACCTACCGCCGGACTCTGTCGTCTCGGCAGACATGCAAATGCACGCAGCCGTGCGCGTAGCGCTTGTGCCTGGTTTTTCTTTTGTTTCTCATTACATTTGTGACAGTCTACTTGAAGTAGAGGCCGCCGCGCGCTGGACTGCCGGACTTTAGGCTGGACGACTAATGAAGCTCCCCGCAACTGGCGGTCTGGCGGCTGGAGCCGAACGACGCTGTCTCACTCGCATCCTCTCCGCACGCCCCACAAGTGAGAGAGAGACGGGCGTCGTCCGGAATGGTTCTGCTGGCGGACACCGCCGCCGTGCCCCGAGGCCATGCCCCGGCCGCCGCACTGCCGCCGCGCCGCCGCCGTGTCACTTGCGCGATGAATTTTCATGAGCGCGTTTTCTCGACTGGAACGGAGCTAGCGTCCGAACATCGCGATGTTGCGCGGCGCGCAGGCGTGGCGCGGCGCGGCGTGCCGTGGGGACGTAATTATTGTCGGGCGCATCTGTCCATTATTAGTGTCCATGTCGTCGCAGCGAGCGCAGCGCCCCGACGGCGCGCAGTTCCGCTGCCGCCTGTTCCGGCCTGCGCGGCCCCCACCGCGGTCCCCACCGCGGCCCCCGCCACGAGAACAACTCGCCTTGGTTGTTGTTTCTGGTTCGGTTTGCAACGTCCGCGCCGTGTCATCTGGCGGGGCGGGTGGTGAAGTCGCGGCCACTTCCGCCGCCCTGACAAATCACCCCCTCATTCCAGATGCAAAGCAGGCTGAGACAATTGGGGAATGCGACGCCGCCGGGGTGGGGGCGGCTGGCCGGCGCGCGGCAGGGCAGGTGCACGTCGCGGTCGTCACGGTGTTCGTCGCGGGTCCGGCCGGTCCGGTGTTAATGACCAACGGTAAACATTGGCGTAGCCGGCGGCTCGTCTCGCAGGCCCTACCGGTCGTCGCCGAATCCTCGGACCAGCTTGTTTGGCCGTCATTCAGGCTGCCTCATGGGACGCTCAGCGGAGCGTGAGGCGCTGGTGGCGCCAAGGGGCCAGCGCGGCCAGCTACCCCCTGCGGGCGCATTGTTGCTCACGGAAGGTTCCATGAAAACACGGCCGAGTTCCGTGAATCGTGGGTGGCTTTCTCAGAACGGGCTCCGGGTGCAGACACCCCGTCTACCTGCAGCAGCGGGGTGGAGGTCGCCCCCAGGCCGCCCGGACCCCCGGCGGATACAGGAAGCAGTCGTGTCACTTGTCGCACAGCCCGGCCGCTGAAGCGCGCTGCACGCCGCTGGGCGATCTGGCTGTGACGTGGCGCCGGTTCGGGTTTAATTGCTCGGAAGGCTTCTTTACAGTGGGCAGGGAGGCGCTGACCACGACTCGGCTCTGTCATCCGCTGACGACCCGGACCACCGGCGCACTCGCTGACTGCGGCCAGGCCGATGGCCAGGCAGGCCTATTGCTCGGAGGCTGCTTGATGGCTGGACAGTGCCTTTATGGCGTGGCCGTGGCGTGCCTATGGCTCATCGCGTCGCGCGGCCTCTCCGGACACCGAACTGCAATGACCTACGTGAGACGAGTACCCGAGTAGATGGGTGCCCGGCCGCGCCACGCCACGCACAGGTTCACCTGCCGACCCGACCCCATTAGCCAAGCGTGTGTGAGTGTGTGTGTGTGTGTCGCTGCAGGAATGCGCTCTGGAAGGCGCACTGTCGCGCGCTTGCCGCAGGAGTTATGCGTGTCACGTGTTTCTGCGGTTCTCGGTACTCTTGGTACTTGGCACCCGTACTGGACGCTTTCGCGGCGAGGCGGCGGTCGGCCGGCGGGTGTGATTGCTCTGGCCGGCTTTGCCCGCCTTACGCAAGCCGCTGGCGGTGCCGCGGTACGTTTAGTGATTGCTGGTAGCCGCATATGTCTGCGTCTCAGTGTCCCGATGGTCCGACGGGGGCGTCGTGAGAGCTTTCTCCCTCCGCGGCGAGCGCCGAGCCTAGGCTGTGAGTCGGGTGGGGCGCGGGGACTCATCAGCTGGTCACGTCGGCGGCGTGGACGTCGTCTGTGATGGCAGTGATGGCGCGGCGGGCAAGGGCCGATCGGCCGGCGCACGTCCTTGATACGTCAAAAACCTTTTAAGCTAGTTGTGCGGGAGCCGGGCTGGACCCCTCTGTGTCTCGCCGCTCCGGGCCTTGATGGGCCGTGAGTGCCCCGTCAACCTGTGTGGGTGCGCGGGAGAGGGAATGCCAGGGGAGAGCAAAAATTAATTAACACTGTGAGAGCGTCTTGGCTTTTACAAAATTTTGATTTCGGTGTGCAGGTTTACTTTGTTTTGGTGACCGGCAGAGGTGTGCCCTGCGCCCCTCCACCCTCCTCGCAGCGTCCCTCACGATGGCGCGTCGCACCAATCAGCCCCCCAGTCGCACCAACGAGACGCCCCGACGACGTCGACGCCGCCGTCACAAAAGCGCCACCACAATTGGTCGCCACTCCCTCCCTGCCCTTTTTAGTGGAAGAAAATAAAAGAAAAAAATCAAATTCTTCGGAGAGAAAAAATGCCCCTGTCTTCCTCCCACGCAATTACTGGGGCTGCCCCAAAGTGTGAAGTCACACAGTGTTCACACCTCCGACGGGCCCTACCTGGGGACCCTTTTGATTCCCCAACACCCATGAAATTCTGGCGTCTCGAGGGGCAGTTCTCGAGCGGCGCGACCTAGCGGCGGCAGTCAGCTCGACACCTGTTTTCTGGTGTTCTCTTCGCGAGTTTCTGCGATTTTGTTCATTTTGCTCTTGTGATCGTGAAAATTCAGTTAGCTATGGAGATTGGCGCCCTGGTTAAACGCTGCCCAAAAACGGGTGTAGAAGGATGGCACTCACCATGCAAACGAATAAGAAGCCACAAATCACGGCAATCGGCAACATTTCTGTCATTTGATTAATGAGTTGTGTCATTGTACCCCAATTTGGCACAGTGCTGGCGGCTTGGAGGGCGTCCCTTTGTGGGCGGCGGACCTCCGTGAAGATGAAGTTCATCTTTTACTCATACGTCTTCCACAAGGGAGGGGATTGGTGATCATTGCTTTAAGTGTACAAGTTTTATTTTTTGTGACAAAAGTAAAACCAAAGATTTTTCTCCACTCGCGACCTTTCCAAGGCTGTCGCACTCTTCTTGCATGAACTCGTTGCATCAGTGAAAGGCAGCTGGGTGTTGCACAGGTGTGGGTCCTAATTGTGGACAAGGCGCGCACAAAAGAAGTATCTGGAAATGTTTGTCCCTATTCTCTTTGGCATTGTGTGGAAGGTCCGGCGCGCCGCCAGGACCAGCCAGGACCTCTGCAGGGCCGCCAGAGACGCCGTACCGTCACAGATCATCTCGAAATAATGCGGCGTTACCTGCCCCTGGCTGGCTTCGCTGGTTCGACTCGCTCCAACGCAAACACCCGACATATTTATTTCTTTCATTTTTCGCGCTCGGCTTTGCAATATAAGGCGAATCCGGCCGGCGTCTTCTGTGTGATCTAATAGTGCTGAAAAGGTTCAATCGGCCGGCCTAATGCGAGGAGGCGGCTGCAGCTCGTCAACCAACCTAAAGAGGACCCTTCCGCCTTGACTTGAATTTCTCCGCCATTTTAAATCCTGCCTCAACTGAGAACCATCAACAATAACGGCAACAAATGTCTTGAAAATGTTTCAAAACTCAACAGAGACACGCGGGTCCACTTTGACATGACTGAAACCGGCTGCGGGTGTATCAAGCGGCAGCTCAGCGAGCCCGCGGCGACTTTCTCAATGTTCAATTAATTAACGACTGCATATATTGACACGGTGCTATCGGCCGCGGTGACCTCATCAGCGCCGGTGTGCAGTAGCCGCGGAGCCAGCCAGCCTCTGCGAAGCGCACTGAACCGAGAGCAGACGACGCAAGGTTGCCCGCGCGCGCGCGCCCCCCCCCCCACACACACACACACACACACACACACATATATACACACACTCACACATGCGCGCGCGCTGTGTGAAATGTCAGCCTGGATGAGGTACGTGGATGGGGCGTCACGATGTTTGCAGAGGTCACGACGTGCCGCGATGCGGTATTTCTCCGTCTTTTTGCCATACCTTATTTCTGTCGAGTACCATTTAATTTTGGGTGACTCCTTTGCCTCGGGAAAATGCGCGGCTGCTTGTCTTTCTTTGTTGTGGGTTCAAATTCCACCGTGCTTTGGTACGACACCCCCGCCCCTTGCTCGGACGCTGTCCAAAGAAGACCCCTCTGCCACATCGAGTGTGAGGGTGGGTGGCCCTACCGCGAATAGCCGCGGGCTCGTGGCAGACACAAACCCGACGTTGTTGCTACAGTGATTTCCTCTGATCAGCCGGCCGGAAAATGAGCAAGTATGCAGATGATTAAATCCGGACGCTTTCTGGACGTGCGCTGCTCTGCAGGCTGATTCCGAACATGAGCTCTGTCTCTCTCAAGCTTGGGGCAACCCAAAGGTTTGCGAGAGTAAGAGAGAGACTGTTAGGACTCGGCCTGCCACGGCGCGTGCCCAGACTGGCGCCCCGGCTGGCCGTGCTGGCGCTGCTGGCCGTGCTGGCGCCGGACCCCCGCGAACGCGACACACGCCACAAAGGCTGTAATCAGGCCGGCATGCCATATCGGGGACACGCTGCGCGATGCTTATCGAAATCGTTTAATCACAGAGCTGCCGCGCGGCCTGATACGACGATGATGTTTTTTCTATTCAACTTCTCGTCAGGGATCGCTTAAAATGCCGTCCAAGACCAACAAACAAGCGACACGCAGAGTGTCGGTGGTGGCCGCCGTATGACCACGGAGAGGCATTCTGCTTCGCGTGCACTGTAAAATGTTTATTCGTTTGTTTTGACTTACGCAGCCATTGTTTTTCCCCGAGGACGCTGGCAGCCTGAGAGTATCCCTCATCCTTATTTCGCGGCGGTGATTTGCTGTGTAAAAGGCTCGGGAGTATGGAAACAAATTATGGTCAGTAGTGTGTGTGTGTGTGTGTGTGTGTGTGTGTGTCACATATTCCTGTTAATTACACACCCCGCGGGGCGCGTTGGACGCGGCTATGCCGAGCGATAAAGCATTCTGAGCGAGTCACCGTGTGTGCCTCTGTGTGTCTGTGTGAGTGCGTGCAGTGCGTCACTGCTGCCGCAACCAATGGCTGCAGGTGCCTAGCCTTGAAGATTTAAAGTGTCACTCTCCGCGGAGCGACGGCCTTCCCGCGCTGGGCGTCGCGGATTGTTTTCAGTCTTTCGTTCGTATGTGCGCTTGGCTGCGTGGCCAATGTGGTACTTATTATTACGCCAGGACAGCCTGGCCAAGCCAGACGCGGAAACGGAAGGGTGTGCATGTTGCCGCGATGGGCCCGACGAGAGGCATGTCGCGAGCGTTTTGCCTGGGCTCGGGGTTGGCACAGTCCTTCTCACGCTTGGGTAATGACATGATCAGCTTCCCCGAGGTCCCTCGCCGAGTCTCTGGCCAGCCGTGTGGCGAGGCGTGACAAGGGCCGCCCCCCGCAGCCGCGCTGCGCTGCCCCGCGGCCCCACGGACCGGTTGTGACCCTCTCCCCAGCGACACTGCGCCGTGTGAAGCGCCCAGCACAGCCATTCCGAACAGAGCTTCGTCGCTCTGTCTCCCTCGCACCTTGGCAAAGCACCCACGAGCGCAAGAGAAACAGAGAGAGCACTTTTAAGAATGAGCCCGCTGGCAGGCCGGCCACCGCCCCCTTATCACAGTCGCGTAAACATCGCTGGTTCCACTGGTCGACGTTCCTTTGTGTACGTGGTCACGCGAGAGGCCAGCCGAAATTTAGAGGCCTTCGTCGTCCACTCTTATATATTTTTCTTTCTCCAACTTTATGCAAATGTTTCTTTTTAAATAATAAATTTTTTCCTTTTTTTTCTTGTTGAGTTAAAAGTCTCTATAATCTGAGTGTTTTGCCCGGCCAAGTAATTCAAGAGTTGTCGACCCCATGGAGTGGCCACCACATGTGACCGCGGTGCCTCCATTCCAACGAGTCACCTCCTGCCGCCGATGTGGTCGCCCTAACGGTGACCGAAACAACGCCCCCCTCCCTCCTAGGCTTGACCGGTAGGGGCCAGGTTTCGTGGTCCGCCTGTACGATGCGGTCCGGGCTGCCGTGGGCCCAGGCCCTTACATGGGGCCCAACCGCGTCCCCGCCGGGCCCTGCAGGATCCTGCTGCCGCTGCGCCCCACCACGGGACTCGAAATCTATCTTGTCTCCGGCTGGTTATAGACAAAGCCACGCTGGCCGGCCGCCCCGCCACGCCACGCCCCGCAGTGCCGCCGTGCCTGCATTATTCATTATCGTATAGGACGTGGCCGTCGTGGCCGGTCGGGCTTGACCCGACACCACCGCCGCCTGGTCCTCTTAATCCAAGGCTCCGCGCACTCACACTTTAAAAACAAAACCTTCACTGCAATTCGATTGGTAAGTTTGCTTGCCAATCCAGTGGCGCTCCGTTTTGAATGCCAAAATTTAGCCTTCTGGGCCCGGATCGGCCTCTTCGAATGCCAAAATTTGGCATTCCGGTGAACTTGGATGCCAAATTTTGGCATTTAAAAAGGCCAATCCGGCCCAGAATGCCAAATTTTGGCATTCAATTCGGAGCGCCACTGGAGTGGCAAGCAAACTTACCAATGGAATTGCAGTGTCAGGTGGAGTGATTGCAGTCCGAGTTCGATCCTGTAGACAGCCGGGTGACAACCCCGTCTTGTGCGCCCTTTGTGACGTGGCGCCGGTTGGCCTCGAAGTACACTGTCATGCGGCGGGAGCCACTCTGTCATCGCGTCAGTTGGGCCCCCGGCTGTATGTGTGTGTGCGTGTCCGCGTCATGGAATCCTGTCGACCAATCAGACACGTCCTACGTCCCGTCATTCCCCGCTGCCGCGTCGCTGCCGGCCCGCCTTACGCGGTCAGGGGTCAGGGCTACGCCCGGACCGCAGCCATCCTGAGGCAGCTGCTTCGGCGGCTGCTTCGGCGGCTGCTTCGGCGGCTGCTTCGGCGGTGGCGATCTGACAGAGACGGCTTCGGCTCGACTCCCGGCGATTGACGGCTGCCCTGCAGATAAGCAGCTGGCTTGGCTCTGCTCTGCCCATGGCGGGAGCGTCCCCGCGCTCCCGTTGACATGCCGTGACTGGCTTTGTCTTCCTCGACGCGGAATTGGCCGAGCCAGTAATGTCCAGTTCCTGGTCCGGCCCGTAATAATCAATAAGTCTGGTACGTGCGTCTGTTTAGAGGGACTCGTTGCGGACACCCCTGCGCCCTCCAAATTACAGCACTGCACAGGACTCCACGGCTCCAGCACGGCACCACAGCGCACCAGGTCCCCGTAGTAATGACAGGGACGACGTGCAGTACTCGGCTGGAAAAGGGTTAAGGAATATAAAACACGTTTTGCAATTTTAAAAAAATCGTTTTTGTGAAGTCGATTTTAACCTCCCAATTTCACTGGTTAAATATTTGAGTGCGTTTGTGCGGTTCGAATAAGCGACCCACTGCACGAGACTTTTACAGGTGTGATGAGTATCACTCTTCCGCTTGTTGTGGGCGTCCTTGTGTACTGCTGCGCGGTGCGGTATTCTCCCCGAGACTGACGGACAGACGTCAGTTCGTTCTCCTTGTTTTCTTTTTCGTCTTTTATTCCCTACTCGGCATTTTTTTTTATTTCCCCCCACACATCCTTATAACCACATGCCCTACCGGCCGCTGACTCGTTGATACCAGAAATCAATGCTTTGGCTCCAGGCAGGTCAATAAGTATGTTTTGTCATCTTTACGGCCCCAACGAGAGTCCCGCGGTCGAGAGGGGCTTGTTTGGCCAGGAAACACACATACACACTCACGAGTTGTCTTTGTGCTTTGACGTGACAAGAGGAATTTGTCCAGTGGCTTCATGCGGCGGTGCCTCGGCCATGTCGACTTCGGCCCGTGAGATATCGCCGGCCGTTTGACACAGAGCAGACGACGAGAAAGCATCCAGCGACGGCTGATTGGAAACTCTAACGGCTGGCCCTGCAGGACATGCACTCATTACTGGAGACAAACCCTTTGCGCCCGTAAGGGGGCTACGCTAGAGCGCGGTAAAAAGAGCAGGAAAAAGGAGGGTCTTGAGCACGCGGAGAGTCTAATGAAGTGACCACTTAGGGAGGCGTCGTCGTCGCGGACGGTACGGACGGACATGACCTGGCGGCCCTGCGGGCAACGCGGCGCCATATTTTTGCCGCGGCAATGGGATGCGATGCCGTCCGTGGCGTCCCGTCCCACGACCCGCCTCGCAGGGTGCGGCAGCGACACGTGTCCCTCTAATGAGCGGCTTCAGATTCCAGGCACACCGCAGCCGTACATCATGTGACGAGAACAAATGGGGAAAAAATACACACGGAGATCTTTCGCAGCCGGATGGCATCCGTGGAAATAGTCTACAACTTTTACTTTTGGAGACCTAAGGCGAAGTGTTTGAGGCCGACGTGCTCGTTCTTCACGTCCCCTGGCTTGCAGGCCGCCGTTAGTTACTACCGGTTCGAATTATACCGCAGGAGACAATGCCCGGCCCATAACATACGTCCTGGCCCCACGGTATGGATAGCTCCCAGTCCAAGCAGTATGTTATGACACGCCATCTTGCTCACGACGTGAGCCAGGCGAGGTATCGGTAGTCCAAGCAGTAGTGGTTTTCGATTCTCCGCGCCATCGCGGGGCCCAAGTGCGGGCGGACGCCATGGAGGGGGCCCCGCTTGCCCCGCCACTGCGCGCTGCGTGGAGGGGACACGTCTCCGCCCAGCGGCAGCATGGCAGGCGAGGCGTCCCCCGCCGCCCTCCCCGGCCCCGCGTCGCAGCGCCCTTTCCCAGGACCCCGAGGGCACCACAACGGGTCGCGCCTACCGTGACATTCTCCCGTTTGCTGTGCACCTGGACCCTCGGAAACTGAATTCAGGATGGCCGGAGGCCCGTGATAACTACGAACTGTCGGATGAAAACTCGCAGCAAAGCCTTGCAATTTCGACCCTCCACATACGACTCGACCAGTAAAGTACCGAGAAATCGCGCAACACGTTCGGTCTGCGTTTCTTCTTGTTGCTGAAGAGAGAAAAAGAGCAAAAAGCATTTTGTTCCTAAAAAGACTAAATCTGGCGATGGACATGCCGTATCATTTGCACCGACGCGGCAAAGGGAGAGGGTGCCGCCACGCCACCTCCCCCTCCCCTTGGGCCCCACAGTCGCCTTCCGCATTGCGCCGCATCGCGGACGAAACGGGTTTCGGAAGGAACCGCCCTCTGCGATGCCCCTCTGATGATACATAAATTACGTCGCGAGGCTCGATTAACACAATGCCTCACGCAGGGCTGTGCCGGGCTTTGCAGTGGGCCGGCCGCCTTGATAATGTCGCCCAGTGTCGATGGAAGGTCGCTCTCCAATCTCCTGATCACGTTTTGAGTCACGTTGTTTTGGACAGGGCCGAGGGGGGGACCCACAATCGCAGCCCGGAGCCAGGACCAAATTATACACAGGGCGTCGGTGTATCTTTTATTTATAGGGCGTAAAGGTGATTTAATGTGCGGTCTAGTTCGGCTGTCGCCCACTAGAGTGTCCGTCCGCGTGGTCCAGCAGTGCATCATCCCGGTGCGCGGCCGCCAGGGCGAGGCTGGGCCCAGCGACACACGGCGCTCGCCCTGCTCGGCGTGTCATAACAGTCACGGCTGAGATTTAGGGACTCCGCGAGATAAGCGGGCCTCAATCTGATTGGTGGCGACAAGCGAGGGCCCCGCAGACCCAGAGACGTGGCTGGGTCCTGCTTCGTCGCGACGCTCAGGAATGCTGGTCTTGGACCGACATGGCCCCCATGCCCCCACATTACGAAGATGGTCGCCCCGAGTAATCATTACAGGCTGATCCACAACGGCCGAACCTGCAGCAGCCGCCGGGGGCCGAAGAGAAAATCGGGGACCGCGGAGGGTCCAGCGTGTGTGTCGTCTTGTCATCCACGCGGCCCGGCTGGAGCTCGAGGCCCCCGGGGGCAACGCTTTAACAAGCAGGAGGTTTCCATACGTGGCTTGCATTTTTGGATGCCTTCTTATTCAAGTCCAGCGTAGTCGCTCTCTAGCGCCCTCCTCATCCTCATATTCGCAGCGAAGCAGTGAGCTATCTCAATAAGACGGGTCTGGCATCTCCTCTGTGGGCATTACTCCAGCATCGGTTGTAAAGCATCAGACGGCGCTGTTCTTTTTGCCGTCGTAAACCCCGGTCGAGTATCACCCAAGTAATCTGCTGATCGTATAGCACAACACGCAGTGCATTGCGGACATGACGACGATGTCTTTATTTCAGGAGATTGAGCCAGAGGTTCATCGGGTTCGTTTTCGAAATTGGGAATGGCAGGCTTTTGCGTGATCTTTGTATACTGGCAGGACACTTTTGTTTCGGCTACAGGTTTGCCTTGTGAAATGAGTTTTTCAGTACGGCACCAGGAAAAAGGGTAAACTGCAATCATTGGTAGCAGGTGTGGCACTGCAGTGCGGAGATGGGACGGAAACGGGAGATAAGTGGTAAGGCGTGTGTTGTTGGAAGTGTAAAGTGGTTGGTTCAGTAAAAATATAAAAAAGAGGGGTTAGACCGTATCTGGACCCGAGGGCGACGGAGCTGATTTAAAATCTAATTTGCTATAAAGTAAAACTCTGTCACTTTGAATTTTGGCGCCGAGCTCATGATGCAGAGAGGAAGTAGGAGGCGGAAGAAGGTGGTTTGGAGCGGCACTCGCCAACAGTTATTACTGGTAACGGAGCAGTATGCGCCTCTAATCGCAGCAAACCGTCCCATGCAGGTGATGCGGGTTTGATTCGTCGAATCGCCAGAAACTTGTTAGGAGAGTGTGATTTTGGTAAATTACGGGTACTGTACTTGTAGTCCTTGTTCCTTCCTTCGTCACGTCTCTCTCTCTCTCTCTCTCTCTCTCTCTCTCTCTCTCTCTCTCTCTCTCTCTCTCTCTCTCTCTCTCTTTCCCTCTCTTTCCCTCTCTTTCTCTCTCTTTTTCTCTCTCTTTCTATATCTTTCTCTCTCTTTTTCTCTCTTTCTCTCTTTCTCTCTCTCTCTCACTCTCTCTCTCTCCACTCCAATTCGGTGCGTCCAGGCGACCTGACCACAGCTGGCTGTGGTCGCAGTCTTGATTGTCTTCTCCACAAATTCACCGGGTTCATTTTGTCCCGTGTGATGGCTGGCCGGAATACACGAAGCTCTCTCAGTGACTCACGTGTGACCATGTGATACTGCCTTGAGTGTTTCCAATTTCAGCGCGCGCCTTTTAAAGCAAAAAAAAAGTAAAATGTTTCGCATTATGTTGACCTAACCTTAAAATTATTTTAAGGTTAGGTTAGGAACAAATACGAATCGTTCAGCTTTCCTGCCGCCAGAGAGTGTCTCGCCAAGCCACCTTTTACATTGCAAAACCACCCGTTCTATTTCACGTTAGAAATCGGAAGTAGCACGTTGCCTTTCGTTGGCGACCAGGTGCGTAGACCATGTACTAGTTAGAATCAAAGCCCAAACTAGAAAGAAATCGATCGGAAATTGATACCTTTTTGCATTGGGTAAGTGACGCAATATGGGGTCCGAGCCTCGTGAGCTGCATGGCGGTCGCAGTCGTAATTGCGTTGTATGACATGTTGCATCGATTCCGAAGGCTGCTACTAGTCCGGCAGCAGGAACACGTAGAAAATTGAATGCCCCCTCCTCCCCCCCTCTCCCCCGACTTCCATCGAACCTTGAGACAATGGGGCTGCCTGGTACATAATGGCCGCATGATGGCCGGTGTCGCATACGTTATGATGCGCCACAACAACTCGGAGCGATGTAATGTGATATTAAATTTCCTGCTCACGATGACGTGGGGGCGCAGCTTCTGCTTCTCCTTGGCGGTGACCGGCGTCGTGAGGTCTCAATTGAAATGCAATAGAGAACACGAAACGAGCAAATGCCACCAGCACCGAAAATAGTGCAAACGAATGGGTGGCAGTGCGGGCCGGCGATGACGATGCGAGTTGATTTGGCGGTAAAGCTCACGAAGCAGAAGTGGAGCTGACGCGTCGTAATGAGGTCGCGGTGAGTGTGATCGCCCTTGGAGGGCCCTTTTTTGTCGTGTCCACCAGCAGCGCAGTAATTAGTGGATCGAGGGGGCCGGGGAGGGCCACAGTGGGCCACCCAATGAGAGCAGCGGCGAGCGGCTGGTGAGAGGTGGCTCCTTGGTGCCATACCGGCGGCACGGCAGTGGCGTAGGCACGTCCACCGATAATTCATTCGAGGCGGTGAAAACACTACACAAAACTGCCCATGGTGCCTAAAACTTTTGGTCCTACACAATTTATGAAATTTTAATGTTAAGTTAATTGTGTTAAATTATGTAAGTAGGAGATTTGTTTTCCTTTTTTTCCCACTACGCGGTGCTACGCCGCTGCCTGCCTCCCGTTCGGGCGGCCCCGGCCCGGCGGTCATTTTCGGACCACACCGGCGCGGTGCCGCCCTGTCGCTGCCGCCGCGGCGCACCTTCGCTCCTGTCGCTTGGTCGAGCGCGAAGTCGCTTTATGTATTCGGTTGTCCGTCCGGCCCCACCACGCCGCGCCGCACCACGCCCCTCCTCGGCGCCCTCGGCGGGGGCAGGGACGGACGCGCCCGGAATGTGGCCCGATGCTCGTGATATTCGTCGCGTTTTTTGGGGCCGGGCGCGCGTCGCTGGGCGCGAGCGAGCCCGGGCGTGGCGGGGCGTGGCGGGGCGTGGCGGGGCGTGGCGGGGCGGGCACGCGATGCGAGAGGTGAGATTAATGTGACCAATGGCCGTGGCGGCCTGGCCGGGGACGCCCTAGGGTGTCCGGCAAGGGTCGCCCCGATCAAAACCAGAGTGCGCGGCCCGCCTCGGACTTATGGGCGTTTTTGGTCCGGTTTGGATAGGCAGCGTGAGATGGCCGCGACGATATGGGCGTCGTGCCGCGGTCGCTGACTTGCCGCGCGGGGGTCTGGGGTCCTGGACGGCGTCCTGGACGAGGGGGGCGGGGCGCTGCTCGCATTCCGAGGCCCTTGAGAGCGTCGAGGCGACCGCCACCCATTACGACGCATTGTGCGGTGGCGCGATGGCGGTGGCACACGTCCCGCAGTCCCCCGCCACTGTAATGACCAGCTCAAGTGCACGGATTGCGCTCTGCAAAAATCCCCCCATTTCAAAAAAAAAGTGTGTGGACGCGCGACGGCGAACCGCGGCTCCGGTGGGCGGGTCAGTGGTCGTGACCACCACGTCACTCGCGAGGAGGAGTCCCACCCAGAACCCTGTCCGGCCCGGCGACTAGATTCCCGTTCGCCTCCGAACCGCAATGTGAATGTGAGTTACGATACGCTGGTTTATTTCAATTATTATTGGGCGACCGGTTCGGGGCTCCGGGCTTTGGGTCCGGGCCTGTCCCGTCGGAAAGCAATTAGCTCATCTCGAGTCCGTGTTATTACCGATCGCGGTAATAGGCGTGTCGCCGTGTTTTCGATGTCGCCCAAATTGCCGCCGGCCGAGATAGTATCTCTACCGGTCCACCTTGGGTGCCGCGCCGGTGCCGCGCCGGGGCCACGGCTGGCCCACTGGGCTGGGACACTCCACGTGAAGGGCGCTGCATTAACGGGCACGCAGCGGCCTTGGTCGCGTCGGCGCCGCACTGCGCCACGCGTGCGTGAGAAGGAGGCCCATCCTCGCGTGGCGCAGTGCGGCACCGGACCTTACGGCACCTTGGATGCCACCGATCGGTTGCAGCAGGTTCCTGTTGTCGTTACATACCGATCCGCGTGCGCACCGCACGCACGCAACAACCTTCTCATCGCCGGCAACCAAAATTGACTTCTCCGTGTTTTTGTTTTTCCTGAGTGTCGATATGATGCCGCAGTTTCCGGTGTACTCGCTCAGGACGATGATCGCCGCAGGACTGTCCCGTGTCGTCCCCGGGCCGCCTCGCCGCCTCCATCAGCACGACGGCGACGTCGGGCACCCAGGCCGGCACCCAGGGGGACAGTACCTAAATACATCATGATATACCTGGCCGAGGAGACGCAACGTTTACCGAACCCTAATTTTGGATAAACGCTCGGCCGTTATTACGTGGCGTATGGGGACGTGATAGTGGGAGGGGGTGTCATGTGCTGACGACTGTAATCGGGGCCTCGGGCTTGACGCTCCGTCTCTCTCGCACCCCGCGCTGGGACGCCCCGAGAGTGCGAGAGAGACCGAGAGACTGCTCGGAATCAAACTGCAGCGCGGGATCCGGGGAGGAAGCGGACGTGGGGATGGGGTGGGACCGCATCCGCCCCCTACGGGGCCCTGGCTGGGGCCCTGGCTGGGGCTGCCGCCCCCTCGACCGCCCTTTTCGGTAATTCTCTCTTGCGCCTTGCGTCGGGTAAAATATCGTTGTCCGAGAGGTCGGGGTGGCGAGGTGTTTTCGCTTCGCGCGCTATTCGCCACGGCTCGTTATATTCTTCCGAGACATTAGCCGTATGGGAAGGGGCTGCGGTGGGTGCCCCACGACGCCGGGGACGGCCCTCTGTTTCCAAGCCGGCCGGATCGGCCCCCGAAATTGAAGTGGACCTGGCGACGCTGGGGCGACGCTGGGGCGCACGATCCTGCGTCTTGTTTTTTCAGGGCGACGCGTCGCTGCACGTCACGGACGACCGCAAGGGAATCGTCAACGAGACCGTGATCATCTTCCCGGCGGCCAATTACCGGGCAGCGAGTCAAGGCGGCGCGGCGGCACCCAGCGGGCATTATCTTGTTGTTGGCCGTAGGAGAGGACTTGCAGAGGACGCGCGGCGGTGGACATTTGTCGTGCGGAGATTTTCTTCGGGATGGTTGGCACCAACATTTTTATCATTTTCTTGTTATTGTTTTGAGTGTATATTCTTTCGACCATTGAGCGCAGGGCCCAGGCACTGCGTCCAGCGCGGCACTGACGTCGTCGCGGGTAAAAAATGATTGTCTCGGCGCGGCCAAGGCGGCCAGGCCGGGCAGGCCGGGCGCGCGGGGCCGCGGCGACAGCAACAAGGACAGGAGGCGCGGGCCGGGCGTCGCGTGGCGTCGCGTCCGTGTCGTGACACAGCCTTATTGTGTACAGATGGACATTCCTTTATTATTTCAGCTCGTCGTTTTTCTCCGCGTCATTGCCGTCTCCTCGTTGGCGCGGCCTTCGCGAGACAAAGGCGCCACGGGCCGCGGACAGTCCGTGCACGGACGGACGGTTCCCGCGCCGGGAGGCTGCGAGGCGCTCTGCATGGCCCGGCCACTCACTGCCCGGCCTGGCGGCCCGCACTGCAACAAGTGCGACAAGTGTCTGTCTCCCTTGCACCTGTGGCGCGCCTATTGTCTCCGCGTGTTGTGACAGCGCCGTGATGGAGCAGTGCGTCGTGTGCCGATCATGCAGTGCTTCGTGCGAGCCGTCTGGGGCAAATAGCGCCCTTCCTGCGGGTCACTCAAGGGGTCGCTGCTGTTCCAAGTCCGAGACCAAGTCGCCCCCAGCGGGACCCAGGTGGCCGCCGCCGGGTGGGGCCGCCCTCATTGGAATTCATACCAAAGGGTTGCAGGGCTGGCCAGAGGGCTGGCCAGCCCGCGTGGCGGCAGGGCCGGACAGGGCCGGGCAGGGCGGCAGGGCGGCAGCGGTAGCCAAAGGGTGATTCCGGGAAGGGACTGTCAAAGGCACCGGCTGCCGACGGCTCCATCCGTGGCCCGTGCCGCGCCCATTGTCGCGCAGCCAAGGCCGGACGGGTTACGTGAATTATCGAGGGTTTTTTCCGTGTGCAATGTGGGGGGCGTGCTGCGGCGGCATCTGGGATGCGCGGCACTGCTCAGCGTGTTTTCGTCGCTCTGTCTCTCTCGCACTCACGCGGCCTCGGGTGCGGGTGTGAGGGAGACAGCGAGACGGTCCGGACTCCGGCAGCGCACGGCTCAGAAGGGTCACGAGACGTTCCAGAGCAGCGCCCCTCCAGATGCGCTGGATGACACTAGACCATCAGTGCCGGCGCAGCGCAGGGCCTTCAGGGTGTTCTGGCGCGCCTCCCCTATTGCTGTCGCCGGGGAGTTATCCTTTTCCGCTTGGTTTCGACGCAGCGAATAATTTGAGCTTTCTTCACTCTTTCCTTCCCCGGTCTGGCTTTCGTCCCGGCGCACGCACCGTGAAAACGCCCCCCGTTTTATGATTCTTTCCCTGGCGTGACCTGGCCCTCCTGGCCCACTGCAAAGACTGTTGTGATTGACATTTCCCAATCGTGAGAGCCAGTGGCTCGGACAGAGCTAGCGCAGATAGCGCCACCGTGCCGGACCACCCTGGACGGCCTCGACCACCGCGTCGGCGCCCTAAAGCCACCCTAAACAAACGTAATTGCTTTGTCACTCGCAATCTTCTCAGTTCACGCGTGACAAAAACTCTGGGATGATCCTTTGTGTCCCCTGGCTGCACGGCCAGGCGGAAGATTGGCCAACAAGATCATGTCCCCGGGCCTGTTGTTTACTTAGCCCGCTCCGTGCGTGGCTGCGTCCTCCTTGCAGCAGTTGAATGGCTCTCGACGGGTCAGCGCAATCCTGGGCCAACAGGTAACACCCGAATTTCGAAAGTATGTTTATGGTTCAAGGTTCGGCAATGGGTTCACCCTGTGCCACTCCTTCGCTGCGGTATCTTCCCCCGGAGGCTCCCGGTCTGGTTCGAGTTTCCCTCGATAGCCTTCTGGCCGACACTTTTTCCGCCTCCTTCCCGAAATTTGAAACCCCTGGTACGGCTTTCCGCTGCCGCTGTCTACGAGTGCGAGAGAGACGAGAGCAGGAACCGGGCCGCAGCGCAGCGCTGCGCAGCGCCAGCCTCCTCAGCGTGTGCTGCTTGGCCGCGCGCTTCTGAGAGGCTGGCTGCTTCTTTCTGCACGGCCGTGCTGGCCGCCGATTGTAGTCGTGACCCCTGTGTCGGTGGCCACTGGAGCACCGGGGACCCGCATCATTCATACGCGCGGCTTGAGTTAGTCTGCTTGTGTCATTGTTCGCCGTGACGTGACCGGGGATGGCGCCCGGCCCACAAAGAAGGGATGGACGGCGCATTACTTGGTGCGCGCAGCTGCAGTGCTGAGGCGCACGATCGACACGATGGAGTGCGTGATGCAGTCCGCCGTGCAGTTTTGGAACAGGGCCGCGCGGCCGCTGCACCACTGCACAGTCACTGCACCGGAAGGCGCGTCATTTACACGCCGTAAAGCTCCACGGCCGGTCGTAAAACAGCATCTGAATACACGGCGACTCTATCGGGGACGTCGCCAACACGTGCGTTACCCCAAACACGCCGGCCTGGCGGCGGCCTTGCCCAAAGGCACCGCCGCGAGTTGTGATTGTGGCGGCAATAAGACGGTCGTAAAAAGCATCCCTCGGGGGGCGCCGGCTAGCGCGGCGGTGCAGTGTTTGATGACACGCCGGCCTCGGTGACAGAGTCAGGTATGGCACCATAGACGCCGCGCCGACGCCCCGCCCCCGGCACTGTCATTGCTCATGTGACCCGGGGACGGCCAGCACGACCTTTACAATGGTAATCTGCTTTGATATCGAGAATCCTCTCGACTTTTGTGTGCGAGTGTCGCTCTCTGACCTGCGGCCCCACTTGTCACATGAGCGAGAAAGATAATCGTGGCCGTCGCAATCCCGCCCCGCCGGCCCTTGGAGCCCTCGGTCCCTTGTCGCCCTTTGTCCCGGCCTTGTCCCGCCGTGTCCTTTGCCGCCCTGGGCGGGTCGCGCTGTCTCTCTCGCAGCCCTTCGGGACGCCCTGTGAGTGCGAGAGAGACGGAGCGACGAAAGCACAGTTCGGACAGGTCCCCCGGGTCCTCTAGGGTCGTCCCATTCCCCAGGCATGATGCGAGCCACTAAGGCTTTTAGTCGGCTGTGAAAAGCCATCTCGACTCGCAGGGAGGTCCGCAGGTTGACGAGGTGGTGCAGCGGGCCGACGACAACGCGACAAACCGCCTCCCCCGCCCTCCCCCACCCCACACCAGTTATGAAATTTGAAACTGCGGCGGCATCGTTGCATCCCGAGCTGTCGTCCCATTTTTGAGGCGGGCGGCGTGCGCGCCGCGTGGAGCCATTTCGCGCGCCTACCTGTGCGGAGGTCGATGCCCGCCCGCCGACCTGCTCGGCTTTTTTCGGTGCGACTTTGGGGACGGTCGACGCGACAAATCCAGAGCCGCTCTGTGTCCCACGCCTTCGGGGTGTCAATCGAATCAAGCGGGGACGCAGAGAGGATTCGGCTTGTGGGCGCGCGCTTTGTCCGGCAGGAGAGTCGCGTCCAGAAACGTTACCCTGTTCACAATGTTTATTTCACTATTTTGATGAACACCGCTGGGTCACGGCGGGTTCGTCACGTCACCCATCGGGGGGTGTCACCGCAGCATGATATAGCGTCTCGTATCGTGCCGTACCGGTGCACCGGGCGACGGACGGACGGACGGACAGACACGGGGACGTCTTGACAGGCGTCTCACTGTGTGTCTCACGCGGCAGGACAGGGCGAGGCGACGCGGGACGAGGCGGCCCGTCCCGTCAAATGTCAGGCGGCACACATGTCGGCTATCACAACCCTGCGTGCGTGCACTGCGCGCTGCATGTGTGCTCGTCGATTTCGGCGACACGCCGCGCGAGCGGATACAGTTTCACGCGCTTTTTGTGGAATTGGAAAGCGGAGGGGGAGGGGGAGGGGGTTCACTCCCGATATTGCCTGGGATTGTGTCTTGCCTGGCGGCGCCGCGCAGCCCACGCAGGCAGGTGGGTCGCAGATGGCCCTTTTTTTTGCACCTTCATTGTCGCGGCATCTGGGCCACCTGCATGGCCGGAAGTAGCGCCAGACCACGCCAGGCCAGCGCCAGGCCGAGTCGAGCGGTTGTCGCACGGCTGAGAGCCCCCCTCCCCCCCAACATCCTCGCCTCCCGCTCCTTGGAGTGCTAAAAGGTTACCGCAGATTTTGCACTCACCTGCTGACCGAGCCGAGCCGTTGTTGCGCGCTCGCTCACTCCCCCCATTCTCTGCCGCTCTCCGCGCGGTGCCCCCCTCCCCCTCCTCTTGGCGCAGCTGCGCAGCTCCTGAAGACTCCAGCAATCAGCCACAGTACGACGGTCGTTGCGTGTCGTCCGATTTTCCGCGAGAGGTGAGGCTGCCCGGGCTGGCCCTGTGGTGCGGTGCTGCCGCGCGGGGACCACCCAGTCCGTCCCACCGGTGTCGTGCCACCAACCCAGGGCCTTGAGTCGTCGTGCCAAATGCCTGCACAGCCCGGACCACGAACAAAACCAAAAACAAGAACAACTGCCATGGTACTCGTGCGCTTCACGCCTACCGCGGGTCCACCAACCCCTGCCTGGAAAAGGTAGACCGGGTCGAGAGGGGGAGAGGAGGGGGAGGGCAGGTAATCACGGTCTCTGTGACAAAGGCGGAGGGGAGCGAAAGGTAATCAAGGTTTGAGTGACGCGCGGCGGCTAGAGGGCGCTGCTGAGTCACTGCCAGGGTGACAAAGGGACCACCACACACACAGGCACGTTATTAATCCCTGGACTCATCACGACGTCCGTCGCCGCGGCGGCGTCCTGACCGCACCCATGCATGCCGCCATCAGGAGGGCGACGCCGCCGCCTCGGTTTTACAGCGTGTGGTGCACCGTGCCTCGGACGGCGACGGCGGCGCTGCCGGTGGAGCCTGGGTCCAGCGACACTGACGCCGCGCGTCGCCACTAAATGTCGGCTTGATCGTGAAAGATGAGGCGCGCTGTCCACGGTAGCGGCTCGCCCTTTCCTCATGCCGAGGGCATTAGTCATCCCACTGCAGCCGAGACGCGGTGACGCTGGCGGCCGCGGTCAGGCGGCCCAGAATATGTGCCATTTGGCCGGTCGCTTCCTCGGCCGCTGCCTTGGCCCTGGCGGCGGTGGGCCCGGTGGGACCCAGCCAGGGTTCCCGCGTCAGGTGACCACAAGAATGTTTACACTCAGGGGTCTCTGGCGATGACTCAACATCGCGGCTGCAGGGCGCAGCGGCCGGGCGCGGCAGCAGTAAAAGTAGCAGAGCTGCAGCGCGGGGCTGGGGCTGGACGCAGCCTGGACGCTGCCTGGACGTAGAGTCCAATAGTGGGAGAGAAACGTGAACCAACTGAATTTGCTGTACACTGATCGCCAGCCAACCTCGAAATGCTCTTTACTATTTCTCAAACTTTGGCCAAAACGGGGGAAAAGTTGCGCGCAGTTTCTCATACAATGGCCAGAACCTTGCCCCGCGTCTAGGACACTACGGAAAATCGAGCCTGGACGAAAAACTACACGCAACTCTTTTCCCGTTTTGGCCAAAGTATGAGAAGTTCGCCGCTCGGGTGAGTCCCATCTGACAAGGACAGGGCTCACGTTTCTCTCCCACTATAGGACTCTACCTGGACGCTGCTTGGACGCAGCCTGGACGCAGCCTGGACGCAGACGCAGGCTGAATGCGCCGAGGGTGCCGGCGTGCTTGACGACGAGCATGGTCGAGACCGACCGGCCGGCCACTGCACTCTAAACATAGAGGACGCCTCGTGATTTACTCTTATTCTGCGCTGACGCGCTGCGGACGCGGGGCTGACCGGCCGATGGCAGGACAGCCTGGTGCAGTACGTAATGACAGTGTCCGCCGCAACACGTACCGCGCGGCCTGAGTGCCTCCTGCCCATCACTGCAAGGCCAAAAAATTACACAAGTTTGAATCCGTTGTCGGCTGGCGGCGGATTTTTCTCTAGACCGGTTTCCAAAAACTGTCAAATGAACGTGAACAAAACCAAGATTATTATTGTAGCGGTTAGCAGGATGTGACGCTGGGCGTCCTCGCGGCCCGGCAGTGACCTTTGCGCTGGCCCTGCAGCGCGCCCGACCTGACGCTTTCTTGACAAAACACTTCCGGGGCGTCGCGCCAAGCGGCCCGCCGAGCCGCGCGCTGCGCGACTGTCGATCGTCCTGATTTTATTTCCTGCTCATTAACAGCATTGAGTGGCGTTGGGAGTTGGCGAGCTGGTGCTGAAAGCCCTCCGACAAGCAGCCGTGAAACAGCGGATCAAAAGCGTGTTTGCGCAGCGCCCGCCGACACCGCTTGCGTTTGAGACTTGTCACTTCGTCACTCGAATATAATGCCCGTGTGTGTGTGTGTGTGTGTGTGTGTGTGTGTGTGTGTGAGAGAGAGAGAGAGAGAGAGAGAGAGAGAGAGAGAGAGAGAGAGAGAGAGAAAGGGAGAGAGAGAGAGAGAGAGCGTGTGTGTCCCTGTGTGAGTGAGATTGTGTTGACGAAGCACACTGTACGCTATTCGGAACGCAGCCACTTCAGCCGTCGGCGTGGTCCGTGTCCCCCGCCTGACTCTGGGCCCTGCCGAGCGATTCCGAATCGTCCTTCCATCGGCGTGTCTCTCTCGCGCCATAGTGGAACAGAGACGCGGCGACGAAGCGATTCTTCGGAGTGAGGCTGCTGGAGCGCGATGCTGAGTCACACTGGGTGGACAGGGCAGTGCGGCTCGGCGCGGCTTCCTAGGAAGTCTCCATGAAGGGAGGGTCATTAGTTCCTCATGGACTTCGCGCCGCCGCGCCCGCCCGATCAAACTCCTCTCATTTCTCTTCTTCTTCTTGTATTTTTCTTCTTCATCTGATTACGCCTTTCCGAGCAGCGGGATTTTGTGGAAGACACCCCGCCGGTCGAGAGGGCGCGGATGGGATGGTGGTTCTCGGCATTCAAAACTCGGCGCCGTGTCGATGAGTCTCTTGGCGAAATGGAGGAAAAGCGTGGAAAAGGCATATTTCTCCGACAATTATTGAAGCTTATTTTTCCTCTCCTTATTTTTCCTCAACTTATTTTTCCTCTTCTTATTTTTCCGTTTTCGCTGCCCCGACCTGGCCTTTCCCCTCGTTTTCTTCCCTTCCTTTTTCCGAGATCACCTGATTTTCGGCGCGACTCGGTCCGCTGGTAATCAGCGCCCCTTCTCTCGAGTGGGGCGCGCTGGTCCTAATCAACCCCTCTGGCTTGTTCCGCTGAGGCGACAAGGACTTCGCTGCTCCGCCGAAACAATAAAGCAGGCCTTATTTAATTTTCGTTCCCTGTTTGTTATCAGGGTACTTTTGTAACTTTTTTTTTTTTTTTGCCGTGTTGCCCGAGAGGGCGCATAAGCGAAACCGTACCGCTCAAAACATCCCTTCCATGTTTTGATTCGGTTGCTGCCTCATATGTGCCTGCGGGCGGCGTGCACCTGGGTACATCCCCGCCAAACCACCAAGACACAACAACGGAGTAATGAAAGCTGTTTTCCGAAGTGGTTTTTGACCGATGCGCGGCGCTGTCCGCGGTGCCGTCCGCGGTGCCCTGCTGGCTCTCAATCAATAGTCCAAAGCAGTCGCGAGTCATCCCGCCTAAGTGCGCCAGGTGCCGCTTGACATTTTGGCTCGGCGGGGGACGACGACGCCTGGCTCGGCCAGCCGCCGGGCTAGCCGTGCGTGGAAATGGGGGTACTTGTTTCGGAACCACCACAGTGGGAACCCGAAAAAGTTGAGGTGTGGCCGCAGAGAGCGAACGACGGGACCTGAAACAGAAAAATCCCACGTGACCCTTCTCTGGTGCCCGCGGCCCGCAAACCAGTCAAAAGGCTCCCTGCAAGCTGCATTAAAACTTGAAACCAGCCCAACTCAATTTGTGTATTAATTTTTTGTTGTTGTTCGGTGTGTCTTCCCTTCATTTCGCGCGAAGTACGTGCCGGCCGCGGTGGCGTCGCGCAGCGCCTTCAAATTTCGTGGGAAAAACTGTGAACAAGTGGCCGGGGTCACCGCAAGGCAACCACACTCGCCACATTCTGGGCCCGGGGCCCAGGCCTGATGATGGCCACCGAACTTGTGGTTTACAGTGGGCGCCATCTTGTCTGGGCCTTGGCCGCCTCGGGGCGCGGGGCGCCAGGGCGACGGGCTGCTCGGCCCTTGTCGCCGAGTGTCCTCGTGGAATGCGGGCCCGGCCGGCCGGCCAATGGGGACGCCCGGCGTATCGCTACCGCGGCATCAAGATGGGCCGATCAGGGCCCCCTCCCCGCCAGGCCCGTTATGGCGCGTTGCTGGCCGAGTGTCACGGCGCTGCCGTCGTCGTTCGGCTACCTTCGGCCATTCGGGGTTCGCGGACGAGAAGAAAGGGAACGCCGGTCCCGGGGACCTTTCAAAAAGTGTCCGTCATCGTTTGCTGTGTGTCGGCGCGGGCTGCCGCCGCGTTGTGTCGTCGGCAGTTTGGGACGGAATTCGAATTTGCTGCTGGGCGTGATTTGTTGGCAGCGAGGTCGCTGGGCTGGGCTGGCCGCGAAGGCGGCGGCCCAGCGTGTCGTTAGGGCGATGACAGGTGGACCCTCCCGCCACTCCCATTGCGGACAACGCCGCGGCTACGCTGGCGACGCTGGCGACGCCTTCGCGGCGAAACCAACAAAGAAAGCAACACACGGAGCGAGAGAGAGAGACACAAATACGGCAGTAACGAGCGGCGGGACATCCATCATCAAGAGTCACAACATTCTATTCCGGGTGCCGCATGCCGGAGTGAGCGGCCGGGCAGGCCAGCCCGCCAGCCCCAGCACGAGCGCCGCGCGATTCGTCGACGTGGTCCTCGGCGTCGACTGGTTCCCCGACGACGGCGAGGCTGCGGACCCTTCGTGCTTCATGCATCCGAGTGCATGCCGTCGCGTTGGCGGGCGCGGGCGGCCGTCTCGTGCATGTCGCCGCGCCTCGCCAAGGGCGCGACGAAGAGTGCCCCGGCGGTGCCCCGGCCGCCCCGGCCGCCCCGGCGATCGGTGGCGTGAGACACGCACGGTCCCCGCCAGCAACGGAATGGTCCTGGGGCGAGCCGCGCGGCGTCCTCCCGCGCCGCGCTGCCGGTTTCGGCGGGCCTTCGGCGCCGACGGTGACAGGGGAGGTCGGGCCTGTGCGACATTTCCGCCCTGTCGCCTTGCCCGCGGCGCCTCGGGGCCGGGGGTTGTCGTCACGCCACAGCGCGAGAGGACCCGCACGCCGCCGTAATGACACTCAACATGATGTACATTTAATTAGCGGGTGCACGCCACGCGGGACGCGCCAGGCACGCCAAGACACGGCACGACATGGGAAAATATCGGAGACAACGGATCAGTGTGATGGGGGGGGGGGGGGCTCCACGCGTCGCCCCATCTGACGAGGCGCCCGCTTGTGTCAAATCCGTCCCCAGGGGGACGACGGGGTGCTGCACCTTGGCGAGTGCGGCGCCCTCTTGGACTCGTCCCTGCGACAGTGGAGCTGTCGGAGAGTCCCTTGGCCCCTCGGCCTTGGGCCCTTTGACAGGCTCACGTGGCGGGGCGATGCAGACTGATTCCGAAGCGTTTCGTCTCTGTCTGATTGGCGTCCACGCAGGGGTGCAAGGGAGACGGCGACTCGTCGGAATGAGTCTGCCGGCCGGGCGCTGGGGCCGTGAGAGGCCGTGGCGTGACTGTGGGGTATGGCCGCGGGTGACACCGGCCAGCCCGGCCAGCTCGGTCCAGAGCGACGCAAATTACAGGGAAACACAAACGACGTCTTCGGGACTTCGGGACGCCTCTGCGTGACTGTCGCCGCGGGAAAGACAAACACGAAGCGGATGGAGGAGGTGGGGGTGTCCGTCAACCTCTGACCTTAGGGCTAGAGTCGTCTGTGCGTGCCGTACCTGGCCGTCGTAGGTGGCTGAGCCGCCCGTGGGAGGGAATGGCCGCATGCGTGCGAGGAGGGCCCCACTATTTAGGGAAAGCATTCGTCGCCAGGTCCTCCTCGTGAGGCCCCACGGGCAGTCCGCCGTCCCCGCGATCCTAGTGTGACTGGCAGACGGCTGGACTGACGTCAGCAGGCGGCCGTGTCGGCGTATACGTAACGCCCGTCGTCGTGGCCCGGGTTCGATTCCAGGCAGGGGCGGACCCATTTCCCCCGAAAGGCGGTGCGGCTGAGTTCATTACGTTCCGGATTCGTTCCCTGACATCGGGGGACATTACGACGGGCAGGCTCGGCCGGGACGAGGTGCCCGTCGGACACGTCATTTTGGTGGCCGTCGCATTCTGTCACAAGAAAATATGTAGTCACGTGATGGGCCGGACACGGGCGAGTAATTGGTTGGGCGACCCGCCCGGAGCGTCAGCCTGATTCCGAAGTCGCTCCCTCTCACTCTCTCACTCCTGACCAAACACCCCGTAGAGAGGCAGAGAGGCATCCTCGCCGTTATGCGCCACCCTTTTGTGCGAGTCCTGCGAGTCCTTTTTTGCGCGGCGACACGTCCTTATTCTTGTTGTGGCAGCGCCGCCCGCAGTCCCGCCAGCCACGCCGCGCTGGCTCATTTTTAGCACTTACCTCAAGGCGAATGAGCCAGGACCAAACTTGGTCGCCGCAGGGCAGTCGCCTGGCCGGGCTGGCCGTCGCCATGCGACCGAACCCTTTAATACCTCCACGTCAAGACGGCGGGCCGTAGTCCACTGCTCCGTTTCATCTGTCTGCTGCGGCCTCAGCTTCGGCCGCATCCGCTTACCGATATGGGAAACGATTCAATCTCACATCATGTCCTCTTATTTCGGAGCAATCCCCGTCCGCCACGCCCCGCGCCCCGCGCGGCCCGCCTGGTAGCCCCGGTCCATTTGGGCGACGTGCATGGAGTAGAAGCGGCTTCCGGCGCGTGACACGCTCGGGAAGGTAATGGAGTGCGTCGCCGCGGCCGGGATTCGAACCGCAAGTCCGACGGATTTTCGGCGTCGCTGGGCGCGCGCGCTGACCATCGTGAGCACGATCTTCACGTCATCCTTCACGGCGGCTTCGACGCGTCTTCTTGTGTTTTCGTGGGTCGTGCGCGTGAGGCGTGGCGTGCTTGGTCCACGAGAGCATCCAGTGGACACTAGGACCGGAACTTTCTTCCCCCGCAGCTACGACGCGCTGCTCCTTACACGGCGGGACGCCCTGCCCGCCTTGCCCGGCCTCGGACAAACAAAAAGTCCAGAAGGACATTAATTACGAGGTAGCGGAGGACCAGGACCCGGGAGGAGACCGCAGCGGCGGCGGCGGCCAGCGGCCCGGTGGACTGGAGCAAGAGGCCATCAGAAAAAAAAATCATGAGAGTAAATTATAGCTTTTGCCGCGGTCATGAAAAATCGTCCGGGGCCATCCCTACTGGGTGCTGCGCGGGCCATAGACTGCGGTGGAGACATGAGACAGGTAATGGGCGCCTCGGAAGAGGGCCGCCACGCCCCGCCGCGGCGAAAGGACAGTCGTTGGTATCGGTCCGCAATGTGAAAGATTAATCCGAAAATGAAGCCCGGTGGCCATGACGGCGAGGAGGCTGACGGCTCGTCATCAGCGCGGCGAGCGGCCGGCAGAGGAGCCAGAGGACACACGAAATTATCAAGCGCGCCTTGTACGGGGACGCGGCGAGGCACCGCGCGCCAGGCACCTCGTCACGTTTCGTCGTGAGCGTTTTAAAAGACGCGGTCCGCGCCGCCAAGGTCATGCAGGACGATGGTGTCACGGCATGTAGGACCGACCTAAACTGACCAGGAAGCAATTGCTGCGCCGCGCCGCCGCCGCGACTCGCCTGCTCCGGTCGCCGCGGTCCAAGGCTGCCGTCGGCGACTGACGCGCGGCCGACCTGGATGGCGACGTTGTCGAGTCCCGAACCGGACTGGTCCATCACCTGGCGGTTACCGGCCGCTCAAATCGTGGACCCCTGAGGGCAGTCCCCTCCACCGCGCCGCCGTCCTCGGCGAGGATCCGCGGCCACGGCGCAATCATGGGCGCCGTCGTCGACCAGGGGCTGGGTGACGGATGGACGGCCGAAGTTGATTGACTCGGTGCGAGTCCGCGCTGTGGCCTGGCTGGGCCGCACGCCGCGCCTTTTGGAACGTCGCGCGGAGACCCCTGCGCGTCCGATGGTAGGCAGCCCGCCGCGCTCCGGAGTGCCCTCGGCGCGCTGCTGCCTACCCGGCGTGGCTGTCCTTGTGGCCCTGCAGGGCCGGTGGTAGGCAGCCCGCCGCGCTCCGGAGTGCCCTCGGCGCGCTGCTGCCTACCCGGCGTGGCTGTCCTTGTGGCCCTGCAGGGCCGGTGGTAGGCAGCCCGCCGCGCTCCGGAGTGCCCTCGGCGCGCTGCTGCCTACCCGGCGTGGCTGTCCTTGTGGCCCTGCAGGGCCGGTGGTAGGCAGCCCGCCGCGCTCCGGAGTGCCCTCGGCGCGCTGCTGCCTACCCGGCGTGGCTGTCCTTGTGGCCCTGCAGGGCCGGTGGTAGGCAGCCCGCCGCGCTCCGGAGTGCCCTCGGCGCGCTGCTGCCTACCCGGCGTGGCTGTCCTTGTGGCCCTGCAGGGCCCGAGGCAGGCCCTTATTACGGGATCGAAACCACTGTAATAAGGCGGCCCAGCGAAGGGCCCGGCCGGCAGCCTCACAGCAACCTCCTCTCTCTGACTTTGTCGTCGGTAATAAAATGCAGGCGGCGACTCGGCCACGCCTTGATGCAGCGGAAAGCCAATTAAAGCGGGATTTCCGTGTGTGTGGATTCTTTATTTCGAGACCCGTCACGAGGCCTGTCGTGTGCCGGTGTGCCCACTGCATGCAGGAAATGGCACCGAAACGCCGGGCCAATTGGCACCACGCACGTTACAAGTACACACGCCGTCGTATGAGCGTATTTGAGTTCCTACAGGTTGGTGGCCGGAGGAGAAACGCACACCACACACACGCGCGCACACACACACAGGCACACACACACACACACACACTCACATGCTTGTTCCGCCATTCGCGACGTCGCTGTGCGCCGCGCTGTTTCAGAGGGTTATATCGCGGGGAAAAATGTGTTAGGGGATGCTCGCGCCGCTTGCGCTGTTGCTGCTCTGTCTGGCGCAGAATAATGCCGCGTTATGGGATGGGCCGCGCGGCGTGGCGCGGCGTGGCGCGGCGTGGCGGCCCGACAGAGACGGAGCGTCGCGGTGGGGAAGATTTTATATTCGAGCAGCGCCACACGCCGTGTGTATGTGAGCGTGTGTTTGTGTGTGTGTGTACCTTCCGCTACGTTGCGGGTGCGGCGCTCATGCAAGGAGCACACGAAGCGAGACGTCAGGCGTGTCGCATTTCTCAGCGCGCCGCTGCGCTCTGCCCGGCTCTGCCCCCGCCAGCGCGCACCACCCACCGGCCGCCGCCCAGCACTGCCGCCCTCAGACAAATTACTCAATATCGCCGCGGCGTCTCCGAGGGGTCGTCTGTCCGGCCGCCTTACCCCTTCGCGACGTCCGTAAAAACGGAGCCGGACATAAAATCGAAATTGGCGCGCTTATTTCTGGCCGGACCGCGCGACGCGGACGACGTCCGCACTGTTAAAAAAAAAAGAAGGAAATTCCTGCTGTGGGGGAGGCAACGCCCAAGTAAAACCCCAGGGGGTTGAAATTTCAACACCCAGTGGGTGCAGATTTTTTGGAACCCAGTGGGTAGGCAATTTTCTCAACCCAGGGGTGGTAAAACCAAATTCAAGGACCCAATGATGGATTTTCATGTTGGCACTAGGGAATGGCGTTTCTAGACCCACAACTTGAATTTCCTCTGTGGCCACGGTAACTAGTGTTTCAGGACCCACAACTTGAAATTTCTTAGTGACAATAGCGATTCGTGTTTCAAGACCCACAACTTGAAAATTACAGCCCAATGTCATTTTTTCAAAAATATGTTTCAGTGGCAGGCGTTAATTATGTGCCTCTATTTCGCTGCCTCCCTCCAATTCAGTTCTGATCCTGTTGTACACCTTACGGCCCGAATGCGCTGACGCAGACTCGGACTGGAAGATTCGAACCTCGGTCCTGTAGCTTCGTAGCGCGGACGCTTACCCCGACACTACAGGACTTGATGGAGGAGGTGCCGCGCCGCACCGTACATTCTCCGGGCGCGGCGCAGCGAACTGCAGCGTGCGGGGGTGGGGGTGAGCGACATGCGCGCGTAGAGGGCGGGGGAGGGGGTTGCGGAGCGACGACGACGCTTGCCAGCCCAACCCGGAGAAAATTCAAGTTGTGGGTCGGTAAAGGGTCTCTTTCGGCGAAGGTCTGTGAAATTTCATACACCAATGGGGTGCAGAAATTCAAGTTGCGGGTCCGAGATGGTCTCTTCTGCACACCAAGTGAGCGAGAAAATTCAAGTTGTGGGACGGTGATGGGTCTCTTCCGGCGATGGTCTGTGAAATTTCATACACCAATGGGGTGCAGAAATTCAAGTTGTGGGTCCGAGATGGTCTTTTCTGCACACCAAGTGAGCGAGAAAATTCAAGTTGTGGGTCGGTGATGGGTCTCTTCAGGCGATGGTCTGAGAAATTTCATACACCAATGGGGTGCAGAAATTCAAGTTGTGGGTCCCAGATGGTCTCTTCCGTCCACCAAGGGGGCAAGAAAATTCAAGTTGTGGGTGGGCAAATGACTAATGCCTAGTGTCAACAAGGAATTCCTTGGGTGACACGCGATTTCCTAACCCCACCTAGGCAATTTCTTGTACCACTGGATAATAAAAATCGTATGTGTGGTTGAGGAAATTGAATTTCCTGACCCACTGGGTCCAGAAACGCGATTCCATGAGAGGGCCCAGAATTTTACTGACCCAATGGGTCTTGAAAATTCTTTTTTTTTTTAACAGTGCGGGCAAAGTGGCGACCGGGGAGCGCGGCGGTGGCATTGTCGCATCACGCCGCCAGGGGTGACGGGTTAAGAAAGAGAGGAAGAAGCGAGGGGACTGAGAGGACAGAGAAATTTTGTGTACATCGGATAGGGATTACCCCGGATAATCCAGGGATTACCTCCGGATTACATCGAAAAATTTCCAGGATTGCCAATGGATTACGCCGGATTACCCCGGATTACCTCCGAATTACTTAAAAATTTCTACTTATCCGGATTACGGATAACCAATTTGCTGTACGCCGGGTAACCGAAGTCGTTTCCCCCTCGGGAAGGTGTGTGAAGGATGGAGGAGAGAGTATCAGGCTGGCAGGCAAGGCGACTGTATGGAGGATGGCAATCTTGTGTGACAAAGGCGGTCGCCATTTCGACGCGTCTCGCTCGGTGCCTCGCCAGGAGCGGCTGGAACGCCTCCTGTTCCAACGACGTGTGAACGTTCACGAACCTCTTTACCGTGAGTAGCCGCGGCCCCTAGGGACTTTTCGTTGGGATCGGCAGCGCAGCAGCAGCAGCGTCGCGGCAGCAGGGGTGGCGGCCGGGGCCCTAACTGCGCCGGGCCCGCCTCGCGGTTACACGGCGTTTCCCCTCGCCCGGCCAATATCACCCCTTCCCCTCTGCGCAATATTTATGGTGATGTGTTTTATGATGCATCAATGGGCTGCCGCGGCGTCACAGCGGGTGTCAGTAACAGGAGCAGCAACAGCCTCCCCTCGCAGCGCGGGGTTACGTCTGGGGACACTTTGACAGCATGATTTTCTGTTTCTTTTTTTTTTTTTTTCCTCGTTCTGCTCGTTTGCGACAAGCTCCCGCAGTTCTAACGTTTGCCTTTTTCTGTTGCAGGTGAGTGTCTGCCTGCACGGTCTGATGAGGCGGCCAGGCGGGCAGGTCAGTTTAACGACAACAACCTAATCCTGGATGTAGGGAATAGGCTTTGCGATGAGAAGGTTCCGTTTGCGCGCCGAAAGGATCGAGAGTAGTATGAATATTTACGAGCGTGTGCGCGGCCCGGCAGCGCCGCCAGCGCCACGGCAGAAACATGAAACTTTTGCCTCGTTTGACGACAAGCTGTAATGAGCACTCCCGCGAGCCGAGCCGTGCCGAGCCGCGCCACTTAGGCAGGGGGAGGCTTTCAATTGAGTTATCTGGCCGCTTTGACAGGGAGGCGCGCCCCGGGCAACGAGTCCGTGCCGCACCGTAAAAATGAAGGCGACGCCGCCGTGCGTGCAGCGTGCGTGTCGCAGCTCGCACTCGCTGATCAGCCAGCGGCTCTGTTATTTTCGCGTGCCGCACGCGCGCTGCTCGTTTGATTCTTCTCGTTTTTCTCCGGGCTAGTCGGCGAGTGCGACCGACGGCGCGCCCACCGTGACGGCCTCGATGCGCCGCCTGATGAGTTGGCCGGTCCAGTGGCTCCAATCCGGCGGCCGGCCCAGCGACCCTCTGGACGGCTTGATTTTCAGAAAATGAAAATGGCACCGAGGTGCTTCCCTCCCTGCGCCGCCAGCGCACAGTGGGCCAGAAGACCGTTCAGGCGGCCAAAATCCCGGACACGTTTTCAGTCCTGAGTCGCTAAATGGGACTCGAATCGAACGTGTGACTGCACCGATGGATTCCACGTTCGGAGAGCAATCCATTGATGGGGTCACACGTTCAATTCGAGTCTAATTTGGCGACTCTGAAGCTCAAACCGTGTCTAGCATTTTTGCTGCCTCACGGTCTTCTGACCCACTGTGCAGCGGTCGATACTGAGCGAGACGACGCGTGTATGACCGCCGGGCCAAGCGGCCGAGTGGGCTGGTGCACCAAAAGGCCCCCGACACCTAGCAGCCCATTCCGGGCGAACCCTCCCCCTCCGTATTAAAAAGTTATAATTGTCGATCCTGCTGAAGAAGGCCCTGCGCGGCCGCCCTCGCCACGCCCCCAATCAACCCCTTCCTGCGGGCTGCTTCCGAACGGTGTCCCTCGTGGGGCGCTTCGCTGTGGGAGATAGGCCGTTCGGAGGCAGCCTGCCGAGGGGCGCGGCCGTCCGCATGGGAAGTGTGATTTAAGATGGAGCTCGAAATTGCACCTGCACGCGCCCCGCCCTGCAGTGGTGTGTGGCCGACCGGTGTTGTTGCGGCAGCGGAAAAACGGCTGATAAGTAGGGCGGGCGGGGACGGAGCGCGTTCCGGTGCCGGGATGCTCGCGTCCGGGGGAGGGTCCCGGTCAGCCGTGGGCGGGGGCTTAAAAATCCTGCGGGGTAGATGGGCCCCGATGAGGTTTGGTAAATTTGGAGCCTAATGCTTGGCTAATGCAGTGATGAATGCGCGGTGCCGCCCCCTGAGGCGGGGTGGAGTCGGAATGTCGTGCCCCCGGTTAATTTGGGGAATCGGCTGTATCGAGGGCGGCTCCTCTACTCGTAATTCGTCGTTGGAAATTTGCTGCCGTTCCCAGAAACCAAACCAAAGCAACCCCCCTTTCGGACGGGGTGGCTAGCGGCCCGGCGGACGGGGAGCCCGTGCTGCGACTATGGCCGCGTTGCCAACGCTGCTTGTCCCAAGGCGGCCGAAGAAGCAGCAGTGGCCGGCCACCGCTGCCGTGCGCAGCGCCCCGCCACGCCGGCATGATTATGATTTATAAAGCCCGGCCCGGTGCTGTGTGCTCTACAGCACACTAACACACACACACACACACACACACACACACACACACACATACACACACACTCACGAGGGCCGTACGGCTTGCTTGGCGCACAGTCCAATACACGATGTGTGTGCGCGCGCATTGTACGGGGTTGCGGTGGCCCGCCCGGCCCGCCCGGCCCGCCAGGCCCGCCAGGCCCGCCAGGCCCGCCCCACTCTCCTCGCCCTGATGACAGGCTGCCCACCTAATCATGGAGGCCGCCGAGGAGGCAGATGTTCGCTGCGGGGGAGGCGACGCCAGCGCACTGCAGCTGGCTGCGTGTCCGGGCGCCATCTCTCAGCCGCTCGGCGCGACGCTCTCTTTGTCTCGTCGTGGGGCCCCCGGGGCCGCTCACCTATGCGTCGGCGCTCGTCGGGGACGTCGTTGGGGCGCGGCAAGAGAGCTTTGGACGCCCAAAAAAAAAAAAAAAATAACTTGAAATACACAGCGGCCCGTTACCGCGTCTCTACCTATGATTTTTCTCCGAGTGCATGTGAGTGTGTCATTCCTCCTGGGTGCGCGTCCATAGCGCGGTCGTCGCCGTGCTCGAGGGAGTTCCAATTAGTTGGAGAAACGGCCGCGCCGGTCGCTGCGGCGTTGCTGCAGTGGCCGGTCGCCCTGGCCGGCCGCGTGCTTCTTTCGAGTGCGCACGGACGGCGGCGGCATGCGTGCGGCGCACGGACGCAGCGCAGTCACTCAGATATATCGCTGCTTTCTCAACGTGCACGCCGAAGCGGTGCGCGGGGATCACCCTGTGTGTGTGTGTGTATGTGTTTGTGTGTGTGTGTGTGTGTGTCGCTGCGGACGTAATGAAATAGCGCTCGGTGCGCTCGGTGCGGGCGACGCAGTGGGTCAACGCACCGCGCCTGACGTAATGATCACGACGATGATAATGATGACACGATAATGATATTGAATCAAAGCCGCGGGCGTTTTAATGAGGCTCATGCATGGCGCTGACGCTGCGACAGGGTGGTAGTGCCGAACTCTGTGTGAGTGAGTGAGTGAGTGAGTGAGTGAGTGAGTGAGTGAGTGAGTGAGTGAGTGTGTGTGTGTGTGTGTGTGTGTGTGTGTGTGTGTGTGAGCGCGTGCACGCTCCCTGGACGGCGGCGTCGGGACGCGCGAGGGGACGTCTTTACACGTTGAAGCTCGGCGCAGCGCGCGCGGCCAGGCGCGGCAGATGGCCGCGCTCTAGCCAATCACAGCGCCGCGTCTTCCCCCTCCCCCGCCCCCCCCTGCGACGCCGTCGCACACACGCAACTGGCTATTGTGATATATCCGCCGCGTGATGAGCCCACCGCGGCGCGCCAGACTTGGCGGCCCAGCATCGCGGGGCTGGAAACGAGAACGTCGCGCCCCTCCGACTCGGGCCTCGACTCCCAGGATCGCCTCACTGCCTCACTTGACCACATTCGGCTGAAGTTTCACGGAAAAAAAATAATCAGTTAATCCAACCGATGTGTCGGTTGGTTTTCGCCCAATCAAAGGTCTTTCGTTCTGGCAACGAAAATTTCGTTTGAGGGAAGGAAAATTTTGCTGCTGCAACAAATTTATCGTTGTGGTAGCGGATTCAATGGTTTCCTCAGCGGACCGGGGGTACCTGTCCGCTGATAGGCAACCATGAAATCAGCTGTTGTAGCAGCGAAATTTTCCTCCCCTCAAACGAAATTTTCGTTGCCAGAACGAAAGACCTTTGATCGGGCGAAAAACAACCAACACATGGGTTGGATTAACTATTTTTTTTTTTTTCCGTTTTGCCTACTGAGTGCCCATATTCGCGCCGTGACAGAACTACGTTGTTTTTTTTCCATTTTTTTTTGTTTCTAATTTTTTTTTTTTTATTCGGTGGGGCGGTGGCAGGACACGGTGTAGGCGAACTTCTGTGCGGAAGACTGAGCCGGCCGCTGGGCGGACGAGTTCCCCGAGTGCGTGGGCAGCAGCTATTCATAGACGGGAACACACACGCGCCCGGGGTCTTTGGGAGCAGTGATACACACTTGGCTTCGCTGACGAGGCGGCAAGAGGCGGGCCTTTCCTCAACTTTTCCCCCCCAAAATTCGCAGTGCTGGTGGCCGCTCTAGTTACGAACGTGCGCCAAAGCGCGTTCGTGGCCGCGCAGAGACGTGTGGGGTTTGGCGGCGAGGCACACAGCCGATTCCGGACAGTGGACCTCGGCCTGGTGGGCCGGGCCGGCTGCAAGAGAGAGACAGGGGCGCGTGCTGGGTGCGTCCGCGTGCGTCCCCCTGAATGGAATCCGGGGCGGCGTCCATCTGCGTCCTTCACCACCCCATCATGGCCATCACGCCATACCGCAATCACTTGAGCCTCCACCCCCGCGGACGTCGCCCGGCCTCGTAATTAAGTCTGCAAATATGGATGTCCGAATTGAATTACACGCATTTTGGAACGGATGGGGGTGGAGGGTGGTCGGTGGCAGAGGGGAGGGGTAATCCGCGCTGTCCTGCAGGGTCGCCACCGCCGCCATTAGATCGGCCACCGCCGTGTGCGTGCGCCATCCCGCGCTGCTACCGCTCCACCCTGAATTGTTATCATTCCTATAAAAAAAAAAAATAATCCGTTGAAAGCATTGCAAGCTTTTCTCCCGCAGGGCATTAGCGACACTGTCAAACTGCAAGAAAAAAAATAATCTTTTTTCCTTCTTGCATGGTGCCGTGTCCACCGGTGTACCGGTGCTGCCCTCTCTGTCTCTCTCTCTGTCTCATTAGCGGTCCGGGGAATATTCGCTGGCAGCATGCGATGCCCTGCTCAATGGACTTGTGCCTCTGAATGACTCCCAGCCTCGGCGTGTGGGCCGCGGACCGGGCCCGGCCGGCCGGCGTCTTCATTTCACCACGCGCCAATTACGATGCCTCTCTCTTTCTCTCGCGCACTCATTGTCAGGCGGCGCCCCGCGCCCTCCGTCTCTTTCGCACTCATGGAAAACGTCGCTGTGGCTTGAATTTTGATGCGAACATCACGAAACTTAGACGTGTCCGTGCCACAAGGCAGGCAAGAAAAATTTGGGCAGTGTAGGCGCGGTGCATCTCCTCGGCGGGGACGGTCGCGGGTTTGCTCGCCAGGCCGGTGCCCTTCGCCTCCATGAATGGAATGCTTCGAATAAGAGCGCCTCTCTCCGCGAGGCATTCCGTGCATACGCTATCAGCATACCGCTTGTATGAGAGTTGCTGCCGTGTGCGTCTGCAGAGGCGGCAGCCACGCGGAAGCTGGAAGGAAAGGGTTGCGGCCTCTCTGGAGCCCCTCGAGCCCCTCCAGCCTCTCTAGAACCTCTCTAGACGGGCCGGACCCAACGCACGTGTGGGTGGGCGGGGGTAGGCCGTGTGCCCCGCGCGTGAGGGAACGGGGCCGCCGCCGCCGTGATCTGAATCTATCCCTATGCGCCAGCAGGAAGTTGACTGATAAAACTAGTGTGTTCTACTTTTTATGGCTTCAAGTGAAGTGTCTTGTAAATTAATAATACGCTTCCAAATTTTTACCTTAGAGGTTCAGAAAAACTGTCGTGCTGCCAACCGCGGATCCCTCCACCTGGGTTGAGGGCGACCATGATGGCGAAAGCCGCCCCGCGACATCCACCCCCCGAGCGGCGCAGCTCAGCCACCCCCTCAATAACCCGTTGGCTCTCAGACGCTCTTCAGAATAATAACCCCTCCCTCCCTCTCCCCCCGAGGCACACGCTGCAGCACGCTGCGCTGTCGCGGCCTAGGCAAATACGCAACCGCGTGGTGCTGCAGGCCATGTGCGCACCCCTGCCATCCTCAGTGCTTTACGGTGGTGCGTTTTACGCGTTTTACGGCCGGCCTGGCTGTCCCTTTCCTATTTCTAGCCCGCCACAGCCACGCACAGGGACGAGATGAAAGACTTACGCGATAAGTGAAATATTCTCATACAACGGGCGCACGTGCTCTCTCTCTCTCTCTCTCTCTCTCTCTCTCTCTCTCTCTCTCTCTCTCTCTCTCTCTCTGTCTGTCTGTCTGTGTGTGTGTGTGTGTGTGTGTGTGTGTGTGTGTGTGAGCCGCGTGGCACCGCCGGAGCGGCCCGGTTACATGGGACAGCGCCCTGGCCGCCGCGAACGAGGCCGTCGGACGCGCAGCGCGAAGCAGAGGCGAGGGAAGGGAACTGGAAGTCCAGCATTGCCGTCCGTCTGCTCTTTTTTAATTAGCGGCGAAGATGCCTGAAAAGACCGCTCCCGTCCCCGGCGGGGCCATACCCATGGCACCCATGGCACCGGCTGGCGGGGCGGCCGGGGGCACCCATGCCCGCCAGTGACAATGGGGCCTGGGAACCGGACGCCGGGCCGGTCTCGGGGCGCGGCGGCGGCGCGGCGGGGGTGGGGGACACATGGACGCCCTGACGGCGGCGTCCTGTAGGTCGCGGCGAATCGGCGACGCCCTGTCCGTCAGTCCGTCATTCGGTTCGCTTTCCGTTTTCCATTTCTCGTCGGCCACGAGCCAGCAGCGTCCGCGCCGTTCGCCATTCACGGCCTGTGACAGCAGCATCCTTTGGGCGGCGCGGCGGTCGGCGCCCCCGCCGGCGCCACGGCAGCCACGGCAGCCACGGCAGCAGCCACGGCGTTGTCCGGGTTGACAGTTGACGTCCGTAAAGTCGCGCTGCAGGCCCCCAGGCAGGCCGCGCCGTGCCGAGCCGCACCAGCTCAAAGCACCTGTCGCTCCGGGAGAAAAATCGGTTGGCCGCGCGCCGGTTGAGGGGCCGCGGGGGGTAAGCGGGGGCTCGCGGGGGGTCCGCGGAGGCTGCGTCCGCGAGGCGCGGCCCCTGCCCTTGTCGCGCCCACGGCGCCGCGGAGCGTCGCGACGCCCGGAGGTGACGGCGGACGACGCTGCCGTGAGTGACAATGGCGCGACGCTGGGAAACTCGCAGCGCCGCATTGCACGGCCGGCATCTGATGCCACCGCCATTGTTCCGCGGGCACGCTATGTCACGCCGGGGCCGCGGCGGGCTGGGCCTAGGCTGGGCCACTGCTGGGCCACTGCTGGGCCACGCGGGCGGCGCCGGGACCACCACTGTTCTCAAATAGAGCCTCTGTTGTTGTTGTTCGATGCGCGATAAAACGGGACCACATGCCACATTCGGTCGCGAGGGGGCCCTGCCGAGCCCTGCTGTGGCTCCGTTTGGGCCTCTGGACTGGCGTCGAACTGGCGTCGTGGTCGACAACCTGCAGCGCTTCCTGTGCGTGGCCGAGGACCCCGTCGAGGCCACTGCCGCCGCGACGCCCCAGGAGCCCCCCGCGGCGCCCCGCGCTCTGTTTGGTTTGTCGTCCCGGCGCCCCTCTGCCGGGCGTCACATGGCAGCGCGTGTCGTGGCGTTTGTTTGTGGGCGCCGTGCGTGAAGATGGGATCTGCGTCGCAGCCAGTGATATGCAAATGGCGGCCTAGGACCGCGAGGAAGTGGGGGCGTGGCGGACGCGTCGTGGTGAAGGGGCCTGGTGAAGGTGGCGTGGACGGAGAGGGGCCCCTGGTGAGCGGGGCCCTTGTGAACACGGCCATGGTGAAATTGGTGCCATGCCTCGGCGTCGTTGACGACGTGGCAGTCGCGGTGGGCTCCCACCGGTCGCTTCCCGCGCGGAACCGTACGAGGGACTTATAACGTCGCGGCGGCCTTAATATGTGCGCAATAATTTATTTAATTTGGAGCTAATTTGATGCGGTTTGGTGAGTGCGTCCGTCGCGTTGCGTGTCCGTCAGGCCGAGGTGCGCGAGGCGTATGAATTATGGATGAACGGCGACACAGTCCGCTTGCTCGGCATTATCATGGGAAGGCCGCCGCGACGCCGCGAGGAGCGTCGCGACGCCCAGGGGCCAGAGGACGGCAACTGCCGGCCGAGTCCCGCGCAGTTGGGACGCTCTGCCGAGTGATTCAGACGAGTCGTTTCGTCGCTCTGTCTCTGTCGCACTCATGCGGCTCTCCATAAGGGTGCGAGAGAGACAGGCTCACAAACAGATCTTCTGAATCGCTCGGCTGGCGGCGCGACGCGACCAGTGGCACCGCGGTGAGAAAGCGTCCCTCGCGTTCCCCAGGCAGCGAGCAGCGCCTCGGCTGCCAATGACAGCTATACCGACTCGGCCGCAACGTCCGTTTTGACGTCAACGTGTGCTGTGGTGCTGCTCGCGCGCGTGCGCTTGTGCGGTGTGTGTGTGTGTCTGTGTGTGTCTATGTGTGTGTGGGTAGAGGTGTGTGTGAGTGTGTGTGTGTGTGTGTGTGTGTTCATGTCAGTGCGGCTCCGGACATGCAGTACACTGCCGAAATGGCGGGCGGCGAACCGAGCCGCGCTGGATGCTGATGGCGGTCGCGGCCTTGAAGTGACACACGTGCGCGGCCCGCGGCACCGCGAGAGGCTCGATGACGGCTTTGACACTGACCAAGGCCGCGGACCCGAGCCTCGACCGGCCTGGACCGCTCTGGGACGGACAGCTCCGCAGCGCGCGGCCTTAACAACAAAGTCGTCTTGTTGTTGTTGTTGTTGTTGTTGGGGTAAAACTGTTTCAATTTGGGGCTTACAACCCCCCTGCGGTTGAGGTGAACGCACGTGTGCCCCGTCATGTCGTCCGAATCACCTTTCGAGGAACGGCCGGCGGCGGCGGCACGCTCGAGCACCAGGGCGGCAACGCGACGGCTTTAGTGCACCCAAAGCCCTATCCAGCGACACTTTACTACAGTCCTGTCAACACTCCTTTTCTATTTAGCCCCGGATTGAAGCACCTCGCGGTGGTACTCGTCTGTGTGTGTATGTGTGTGTGTGTGTGCCCGCACATTGGACGTGGACGATTATTGCGGTCAATAAAGTGGTGTTGGGGTCGAGGGACGAAGGACGCTGTCTCTATCAAGCCTGAGAGGCGCGCCAACACACGGTCAACCCTTTGTCCGCCAGACTGGCCGGGCCAAACATTACACGTCGTAACACACAGGGGCTGGAGACTGGCTGGCCGGAGCGCGGCTGGACGCTGGCTGGAGGCTCCAGGTGCCGTGATGCGGGGCTACGGACGAGGCGCTGGAAGGACATGGGGGTTTTAGTGGTTTGGGGCTCTGGGCGGACCTGTCCAATGCACGGGGCCGCCACGCCCCGCTATGCTCAGTCACACCTCTCGGCCGAGGCACACACACACACACACACACTCACACACTCTCTCTCTCTCTCTCTCTCACACACACACACACACACACACACACACACACACACAGCAAGGAGAGGGAAAAGGGTGGTGGGGGCAGAAGAGCAGGGGCAACAGATGCATTGTATCGGAGAATGACTTTTGATAATTAGACGGACGAAGAAAGGGCGAAGGAGGCGAGGCAGCGTAAGAACGACGCGTTTCCGGCGACAGCGCCGATTGGGACCGTCGAGGCAGGTGCACTTGTTGTTGGCGAGGGTGGCAGATGTGCGTGTGTGTGTGTGTGTGTGTGTGTGCGTGTGCGTGTGCGTGTGTGTGTGTGAGTGGGAGTGGTGGACACACGCTCCTGATGGACACGCCGACAGTCACGGTGTTTTAGACCGGCCTCGCTTTTACGCTCCGCACGGTTTTATATCCCTTTGCGCTGCCCTCATTTTTCGTTAAGCAGGGGTGGTCACTAAACGGCGTGGGAAGACGACGGCGACGCAGATAATCAGGACAGTCCTTTCTTCTCCTGGCCACTGTGCGTGTCGTGTTTGTGACTGCTTCGGACGGTCGGAAGGAGATCACTGATTGAAGTGAATGAAAATGACGGTCGACCGAATGAATGAATGAATGAATGAATGAATGAATGAATGAACGCACTCAAGTAAGAGGGGGTGGTAGTCCAGATAGGCCGCTTCGCGCGCACGGCCGCGCTTTCGCCAATCCACATTAATTATGCGTTTTTTTAAAAATACATTTTTTTGCATTTCAGTAGCAGGTTATGTGGACTGTGAAGTCGCGGCCGGGGCTCGTGTGCGTGAAGGACTGAGTGCGGTGCTTGCGTTGATAGGATCAGCGCGTCGCGGGATTTTCTTTAGGGATCCCGAGTCTCACCCAGAATGTAACATGACAACCAAGGTGGCAAAAATGGCGCCCCTGGCCGACTTGAACATGAAAGCGGTCTTTATTTTGTGACGGTGTCTGACACGCGGGAAACGGCTCCGGCCTCCCGGTTCCGGGCCAGCCCATCCGAATGCTTCCTCCGCCGGCATGGACGTCGCAGCCTCATAACAGGGGCGCACAGTGGGTCGGAAGACCGTCGAGGCGGCCAAAATTCTTGCTGCGTTTTGAGCTCCAGAGTCGCTAAATGGGACTCGAATCGAACGTGTGACCCCACCAATGGATTCCTCGTGCGGAGAGCAATCCATTGGTGGGGTCACACGTTCGATTCGAGTCCCATTTAGCGACTCTGGAGCTCAAAAACGCGTCTAGAATTTTGGCCGCCTCGACGGTCTTCTGGCCCACAGTGGGGCGCCAGGGAAGCCTCCTTGTCTGCAACCACGACACTGTAAACTTGGCCGATTGTTGTAATTTGCGCCCCCTACTGCGGCCGTTATGAAGAGGGTGCCGCGTCGCCCCGTTCCACTACGTTCCACCTGCCGAGCTGATAAGACGAGTCCTAACTGGATCGCCCTCTCGTTAGTGCTGGCCACTGCCCACGCTCGCGTCGTGTGCGACACGCGCTATACTCGCCGCGCCCCGCCTCGCCCCGCCCCGCCCCGCCACGGCCCGCGCGCGCCTCTCGTTCATTCACAAAACCGCCCCTCTCACAGAACAGAGGCATTAATTAATCCGCTCATTTCGTTTCCGCGCGGTTTCTGGGTCTCGCGAGGCGCGCGCACACCGCCGCCCACACTCTCACACTCGCACACGCACGCGCGCGCACTCACACACTCTCTGCTGGCCCCTTCCGGCTTTCTTTGCAACTCCCAGGACACAGCGGCAGCCGCGGCGTCCGGTGTTGCAAGAAAGTCCGCGTTCCGTCAAAGCCGCCACACGGCGCGCGCCACCGCGCCCGGCCTCGTGGAAGCTTCCTGGCCGCGCGCACAGCGCCTAAACCTTCTGTCGGTGACTGTACAGATTGTCTTCCACAAAACTGGAAACATTTTCCCCGCCGCTTTTTGTAATAACAGCCGCGCCCCGCCGCCTTCCTCGAGACGCTG